>VZRZ01003489.1:821938-907748 GCA_013398175.1 Climacteris rufus | reverse complement strand
TTTTTTTTTTTGTGAAATAATGCCCAAGCCTCTCTTATAACATATTCCCCAAATACAGCATAGCACCGGATTTTCCAGAGTTTCCCAATTCAAGGACTTTAGTTTAATCTGGTCTTTACTTGTGTACAAAAGAGATGCACATTCAATCTGCTAGAACCTTTAGGTCCTTTCTAAGTGTAATAGATGAACACAGGAAAGACTCAAGAATGATGAAGGAGGACAAGTTAGTCATGACTCACAAGCTTTAGGTTGGAAGGTACAGACTATTTGGGCTACTTCACTGGATTCAACTAATTCACAAGAAAAAGCACAGCTAAGCTAGGTGACATTTGTCTGTCAAGCATCACAAATTTGGGAGAACATAACAAATCATAACAGAAAACACAACCTTTGTACCAAAGTCTCCAAGAGAAATTGCAAAATACAGCTTAGCAATGAATGTACTCAGAGCATAAATAAGCCTTTCATTAGGAACTATGGAAGTGATGGCCAAATTCTGGCTATTTTCCAAAGAGCTGATGCACACACACACAAGCCCTGGTGGAAATGCAAGAGAATTATGTGAATCATGGAAAGCAAAAGTTTTGAAAGCAAAGATAAATTAAGGAATTCTTTTCAGCCAACCAGTATTTGCTTCAGAAGTTACAGCACAACACCTAAAAAAGCCCAGCAGCGACAAGTGAGAAAAAAACAGTAATTGGAAAGACTTACATTGCATACTCTGTAAAACTCAGTTGTAGTGAAAGATAAAGATGTCCCAACCTATTTTGATTTACTCCAGTTCTAAGTGGACTAGTACAAACACACAAGTTGCTCTATATTCTCACTAGCAACAAAGAAAATTCCATGCATTAATTCTATGAGTATCTATTAAAAAAACCCTGTCATGATTAAAACCAAACTACTTAAAAAGAAGTTACCAAATGCAAAGCTTAAAAAAAGCAATTCAAAGAAAAGAAAACCCCACCAAAATACTTTAAGAGAAATATATCTTAAAATGCATATGTCAAAGATGAACAGAGGCATTACTGGATATGTCTCAGAAATTAATGTTCCACCAGTAGCCCAGTATTAGAGAGTTTGTAAAACAGCCTTGCTTTTTTTTCCCCCTCAAAACTTAAGAGCTGTATGAAAAACAAAAAGATAAGCTTCTTGTTAGAATTGCTGAAAGTCAGGAAGAGTCATGACTTTCCTGTGCCTAAATCTTTTCGCTAGACTGAAAACCTCTTTCTCCTTCAAAGGGGAAGGCAGGGGCAGAAGAAAGGACAGAAAAATATCTTGTCACTAGACTATAGAAAGAAGGGCAATTTCTTTTCACACTAACTCACTATTACTAGGGAGCATGTGATTGGAAAATGTGAACGGTAGTTGCAAAGGCATTTGCAAATGGGAATGACTTCTGAAAGTATCCAATAATTTAAATTTCACAACCCCTGATAAGACACCATGGCATAGGAACTACTCATGTCAGATTCCTAAAGAACTTCCTAACAACAAGTTTCACCATTAACTCTACTTGTAGATTAATGTCTGGTACATACATACCACAAATTTTAAGTTCAGAGGGATTCAAATGCTGACCATTTACTCCTGCCCTTTATTTCTGCATCTTCTAACCTATGAACAGTTAGCTATTATGAGATAAGGAGGACACTTCTTCCCATGATCTTCCTGATGGGAATCAAAGCAAGTCAGTACGTCCACAAACTTAAATGCTGTCCTTAACCTTATTAAATATGCTTTTTGTACATAGCCTACTACATAAATGTATGGCATCTCCAGCTACGTCTGCACAATGCTCCATCCACTCAAAATGAACTTGCAAGTTCGCTGAACAATCTTATTCCTCAAAAAAAGAGCATACAAGAAGTCAATATAGAATTCTAGAAAGATTGTGATGTATTTCTTTACACGTTTGGGAAAATAAAAGAAAACATTAACCGAGTTTTCTGAAAATGCTAATCTTTGTTTGCTATGTCATAACTGGTGTGATGCTGGATTTCAGGAAGGGGGAGGCTTAAGTAATGAAAGAAATCTAAAAATCTGACTTTGCAGAGACTACAGCCAAGGAAATAATACTCTAAACAAGGATCCAAGACCTCTTTTCTCAAAATTTTTCACTAGTCCTCTGGCTGTTGGCTTATGTCAGTGAGTTTGAGACATTGTGAATTTTTTTGGTTTTCTTTTCTAAATCAAGGTATCAAAAACACACAGTAAGGACAAGTCATGTGTGTTTAGTTGTGGTATAGCAGATTTGATCCCAAGAGTCAATGTTTTAAACAGAATGTGCTCAGTCATCTGCACACTAAAGAAGTTCTTCCTCATATTATGGTGGAACTTCCTGTGCATCAGTTTCTGTCCACTGGCTCTTGCCCCATTGCTCAGCACCACTGAGCAGAGCCTGGCTCCATCCTCTTGTCACCCTCCCTTCAGATACTTTTGTAGGCATTCATGAGGTCCCCTCTCAAGTCATCTCTTCTCTAGACTAAGCAGGCCCAGCTTCCCCAGCCTTCCCTCATAAGAGAGAGACTCCAATCCCTTCATCATCTTTGTTCCCCTTCACTGGACCTCTTCCAGGAGCCCCAGATCTCTCCTGTACTGAGAAGTCCAGAACTGGACACAGCAGATGAGGCTACAGATGTGGCCTCACCAGGGCTGAGTAGAGGGGGAGAATCATCTCCCTCAACCTGCTGGCACTGCACTTCCTAAGGCACCCCAGGATACCACTGGACTGCAATTTCTGCTGTTGCTACAGTATTTAGATGACAAGAAAAGTAGGAAATCTAAAAGCCATTTAACTAGACATAAAAAAAAAGAAACTTCTGGTTCTGACAGAAAGCCAGCATAAGGATTTCCTAGGGGGTAGAATGTCTCCACCCCTGCATCCCATCCTCACTGAAGAAGAAGTCCTTACACGGATTTAAAGAACCCTGGAGGGATACAGACTTTCATTTCCACAAATTCTTCATTTCTTCATGGTTTGATGACACTTCATGGCACCTGTCCACAACTCTGTAATTTAAGTTGTAGGCATAATAAAAGCTATTTTTCAAACTGGTCTTTGTTTAAAACTCTCGACAGGAAAGCATCCTCTGACAATTGTTCCTTACCTCACAGCTTTTTAATGAGAGTAATTTCTAGCAAACTCGTGTGCTTTAAGCACCTTTTCATTAGTCTTGTTATTTTCTTAATTTCATCAAATCTCAACTGATCACAAAGAAAAAAGCATATAAAGCACACACAAATTGAAGCAACAATCACAACACTAAGAAAAAAACATTCAGCCAAGACAGAACAAAAGCATCATAGTAGTAATTAACAACTTTTGAACTTACAGATGGCCCTGATTTTTTCACATCAGCTAAAATCTTATTGTATCAGCAATCAACTCAAAAATAAAAGATTTAATTCCAAGCTTTAGCACTGAAATCTGTACATTCTGAATGAGGAAGGGAACATTAGAAATGGAACATTCTTTACCTTGCTAAATCAGTAATACCTATTACAGATTTCCCACATAACACCAGGGATTTGAAAAGGCTACACTTGGAAGAAAACTGAGCAAATTATGTCTTTCCTATACATTCCTGGTTATGCTCACTGCAACAACAGTTTCATACAGCTCTAGTCCTATCTAGTAGCAAACTTGCTTACAGAATACATATATACCCACACACAAATACATGGCTGCATACCTTGTAAGTGTTTAGGCTCCACTTTCTCACCAATTCCAGTTTCTCCATTGCTGGATTCTTTACTTCATCTGCTAACACAACAGGTCCACTCTTCTGCTGAGCTCTGCCCCCTGTGCCAGACACAAAGCAAACCCTCAAGGCCTTGGTTTGGGCTTTTTGTTTGTTAGTCTGTTTCAAGGGATTAATAGCAGGTAAGGAAGATTTGTGCAACCACACATACAAAAGCAAAGTAAGGTGACAGTATGAACTCAAGATGAATATGAAGATTTTAAAATAAGTTCCAGAAACTAAGACTGACTTTAAAATTTTTATAAAATGCATATATCTCACTATTTCATGTAGTAATAGGCTGAATTAAGCATACTGAATGCTTAAAAGAGCTTTTGAGACATGTTTATTACTTAATCTATGTTTTAAAACAACAGTTGAACACTCTTTTGCATTTAGTCAATAATCTAAAAGTCTGCTTACACTCTGAAGACCATTAAAAAGCAATTATTGGCATACCGTTGTCAGAAAGTAGAGTTTTTCAATCTTTTCCAATTAAAGTCATTCTTTCCAGAAGATGTGTTCAGCTAATATCTAACTTACTTCAGTTTTATTAGCTCATTGTATTAGGAACAATTAATTCTAGAAACCATCAGAACAAAACCAGCAAAGAAGAGATTTAAAGCAACTGATTAAAACTGCTAGGGCAAATCACCAAACACAAATTGCCATTACTCAGCATTTTCAAGTTAGTATGGGATATCATGTGGGTTCTGTGTTTCAATTTAGCAAAATTCCTAGTGTCCTAAATACTAAAAACTACTAAGTATTGCTTTTTAAGCAACATTTTAATTTATTCATGTACATATTAATTTTGACTACTTCTGCCTCTGATCCCTACTGCTACTTACAATTACCTTAGTCCCACCAAGTTATTTATGTAAACAAGAGTTTGGAAAAAAGTCTATACAGATACCTCAAAATAATCCTTTAGCATCACGTTCTACGGTGTTCTTTACATCTTCAACATGCTATGCAAACATTAAGCAATTAACACTCTCAACACTTTTATGAGGTAGCTGAGTTTTCTCCTTTTATACAGGAGGAAATAGCTAAGATGTTAAGTAATTTGCCCATAGGCACAAAATGAGTCAAGTGGCAAAGCCTAGTTTGGGTGTTGTGAAGTCCTAATGGCCACCTCCATAGCCTAGTCCCTTGGAATATGTGATCATTTTGGCAAAAAATGCTGAAAGTTTCAGCCTAAATAAAAGATTTGTCACTCCCATTTTAGCCACTGTTTGTTATTATCAATATTAGTCATAATTTTAATTTTATAGAGTAAAAGCAGCTTACAGAGAAGAAAGCAGAGGTTACTTTGCAAAGTGAAAGTCACCAAAATCCCCCAGAAGTTTTATTTCCAATTAATAGTAAATCAAATTATTAGAGATGTGGAGGGGTTAGTACAGTGTCAGCAGAGACAAGGGCGTTATCCATTCAGTGCTTGGATACCTGTGGGAATAATTAAATCACAACCTTGTCCAGCCAGTCTGCCAGCTGCTGCACTGCTAGGAGATATAACAGATGATTTGGGTGATGCTGAGGAACCTGAAAAGGGGACATTTAACCATGAAAATCCATCATCTTCCCTCAGAAGTCAATGTGCACTTTCACACAGACATGTTTCCAAAACAAAGAAACATTTGTTTCAGTAACTATAGAAGCATTCACAGAAAAGTTCCTGGAATTTCTGATGAAAATGCTTTTTAAGGGATGCTTCTGTCCATGTGAACTACTCCGAGTTTTCGCGATTTAATCTTTTTCTCTAGGTCATGACGACAATTTTCTTTTTCCATCAGCACAATGAAAATACAATTGACAGCTTCATCAGTGAAGTACAGACCATAAACAGAAAATTCCATTAAAGATTATTATATACAGCTTCCATAGCTGAAACATCCCTTTTTAGGTCTAGGTAAATTTCACTCTGCACTGTCACTGAATGGTACTCAAAACATTAAGAGGTAAAGTAATCCCCAAAATCTCTGCCAATTTCAGATACACTTTATTGACATCAGCTTTTAAGTCTGTGTAAATATGCAGCAATAAGTTATCCTAAAGATCATACAAGTCATTAGCTGTGAAACTGTGTAAACTCATTCCCAAAAGAAAGATTTTACAGCACTTGCTTTTTCTCTTAAAAAAAACAACCAAACAAAAAAACCCAAGCAAAACCAAAAACCCAAACCGAAAGCAACAAAATGATCTGCACTCTGTGTGTTCTCCAAGCTGTTTTAGCATTATGCTTATTACACTTTTCAGAGCTTTGCCACTCTTTCATAACAGATAAATCTGAGATTACATCCTTACGAAATTTTCAGGATTTAAAAACCAATTCTAAAAACCAAACCAGTAAGTTAGCTTTTTCTCTGTAGTGATGAGTGACCACCATATTGCAGGGGAACTTTTACTGCTTTTGCTGAGAAATTCCAATATATCTTCAGGGCTAACAGTGTGCTGAGGGGAAAGAAAATCAAACCTAAACTTTGCAGTTTCAACAAAATTTAGTTCTTAGTAACACCAAAAACATCACTCAAAGTAATTGGATCAACAATCAGCTTTAAAACATTCTACAGAGCACTACTAACATGGGATAAAAAAATCCAATGATTTGGATCCAACTGCACAGAAGAGATGGAACAAAGACAGCTCACTTGCTGTGTCCTTCTGTAGCGATACATTGCATAAGAGCTGCAACTGGGTTCAACCAGGCATAAAAGTCTGACTGCAAGATCCTGCTAAAGGCCTAAAGACTGAATCATTTCAACAAGCGAGCCAAGACAGGCAGTTAGAAAAATCCTTATCATTTGACAGAGTATTAACACAGTCTTATGCATCTTCATCAGTCAACATCCCCCAAATCCTAAAATACCTTCCCTTCCAGTACTGCCTACTTTGCATTCAAAAGTAATAAAATAATATGTACAAAAATAATAAAAGTATGTACATGAATAAACAGAAAAGTTGCTTAAAAAGTGACTGTTGCCCTGAGTTTTGCAGTTCTTCGATGTTTTCATTCTTCTGTAACAGTTTACCATACACTCTCTGTAAACACAGCCATGTTTTTGTAACTGTATCCTGTTGTTTGCATTTCTTTCTCCTGGGCGGAGAAATTTGATGGATATTTCCTTTGTCCAGTGTGATGGAGGGTGGCTATTTCTCCCTCCAATCCACTGTGGTTTCTGCAGGAGATATAAAATCAAGTGTGGGGTTGAAGGCAAGGCAGTGCTGCCCAGCCTTTTGGCCCGCGGTCTTGGCTCTCTTCAACGCGTGTCTGCATCTTGCTTTCGTGTCCGAGCCACAAGTGACAATACTTAGCAGTTTTTAGTATTTAGGACACCAGGAATTTTGCTAAATTGAAACATAGAATCCACATGACATCCCATACTAGCTTGAAAATAAGAACATTCAAACAGAAAACAGAATTTTTACAAATAGGGCAACCAGTCAGCTTTTGTCCATAGTTTCATAGGAAGCCCAAGCTTTTACCATTTCTCTCCTTGATTTTGTTAGAACATCAGGAAAAATCTGAAGAAAATCTCCTCAGAGAAAATATATGATAATTAAAGTGTCCAAAGCTCATAATTTGTGTACAAAAATTTACACAGACCATTTGCATTTCAAACATATTAGCGTAGCTTGAAACATCTTAAGATGCTTTTCCCTTACAGGCTAATATACCTAACAGCTGCAACAGTTATTCTCCTAATAGAATACAAAAAGGCAGGAATGGTGAGCAGTTTGCCATCTGTCCAGTTCTCAGCTAGATATTTGCCAATTTCACAAACATAAAGAAACAAAGCATTCACTTTGTAATATATGCAAAGCACAGCATGCAAATCACTGTTTCCATAAGCAAGGAATTTTACCAAACAGGAAATGAAGCAAAATGTAAATTAAACCTATGACTACAAAGGGACTTATTTTCACAGCTGCACATTTGAGATCATTTCAAACCTTTCAAATTCAGAAACCATCAAACGTACATAATTCATTAAATACCATTTGCACATATGATACCATGGTATTCTATTGCTTTTAGACAGGAAATAGAGATATCACAGCCTTGTTTATCACTTTGCACTTCTCATTGTTTAGTACTAGGTTAGATTCTCTAAGGAATACATTAATAGAACAAAGAAGAATTTCACTTATCAATCTACTCTAGATAAGTGAAGTGTGTATCAAAAATAAATAACTCCATTTATGTTTCAAATCAGAACAATAGCCTGCAAAATTTAAAGAAAACTTCAACACAATAGTAAAATTCTTTAGCATGACACCAGTTCAAGGTGCTCAAGGCCTTCCCTTCCTGTAAACGCAGACCAATTTAACACTAAGTAGTTTCCTGTAGTCCCCTGGGAGATACTGCAAGTGTAACATATATTCTCTATTTTAACAACCCAGATACCAGAGAAGATAAACCAGTTCTCACTAATGCAAATCTAAATGTGTACATTTACACCAAACTGCTCACAGCAGCTACAGAACATTGTATTTCTGACTATGTAAAAATATGCCTAAAGATTTTAAATTGAGAAACAGAAAACCATTTACCTTTACTTGGAAATGGTCCTGCCTCAACAACTCCCTCTTTGGCACTGTCAAAGCCATGATATGTTATTTTGGTTTCAGAAAGTCCAAGTCCAACTGGTAATGAACGTTTCAAGTCCTGGCAAATATATGAATAAAAATGGAAAGTTAACGATAAAAAACAAAAAGATTAAAGTGACTCAAAAGTATTATAATGTAGTTTCAGCAGCTCTCAGACAAGCAATTCTGCCCTTAGCCTGGAAAGTCCTCACTGGTGTCAGAGCATTCTACTGCTATGCACAAATAAAATACATATGAATGAGAAACACTGTAAGTATCACCTGAGTATTTATTGTAGATTTTTTTTGTTATATTAATGACCAAGTAGAATGCCATCCCTTAGAGCAGCAATTACCAAAAATGTGGCCAGAAATGTCATATTATGTGGTCTCAAGCTGGTCCAACAACCATATCAATTTAATAAAGTTTCCAGTTAAAAACTGACAGGGGTGCAGAATGATCTAAGACTAACAAGCAGACCTTACAGACCAAAAATATGGGAGCAACTATCAATGTCAAAGATTAAAAAAAAAAATCACTAAGCAAGAAATAGCTTTACAATTCATAGCCTCCTTATTTTTCACAAATAGCATATGAAATCTTTTTAATATCTGACATGGGAGAAACATTCAGAAAGGCATTGCTTTAACAGCTTCCTTCTGAGTATCTATTCTACATCGTAAATGCGCAGAGCACAGAGTTGCCACTTACTTCTGTTTGCTTTTGACACTGATTTAAAATTGCCTGAGATCACCTTGTTTAACTTTTGAGAGCTAGATTAACTACTACAACTAACCCTCAAGTAATCAAAGTCTTCACTGAAACCCTACACAGGCCTAAAAATCTACACACCACAGTTCACACACCATCCTACTGCCCATTTTTGCTGTCTTACCCACCTCTACAAAAAGCTCCCCCAGGTTTCCTGGACTGTATTTCCAGACATCTAATTGAAGTTTAAGCCTCTGGTGTTACTGAATTACACTTAGTGCTTAAAAAAAATGCAGGTTTTAAAGCAATTTAAAATCATTAATTCATAGAAGTAAAAAGTGAGTGAAAAAGTATTGTGAAAGTCAAAGCAAGAAGGTAAAATACAGTCAGAAAAAATAAAGCAACAACAAATCAGAAAACTGCCAGTGTTTGGAGTCAGGTACTTTTTTGCATTCCCTTTGCTTCCATACAGAGGTAAAAAAGTGGAAAAAATATAGAGGACCACTAGCGAAATTTGCAGAGAAAACCTATACATGGTTTCAAGATGCCAGTGTCTAGACAGATGTAGTAATTGTCTATGATATATGCAATGCTTCTAACTACAAAGAAAACACAACCTTTAAAATCTAATCCACGTTTGACCTTTTACTGTAGTTGCTCAATCCACAAATCAGAAACAAGGCCGTGTATAAGAATGATACTGATATTGCCCAGAGGCTCAGATTGTCATGAGTTAGTCCCCCCAGATTTATTTAGATGGCTTCAGTTTAGGACAAACTCCTTGGAGGATGAAAAAATGAAGAGCTACAAATATATGAATTCCAGAAATCTTGCTGACATCAAAAGCCCTGCATGTTACTGCTAAGAGAGTAACCAATTCTCTTTAGCTACTTTCACTTACATGAATGGGCTATTTGATGACAGATCACGCCATATTTGTGTATCTGGAGCATTTTACAAAAAAAAAAAAAAAAAAGAAAAATAAACAGTATGAACAACAAACAGTAGTCACATGCAGAACCTGATCTCACAAATTAAGCCTATCAGAACACTGGATACATACTGTTTTCAGTCTCCACAACTACCTTAACACTGGTGCTTCCATTTAAGTACTCACAGTTGGTGGTATACTGGAAAGCCTTTGCTTCAACTTAGTTCAGCTAATAGACAAAGTACTTAACAGACAGTACTTAGCTAACAGACAAAGTACTCAAAATGTAGCATGTCAGTAGAAGCAGAAAAAGCAGCAAGACTTGAAAAAGGATAACCAGATTGCAGAGAAGATGCACTGATGTAACAAAAAGGACGTGGTATGAATTATTTTCTTCCTGAAGGCACCTTGGCATGTTGTGCAGTTTTCAGAAATCTAAATCTGTAGCCAAACAAAAGTAGACAGCTAACCTGCTAAAGCACGTTCGCAATAGGAATCTAAGCAATCATCTGTATTTAAGGTTAAAATGCAGAACGTCGCCTTTGTAAAGAGAGAAGTTTGTATTTAAACCTAAGCAACTGCACTTCTTCAGTACATTCAGTGTAATTCTAAGTTTAAGTTAAACACAAGCTGAACAAACTATAGAATTAAATAAATACAATGCATCCATCTCTTAAAAAATCCCTTGATATTTAGATTATGAAAATTACAAAGATCTACAATTACATATACACACACCAGGTTTTTACATGAATATATACAAGTGTATATGTATACAAACACATATTTGTTCAAAGAGATCTACTTTTTTTCACTGTCAAAAAAGCAAAGTTCAATACAAAGAACTGCATTCAAACCTCTTTTTAAATACCTATAAGCCAGTTCAAATGTATCTCGATAAGGAATGATCCCCTTGCATTTGAAAGCAAAACAAAACTTTACCATTTGTTGATTTATACATTACCAAAATTGACAAGAAGTCAAGTGATTATCAAAACAATACCTTTTAGTCGTTTACAGATTTGTGGAGACACGTTGCTGCGTGTAAACAACAGTTTTTAATGTCATTGTGCAACTGATTGTGCTTGCTGTTCTTTTCTTTACACAAGCGTACATAAACAAAAAAAACCTAGCAAAAAATCTGTAATCATACTGACAAAGCAATTTATCTCTTCAGTAACTTACAAAGAAGGATAATTTAGAAACAGTCTTAGTGCACAAAACATCACATTTAAGGAAGGTATGGTTGTACTTAATGCTTGAGTGGCAAGAAGGCAACATAAAGAGCTTCCTTTTTTTCCTTCCACTAAATGTAGGTTTGCTGTTAAAACACACAGGAAGTGAGGACAGATTCCCCTACTACAATATGGTGATTATATTTTGACAATGTATTGCTCTTCTAGCTACCTTGAAGATTTTCCCCCTTCTTTGTAAAAGCTAAATTCAAGTCTTTAGAATTGATTCATTGCAAGCCCATGAATCTATTAAGGGATGACCATCACCAAAAACCAAGGAGAAATATGCTTCATTAATAATTTTCATTTGTATGAGGCTGAAACCATGTTTATGCAATTATAATCTAGCAGAAGTATTTTAATATTGTAACTTCACTGAGACCCAGAGCTAGAGGTATAAAAAAAACAACTCAGAAGATTCCCAAGAAGTTAAAATGTTGTATTACCTACCCCATTCTCAGCCATTTAACATGCTATAGGCTCAAATAAGCAAAACCATGAAATAGAGCCACACAGAATAGCTGCACTAGCTTAATTAGGTCTGGCCAAGACACTTCAAACCCATATGCCATCACTTTAACCATTTGTTAAAATCCCATTTTAATTACTTCAAATCACTATATTAAACTAAACATATTTTAGTCAGGTTAGCTTTATTTACACAACTCTATTATACAGATCATCTGATGAACCAGTATGAATTTTTGACATAGCAATCCTGTTGAGACAGCAGACACAGCAAAGAAGTCGTTCAGAATGCATGTTCATGAAGGAATGTTGGCTGAATTACAAGACCATTTCCAAAATGATACTTCCCAAACATGCTATCTGTAATAATCTAAAATGAAGAGGGGAAAGACCAGAACTGTATTGTTTCTCCAAGAGCAGAAACCAGCCTAGCCAAATAGTACAATTAATACAATACTCTATTAATTTCTTGGTTATACTACTCCATTATTAATGCATCACTAACATTAAATTCTGCTTAGTACCAACAGGCATTTAACAGATAGAGTTTTACTTGCCTTTACTACCTTGAATAAAGGTATTCTTAAAACCTCACACCACTAGGTGTCAGGTGAATTCAGTTCGTTCAATAGTGGAGCAACTAATCTTGGACCACTCATATACTTGTTTATTTTTCAATGGTGGATGACATTTTAAATAAAACTACTCAAGTTGCCTTCAGGAAAAACTTGCAACATATCTGCTTGTAAAGGTCACAGTTTAAAGCATGATTAAAAGTCCCATGGAACAAAAGGTTATGTAGATAGACATAACATCTATCCAGTAAGATACATGGGCTCTGAACTTTAACTTCTTATCAAAATCACGTGCAAGTAGAGCTCCTTGTACGTATTCAGCATTTTCTTCTTCTCTTTGCCCCATTACATCACTCAGTTCCTATTTTCCATTAATTAAGCCACTAGATCCTCACATCAGTATAAATTCCACATAAATAAGTGGGAAGAGACCTGAAGACTTTAATCTTTGATGAAGTGGCAAATAACACACTGACACATTTCTTCTATTCTCCAATACACTGCTCTGGACTCAGAAGACCCTTTCTACTACATCCCTTTTGAATTACCTAATGTCATACTACAGTCCAGTTTTAAATTAGTTTCCCTTCTACTCTTACCATTAACATGCATATTTTTGGTTTTTCAGACTGTATGAAGAACACTTGATTTTTTTGTTTTATCTCCTAAAACCAGTTTTCTAGAACTGACACGCAGAAATGTTTTTAATCAGTCTACATTAATTAAACCATAATTACCCAAAGTAAAAATCTAACTATGCCAGTCAACATAGCAAAACCTAAGAGATGAACTCAGATGTTGCAGGCAGAATGTGAGTGACAAAGTTGGCTTTTTTTTTCAGAAGTAGAAAGACAAAAGAGAATTGACCTTATCTGTTTGTGCAGTCTGGCAATAAAATTACAGAACAAGACAGAGAACACATGCACTCAGATTCATCAGATCCCAGACCTTATTTCATAATTCTAAGAAGATAAATTGGAGACTCACGAAGTTCATTATCTTTTGCATCCTGAAGTTTATTACTGATATTATATACATGTTTAATAATGGCTTTGCTCCCACAAAAGTACAATAAGAACCATATAAGGTCAATACTAAGAATGAAATGAGACAAATTCAGGCTCAAACTGATAAGAATACCATATAAATTTTGTGCAATACTTTAAACAAAACAAATCGCTTACAGCTGCTTGAGCATCTTTACAGACAGACCAAATTGTTTTCACAAAAATTTAATTTATTCCTACGCAGGTCTCACACTATATGGCCTGTTACTGAATATAGGAGTAATAGGAATAACGTATTTCTCTCACTCCTTCCTACAGTCCTCAGCTCCCAATCCCCCCAGTGACATTAAAACACCACTATGCTAATCTCACATTTATAATTGCATGGAAGAAAACTGTGCTCTAGAAGTCAGGGATGAGTGAAATAAGAAAGTGAATTATATAAACCAGCAAGACTTTTTTGCATGTTGGGTTTTCTTACACAAAGTAATAAGAAAAGCTTTTGATTAGGAAATGTTTCAGTCTTCTCTCTAACAAATACCCAAACATTAGCAAACAGTTCTACACACCAAGTTCTTAAATCTTAAGTGAGATCCTACAGAGCTTGGGGAGTTAAAAAGCAACTATGTTGAGCTTTTTTGTACTGAAAGAACGTGAAATATTTGATCCAATGACGACTGAAGCTACAGCTTTTTTTAGTAAAAGAGTTTCCATCCATCATACAGGCAGGACAAAACTTGTCTGAATTCCATGGGCATGTCTTCTTAGAGAATTAGAATGTAGCAGCATACTTCTGACGGAGATTTTACAGTTAGGAAAACACTTAAGTTCCCTTTTAAATATGTGTTATACCAAGAGGATGCATCAGTTAGTGCTATGTCACATTCCCACAAGAATGGAACTAACATGGCTTCCTTCTGAAATGACATTATGATAATCTGAGCCGTCTGATGTTCTGCAAAACTCATGGCATTTTTCCTTAAAGAAGGAGCAACCCTACTTGTCATTTCCAGGTAAATGCATTTGCTCTGCATTTCCTCACAAAATGAAATACTTCTCATGCTTGAATGCACATTAATACTGCGTTTGGTGAAACACAAATGTACATTTTCATGCCTGAGCATCTTATGGCTGAGGTCTGATGGAAGTGCGAAACAGAATGTGAGTCTAGAGAAAGTGTAGCTCTGTAACTAACGAATTCTAAAGAAAAGGTTGTACAGCTACCACTTTACTCAGTATATCAAAAACATACAATCAAAACAGGTCAAGTCTTTGCTGCAAAATAGCTACAGAAGACCAAAAAATAGAGAAAAAGTGGTACTTTACTCTTTACAGCTGAACTGCATCTAGATGAGTATCTCCCTGATCATAAAAATAAGGAAGAAGGAAATTAAAATAACCTTGTCCCTCAGCTTCCCAAGACAGTGCAATTAAAATCAGCATATTGGAGTTTGAGTGCTCTAAACTCTGCTGTGGTCACATACTCTTACTGAGCACCGTGGTCACAGTGAAAATTAAAGTGGTCATGGTTTCTTGCCCCTTTCTTAAGTGACTTCATAAAAATGACTTGTACTTGGCTTGCCATTTCCCTAAGTTGGTAGGAAAAAAGACCCCAAAAACTCAGCACGGAAATAGTGTGGTGCAATGCATGTTGCTTTAGGTTACAGCAAAAAATTACCTGGCAAGGAAAAAAAGAGAAACCATGGCATAAAGCATTAGAAATAACAAACACGAAGCAAGATGAATAGAAGCTAAATATTAGAATTTGAGACTAACAGATGAGTAAACAGACCTAGATGTTAATTCCAAGAAGTTTATTTTCTTTGTTTTGTTTATAAGAAGCCCTGATTATCACATATTCTGAGTTTAGGTCACACATACAGGTGTGAACTTGCACAAGACAGTTCAAAAAAAATAATTGAAGTGCACTCTTCCATTGATCTCAGAACAAGCACTGGAAAAATAATTACAGCAAGTTCAAATATGTTTGCTGAGTACAGGTTTTCTGCAATTTCACCAAATATTTGACCCATTTTTCTGGAAGTAGAAGTTTCAAAATATAACTGACTCCAAGCCAGCAAAACGATTAGCAAGCAAGAAAAATCTACTCCAGCTTTTACATACTGCCATAGACAGAAACTACCTTAAAATTCCTACTTGACATTTCGACTGAGCAAGGCTCTAATGCAGCCACCAAGAGTGCAAGTTCCACTTGTTGTACGTAAGTGTTGCATGCCCTGCACTGCAGAAGCAATCACTGTGTAAGGAAAAGGTAACTCAGCAGCCACAGCAGCAGCAAGGTCATCAGGCTTAAAATTACTGTTTCCCTACTTTGAGGTAAACTCAAATTCATTACCACTTCAAGATGCATTTCCCAATGCTGTCCCCCTAAACATACGTACATCTTTACAGAAACGTACTTTCAATTTTATTTCATTAAACACTTTGCTAATTTTTACACTACATCACTGGTAGATCTTACTTGAATGACAAATCCTAAGAAATATAAGCCTTTCCTCATTGCAGTGCTATTCCTTAAAAAAAATAAATTATGGTCCAAACAGCAGAGGCAGAAAAAACGTCCAGTAACAAGTGCAGTAGTTGTTTAATAAAGCTCGATAATAAAATAATGCTCTTTTAATAAAAGCATTTCCAGGTCATGAAGTTTTCTTCTTTTTTGACAGGCATGTTCACTATACATCTACCCTGCAATCATAGTCAAATGGCTCAGATCTTGTTTTCAGGATGTATTTTATTTTTTCTATTTTTTAAAATACACATTTATACACATTTAAATGTAATTTATATTTATAATTGTACATGTTTAAAGCCATATTTTTAATATATATTTAAATTATTGCTTTTCTGTCTTGTTACTAAAATTGCTGGATTAAAAATCAGTCTCCTCAAGGCTCAGAACCAAAAATTAGAAATGTATACATTTGATTGCACATTACACAGTACTCAATACTTTACACCATTTAAGATTCAGAAAAAAAATTCACTACTAATATACCTTTTACCCAAAAAAGTTATTGCAATGTGCAGCATGTGCTTTGTTTTTTGAGTTAACTTTAACAACAATTTATCAGCTTTGAAGGAATTTTTCTATTAAAGCTAAAAACAGAAGACTAAGTTCAGAAAATCCTTATTTTACAAATATTTAGAATACATATGTAATTTGGTTTCAAACTTATGAAGGTTCCCCCCTCTAACCAACATTTTAATAAGACAGAATAAAAGGTTGAAGTTCTGCTGAATATTTCTTTTAGGAAAAATTCTGTGCTGCAAGTCAGTACGGGACTGTTAAAACTTAGAGATTTAAAATGTAAGGCTCAGCAGATATCAAATAAACGTGGACGACTGACTGGTCGTCATATTTCCAAACGAAAATCCCAATAAGGGGAGCCCGGCCCCAAATTTCACAGGCTGTGCCGTAGCTCCCTCTGCTGGACACCCGAGCACAAGCCAAACTGATCCTTCAGCTGTATCGAGCTTAGGGGGAAGAACTCAGTATCTGCCACTACTGACGGGTGTTTTATACGAGAAAGATTATTGCAACGTGCACTCACACTGTGTTATGTCAACTCTGACAATAATCCATGAGCTTCAAAGGAGTTTTTCCACTAAACCTCCAGAAAACGATGTCAGGTAAAGTCTGCTATGCATTGCACTGTAATGTAAGCATTTCTGGTAATGGTAGCAAACAGGAAATAAAATGCTTACCCTGTTAAAGCTGTGCTCGTGAGAATCTTCCAGCTGTCCATTGGTAGTCACAGGAATTTCTGCTGCCAAATTTTTGGGAGACTCTTGCGCCATTGCACTTTCCTGTAGGAAAAAACAGGTTAGCATTTGTCTTACATTTCCAATGAGTAATCCATATGAAAGTATTTGATGTAATAATAGTTGATTTTATTTCAAACTTCGACTGGAAATATTCTGATATACTCAGTCTGTATATGTTCATTTAATCACATCCCCTAATCACAGCAACACTCTAGCACAGCTCAGACAAAACTAATTTAAAGATTCCAGATCTAAGAGAATAGAAATATTAAACTTTAACCCATTGGTGTTGGGGGGAGTAAGACACAAATGAGACATGGGCTCAGACAAATGTTTTACATGCACACCTGAGTCTTAGAGTAGTTTCTGTATCTCAAACTATTAAAAAAGTGAGCTTGGTTAAAAAAATTGTATTTGCTATTCATAGGCAATAAACAGAAGTACAGCAATAAAGGGAATGTAGAGAAATACGAGTTTAAGCATGTTACAAGAAAAGCAATGATTCCAAACTTTATTTTCCATAATATGGTGCCACCTTCTGACTAAATTGTTGGTATGCAACCCTCATGCAGTCACAACAGCAGCAAGCCTGAAGTGAAATGCAGAAGCACCAAAAGAACTCAAAAGCACCAATGGGATTCTAGAATCTAAGTTAGTTCCAAATGTAGTTGCATGATGAACAGCAGCAGCAGCTGTGAAAGCACTGCTTTCAAGTATGACCTAAGGTACAGCCTACAAGACATTCTCAGAAGAACTGCACACCATTTACAAGGACCTGAAGAGAGAATGGTACCTTAACACTCTCCAAAATTAAGAGGATTTGAAAATTTCATCCCTTTCAAAAAGCTACTCCTAACTCTGCAAGGCAGCTTCATCAGTCATCTAAAGTGTAAACAGTAGAAAAATCAACACTCAACAGAGGCAGTGTTTGTTCAATCACTTATATAAAAGATGTCTGAAGTCCTCAAACCAGCCCATACACTTGTGCAAGACTGGCAAGACAAGGTATACCATCAAGAGGTACCTTTCTTCCTTTAAAACTCTTAAATCAGCAAACTGAACCACCTCTTTTCAGTCAAAGGGTCAGGAAGAGACCCAGCCTGAGACCAGGCCGAAGTATCATCAGCTTCTCCAAACACACAAAGCTTTACAGAGTATCAAGATAACACAAAGTTTTACTGAGTATCACTTGCATCATTCTCAATTGGAAATATCTTCTGTCATACCCCATTGCTGATATTTCTTCCACTTTCACATATCACCGCTTCATCTACACTAGTGAGCCTGATTTCCTTATGAAGTTTTGAGGCCTCTCAAGACTTTTTCTAACAAGTCACTGTCTGTGGGCTCCTATAAACGTGCTTCTACCGAAGCACACTGAAAGGTCTATGCTTATGAGTACTTTTAAAACAGTGATTTGTTTCATTTCATAGAATATAGAAAATGTCAAGTTGTAAGGCACCCCTAAGCATCATCAAGTCCAACACCCTTCTCCTTGCAGAGAGTTGCTCTACAACACCACTAGATTAAATGTTCTAGTTACCTGTCATAGTACATTTTAATTTGGGAAATCTGTCCGATAGCTCAAGTTTCTTAAGGTTGTCCTAAATCTCACATCTGCTTAAGCTCTAGGACTGCTAGGAACTACATTTCTACTTGACACAGTCAAGTGAGGTATTTTTCAAAATGCTTGGCCTGCCACAGCTACTTGCACAATACAGAAACATTAGTGTAGGCCAACACAGCTGCTTTTGTTCTTTCTGCACATTATCAGAGAACACAGTGCAAAGGGAAAGTCCTCTACTGTCAGGGGGCACTTTGCTAGGCATCACAAACAAAGCTGCATCTCTAACTAAAGACAAAACAAATAGGTGCTTCTCATCAAGAATCTCAAATTATTTTGCAAATACCACCATTAATATATTTTTATGCCTTTATTCAGAGATACACACACTCGACACATATGCACACATCTCTAGTAAAAACATATATATTAGAAAATATAAATTCATCAGCTTCTCTGGACAACTAGCAGCAATTCACACATTTTTAGGCATTCCTACTTGAGTCAGTCCTATGTATCCAGTTCAGAGAAAGCAAAAAATTATTTGTTAATGTAAGTGTTATGTTTGAACTATAACAATTTCCCATTGCCGAAAGGAAGATGGTTCACCGCTCTTACTTTTCCAGTCCCTCCTGTGAGCCACACAGTGTCCCACTTCCCAAGCACTCACCTGACTGTAGTAACCACACACAACTCACTAGCCTGGCAACAGACCTTTCCACCAGGTAATTTTCCAGTTTCAGTGAGTTGAATCAATTTGCAATGAGGTCAGACAAGCACCAAAGCCATGAAATGAGCAGCTGAAAAGGGGAAGTGGTATAAACTGCTAATTTGACTGAGACATAACAAGAAACCACTGTCTGCATTGTAGTCAATAGTTTAAGCTAGCCCAGATGTCAAGAACAAGTCCTTGCATTTTTCCCCAACTCTTCCCCCATCAGCTTTCACCATTTCTTCGACTCCTTCCTAAGCCAGAACAATGTATTTCTACAGCAAATGAGATTTTGGAAACACTGCAGGTTAAAAGAAAGTGACCTATGCTTAAGAAGAAGATGGGTAATTTTTCCACTCACATCAATTCTCCAAAGCAGGTCATCACACAGCTCCAACACTTATGCCTATGGAACAGAGTGGGCAGTAATGCAGTGACAAACTACAGAGAATGAAGGACTGCCCTCAGCCACAGCATCAACTTATTCCAGCAGTGCAATATCTCAAAATACTTACTCTGACTGTAAGCTACTGCCAAAACCAGCAGCCATTTCTCTTTACCTGTGGATGTGTTTTCCTGTAACTTTACACAATCATGGTAAACTTATTGATCTGAAAGAAAACCAGGCAACCAAACCACAGCAGCATTTCTGTTGAAACAGGGAGCATGATTGCTGAATCAAGTGTCTCTTTGGCAAGTGAGCCCACTGATGACTTAAACTAAGCATACAAAGAAACTGAATCGTCAGAAGAAAATGTATCATTTTTATAAACAGCCTAAAGTAAATCTAAGGAAGTTCCTAAGTTTGTATTGATGTATTAGGTGTGAACGACATAACCACTACAGGAAACCATCACGTTTCAGATGGACATTTTACTTGGAAAAAATTAGAATCATCCGTCAGTAACAATCAGTACTTTGTTTGCACATCTCTGTTTACAAATATCAGATCTGGAAACATGCTAAATGGCTGAGGGATCATTATGCTGTTTTTGCTAAAAGTTTAAAAACAATTCATTGTCACTGGAACTCTAATAGTGATAAAGTCAGAGCTACTTTTTTTCATTTTCAGTCTAGAACAGTCACAAAAAAGTTGACTATGTTTCTGAAAGAGCATCCCAAACAAACCTGATTAGCTAAATAACATTGGGAACCTTAGGCATTTGTTCATAATTTTAAAATGTCAGAGACTTCTCCGTAGAGAAGGTACAAACTGTGTCTGCTCCCAGGGAACAAAAGATTCACTCCTTCAGCAGTAGATAGAGTACCTTGTTAAAGTGAGGTTACACAAAGATTGCTGCCTTTTAAATACCAACCCTTTCTTCCTGCAGTACTCACACATTTCAGATTCTACCATGCCTAAATCTACTCAACATACAAAACAAATACTGCAGCACAGCAACAGACTGCTGGCTGAAGTAATGCTTTGCTGTGAATTAATCGGAGTGTTCCTAGTGGTGTCTCAAAACCAGCCCCACCCACCCCAGATGCTGTGCATGAACTCGTATCCCCATACTAACAGCACTGTGCTGTGTATAGCAGGATCTTTGGGAGTCTGAAACTGTTGTTAGGATTGGTTGATCTTACACTGATATAACTATCACCCAATCACCTCAGAGCCAGACTGGACCTCTTCTGCAGCTGGATGAGATTCATCGAGTGTTGTGGATTCACTGCTGTGTTCTGACATACCTGAAAACCAAATAGGTTTGGCATGCATTAATTGAAGTGAAAGGAGCTGGATGTTCCACCTCACAGAAACCAAAGCAGGTGTTCAGAAAACATTTGTTTTACAAATTCTGCTAAAGCAAAGTGAAATTTCCTTCTTTTGAGGGTGAGCAGGTCTTTGGCTCTCCAAAAATCTAATAAGAGATTTGGAATACAGTCTAGTGTAAGCTTCCATTGCCAAAGCAACCTTTCCCACCAGACAACTAAGCTTGCAACATAAAACCCTGGAAGTCAAACAAGGTTCTTCAGCTGATATGTACACTGTCACCTGCAACAATACACTGACTGTATCCTGCCATTGCAAAGATCACCATTTTGTTAAGACGTGAAATTTATCCAAACATTGCAAGATTATATGGATGCTAAGCCACTGAAATCTATTAAGCTGTTAAGCCTGTTGTGCTTACTAGAAACAGAATCCCTTTCATTTTAGTCTCTAAAAGATCTCAGCTGTAGAGGCAAAGAAAGTTGTTAACACTGAGCACATGCACAAGAAATCAGCTCTGTGAGTACAGTGATCACGAGAGATGAGTAACATACCCAATATAGTTTAAGTAAGAAAAGTATCTACACTTGATTTCAAATGTCTGGTAACTACAGGTGACACCACAATTCACTCAGCTGTTTGAGAGGAGGAGACAACCAATCATTAAAAATTAATCAATCTGTCAGTATTGCATATAATCACACATGACTTCAGTTCATTAAGCCTCGCACCATTTCATGCATGTTCAGACACACACCAGATTTAGAAAACTTATAAAAAGATTACTATTTGTATTTATATTGTATTTCAAATTCCTAAGATATAAAACATTCTAATTAAAGGAAATAATTAATAAGGTAAGCAGCTCACATAGCAAGGGAAATAAAATAAGGAGTCAAAGGCTGAGAAACCGAATCACCTGGATCATCTAGATCATATTACACTGGATAAACTATTACTTCATTTTGGAAAGCCAAACACGTAAAATAAGAGATTTTCTCCAAAAAAACAATTAATCCAGGGCTACCACTGAATGAAGTTGGATTTTTCAAGGATCAATACAAATTCCCTTTGAAGTAATTAAGAAATAAGTTTAACATACTTATGCAGTTTTCTTAATGTTTCTAATTTCTTTAGAAAATGAAAGACCGTACAGCAGAGGTGCTGTTTTCCCACATGGTCCTGTCCAAACTCTGCTTGTGGCTGAAAACAACCTCTGTGCTTAACAGCTTATTTCTGAGTAGCTAAAACAATGACATTATGGAATAGGAGAAAAAGAGTGAATTCCTTGATCTGCTGGTTAAACAAAAAGCTAAATTAACCTTGTAGTGCAGCCTTCACTAAGACAATCTGCTCCCCACTTTTACCCCATCAGAGTTCCTGGAGTTATAGGTGTACATCACATACAAGCTTACATACCACAGCAACACTGTTTTACACTATTAAATGCTACAGGCAAAAATAATTTTGTTAGCTTTAAGAACTTGTAATAACCTAATTTAGAGGCATGAACCATCTCACAAATCCATGTAGAAGACACTCCATAAAGACAAATAATTGATTTTTAAAAATCCAGATTAATTCATCGCTTGTGTTACAACACCCCTCCACAACCAATTTTTTGTACAGTATTCTTTTCCTACAAGTAGTGCCAACACTTTCAACACAGCTCTGCACGATCACACTTACCAAGTTTAAAACACGAGAAGGGTTAAAAATGTAAATTAAAGGTGGCTTTTGTAAAAAGTTCAACTGCAAATTCTAATTTAACTACAGAATTTCCTGATTACTGCTTCTACAGCAAAAAAATAGGGATGTAAACATCAAATGCTGTGAGGATGAAAACTTTTTACACCTTTACTAAGATTCAGAAATGAAGACATCCATGTGAAATTGTGACCATCATGGCATCTGCACACAAGTGGCATCTATATTCAAGGTTCCATTACAGAAATGCCTACAGATTTTGCATCTCTGTAGGTGCCAGACAAAGAGCTGTTCTTCCTAAGAGGCTGCTAATGCCCAGTACAGCATGGCTTCTGCATTATCAAGGATTTGGTTCTCCTCTTCACTAAAGCAGCCACAACTTTAGAACACATTAGGTGATTGGTGTACCAGGACATTTGCTACCATCAGCTGCAATTAGAACAACCCAAAAAGGTTCTACCTGGAAAAAAACATGCTTGATCCACATTCTGACAAGAATTTGAGCCTGAAACCCTGTCCACAGCACTCCTGCCCCTCTGGGTTTTCTTTTTCTTTTTCCCCACTACACCAACTCTGCAAATCCACACAAACACTGCACCAGAGTAAAACACAGGACACAGAATAGACCCTTGGTGAAGTTACCTTAAATGCATATAGCATTACAGCCTCAGTAATTTTAAGTTTTGCTCACCATAAATAAAACTACATTATTTTTAACTCCTGGGGATTTATCTATCACTTCTTCCACTGGCAAAGTAAAAAGCAAAACAAAGCAAGAACTTATGAACAACATAATAAGCTTCCTCTAGGATGGAGACATCAGAGACATTTAACCAATTAGTGGTTATAAGGGCATGCTTATGTACTTTCCATAAAAAAGGCAAATTCATATTTGCTTATTCATGAAAATACAAAGTAAATGTCATCAACAATAAATTAATTTTGAATAGGGAGTCTGTTCTTCACATACTTACATCACTTAGGTAAATGATTTATGGTCTAAGAAATAAGAACCATGGGATTCTCAAGAACCAGATTTGCTTTTCTAAGCAGGGTGCACTGGCTCCTTTGCTTATTTTTCTCTTAAATTAATGCAAATAAGGCAAAAGCAAGATATCCTCTGTCTAAAATGAAATTTATTACACACTTTTAGTGTTGTCTTATTACTTAACCACATAGATAAAGCATATAAGTTTTTGTAACACTACAGAAAATCCCAGTGCTGGTGGAAAAATAACCATTTTACGGATGTTTTCTTAATTTCAATTTCTAACTAGGAACATTTTCACTAATTCTTGTCAAGATAGAGATCAACCACTTTTTAAAAAAAGACTGTAAAAAAGTGTATTAAGCACTTTCTGCTGCAATCACACCATAGTTTCCTCTTAATGCTCTTGAATTCCCTTGCTGCTCCACTTGCAAGGTCTAATTATACGTGAGTTACAAGACAGAGACAAAGACTGGAGAACAGGGCTGTCGCTACCTTTCACACTCCCCATGCTAGGTCAACCTGCCCCTAAACGCTTTAATGCTCTGCTCATCTCCAGATCAGCTAAGCCACGGGCTCCCATTATGGTTGCAACTTCTACTAAAACAGAAAGAAGCAGCTGATCAAGACACTGCCTCAGCTTCCAGCTTTTCCAATCTAACGCTCTTCTGTGTGTCTTGTTCCCAACATTTGAACTGTGCGTGTGTATACATACATACACACCACGATACAGACAGTTTTGGAGTTGAACTGATCAAATAACACCCTTCTCCGGCCCTGCAAAAAGAACCTTTCTGTTATCTTCTCTGGAGAATCAACTCTTAGATAACAGAGCCACCGACTGCAAAGTGGGAACTCCTTGCTACCGTTTCCACTAGGCATAAAAAGCACACATTAAACACTGAAACTACATCCTGAACTGGATGCTCACGATGATCCCCGTCAAAGCCTTTTAAGCAAGATGAAAGGCTATGGGGGGTTCCAGTTAAAAATAACCTATTAGAGATGTACGATAAGAAATACTGGAAGAATTGCTTCTAGTTTGCAAACAATACCGCACGCAACACCTGCTTGTCACACAACACCACAGCGCTTCCATGCTTCCAGAACCGTAAGCAAAACACAAATTGGCACACTTAAAACAGTAATTGCCAGGGTGTGGAATAAGTCCCAGGGGCACGAAATTCCCACAGCATCTACAGTTTTCTTCCTCGCCCAGCACACAGCTTCCCTCTCTCTCTCGCGGAACTCGCCTGCCGCCGAGCTCGGGCGCTGCCGTCCCCCTCCGGCCGCCCAGCACCCCGGGCGCGGGGTGTACGAGGCGGGCACACGCCCCCCGCTCGGCACTCCCAGCGCGGCCGGGGAGCCCGGCAAGGAGCGGCCGCTCCCGCGGGCTGACACGTCGGACGGGACGGAGCGGGAGGCGCGGCCCGGCCNAGGCCCGGCCCGGCCCGTCCCTCACCTGCCGGCGGCGCCGCTGCGGCCCCGGGGGCGTCGCGCTGCGGGGGAAGGGAGGACAGGACCGAGGGAGGGAAGGGGGCAAGGAGGAGGCCGGGCAGGGCGGCGCCAGCGGCCCCTCTCCAGCTTTATTTTCTTCCTTCTCCGGTGG
Organism: Climacteris rufus; assembly: GCA_013398175.1. Taxonomy (NCBI): domain Eukaryota; kingdom Metazoa; phylum Chordata; class Aves; order Passeriformes; family Climacteridae; genus Climacteris; species Climacteris rufus. The sequence goes on along the minus strand of VZRZ01003489.1, from coordinate 882,408 downwards.
CAGCAGGAGCCGGAAGCGCCCGGCCGGAAAGGGGATGAGGGCGGCGGCCGCTCTAGGCTGTCATGTCTATGGTCGCAGCCATGGCAACCACCGCCAGCGCCGCCCGGGAGGCTGCCCCAGCCGCGCCAAGCGCCGTGCCCGGGAGATCGGGCCGCCCTCTGGAAAAGCGGCCGAGAGCGGCAGAGCGGGAGCATGCCTGCCCGGCCGTGCGTGTGGATGGGCGCGCCTGGAAGACGCTGCTCGGTGCCATGGCAGAGGCTCTGCCCGAACCCACAGTGAGGAGGAAAAAAAGCATATCTATCGAGGAAAAAATTGACATCATAAGCGCTGTGGAGAGCGGCAAGAAAAAGGCGGACATTGCAGCCAAGTATGGCATCAAGAGGAATTCCCTGTCTTCGATTATGAAGAATAAAGAAAAAGTTTTGGAAGCCTTTGAAACTTTACGGTTTGATCCTAAAAGGAAGAGACTAAGGACCGCTTTTTATGCCGACCTGGAGGAGGCATTGATGAAGTGGTACAGGGTTGCGCAGTGCTTGAACGTGCCGGTAAATGGGCCGATGTTGCGCCTCAAGGCGAACGATTTTGCCCAGAAGCTTGGACACAGTGATTTTAAATGCAGCAATGGTTGGCTCGATCGGTTCAAGTCGAGGTATGGTTTAGTTTTCAGAGCTCAGCCTGTAGAAGCAGCTGCTACCGCTACAGTGGATGCTCCAACTCTTTGGTACCAAAATGTGCTTCCTTATTATTTAAATGATTATCAGCCAAAAAATGTGTTTTATATACAGGAGACTGGGTTGTTGTATCAGATGTTACCACATAACACGTTTGCATTTAAAGGGGAAACTTGTTCTGTAGGTAAACAAAGCAAAGAGAGGATCACTGTAGTGGTGGGTACAAATACGGATGGCTCTGAGAAACTCCCACTGCTTGTTATAGGAAAGAACAAAAGTCCACGTTCTTTCAAAGATGTGAAGTCGCTGCCAGTGGATTATGAAGCAAATGACAGGGCATGCATGACTTCAGAAGCCTTTGAACAGTGGATACATAAACTCGATGACAGATTTCAAGCACAGCAGCGCCAAGTGGTTATTCTTGTTGATTCTCTCCCAGCTCACACAGAAGTAAAAAACCTGAAGTCTGTCAAATTAGTGTTCTTTCCTCCAGATTCTTCTTCATGTATAGTTATGAAACAAAGGATTATCAGAAGTCTGAAGGTTAAATACAGACACTGTCTGATCAAGAGATTTATTGACTGTGTAGAAGGTAATAAAGAGTTTATGCTGACCCTTCTTGATGCAATTGAGATGTTGTACCTGTGCTGGAGGGAAGTAATACCAGAGACTATTGTAAAAAATAATAATGGAGCCGGATTCAAATTAGAAACTGAGGCAAACGATAATGACAAAGAGGTTGACAGTGATTTTGATTTGATTGCACATGCACAGGCAGCTGGAGTAGAGTTTCCAGAAGGTTTGTCTTTGAAAGAATATGCAGCTCTAGATGATGACTTGGTAACTTATGAAGTGCCCACAAATAATGAAACGATGTGTGCCGAAGAAAATGCATCAGATAAAGTTGAGACATTTGTTGGTGATGAAGATGAAGATGAAGGTGATCGATGTCAGGGATCTGAACAGCCTTTACCATCAAAAAATGAGGCTTTGAGTGCTTTAGATACCCTTCGAAAGTTTCTCAGAAGTCAAGACACAGATGATTCTTTTCATGATTGCCTAGATGACTTGGAGAGTTTTATTCAACATGTAGCTTGTGAATAAATATTTTAGCAAGGTGGGAAAGCATGTAATTGGAAAAAAAAAGAAATTATATAAGCAAACAAAGGCAGTTTAATAGCAAACATTGCTGAAATGTTCTGTGATGTGTTTTGCTCAGGTGCCTAGATGTACATGACAAAATAATGAAAAAGGGCTGTGAAGTGAAATTTTCCACAAAACCAGAAGCAAATAACACATATTTGAGGTGGAGAGAAGAGAGTAAGCTGAACCCTTAAAATGCTAACTGTAGTAAGTACAGTGGGGACAAAAGAAGTTCTTTGAGCAGTTTGTTGCACTCAGGATAAACTGTTGACCACTTGGAATTCTTTCTTCAGGGAGAGACTAGCACTTCTGCACAGCAATAATTGCACTGGTGTCTTTGGGTTTTTGACAGTGGAGTAGTAAATATTTATCAACTTGGTGCTTTTAACACAAAATTGAATAACAAAGAAAATACATGCTTAAATTCTGAGAAGTATGGCAGTGTAAAAATAAATATTTTTTGCCCTTTGTTAAGAATTCTGACCATCATTTATTCTTGCAACAGAAGAGGAACAGCAGAAAGTTACCACATCTTTTGATGTGTTGTTTTGTTTTCTTAAAACTGCTTGTGTGTGTATACAATCAAATGGCACAATCATTTATCCAAGAGTCAAAAGACAAATAAACCTTTACTTGGTTTTTGAAGAGGTCAAATAGGAAGGTCATGCTTTCCCTTTCTTTTTGGTGCATGAACTTGATGTAGGTCTTTCTGTGAACTCCATGTATTTCTACAGTAAATACAGAAAAAAAAAATCAGCTTTTGCAGTATCTGACTAAAAACTTCACTGAACTCTTGTTTTATTTACAATACTTGGAGGCTTTGCTGTAGGATTCAATGCACTAATGGGGTTTATCATTATAAGTCCCATTAACAAGGGTGGCATTTGCATGAATGCAATGTGAAGTTGAGTAAATCACAGTACATTTACACATCTTCAAGTATGCATTTGAATCAGTGTAACCATACCAGAGGTGAAAACCACACTGTACATGAGCCTATGGCTTTTTTCAAAACCTATTTTAAATCTTTTCCGTATCTGTCACTTTAAATTTGTTTCAAAAGTTAGAGATAATAATTTTTCTAGTTTAGAAGAAGAAGAAAATATTTTATGGATGCCCTTTAGGAAGCCTGTGTGATAAATAATCTATTATGCTGCCTATAATTAAACCATGAGAAAAACATCTCATGCTTACATGAATCTTCAGTTTTAAATAAATAGTTTGGCTAAAGCTTTGTGTACTGTTTTTTCCGGTGTAAAACAGTTTGTCCATTTGTGAAAGCATTTCAGAAAATGTACCAGATTGTTGGAAGACAGTGAAAATATCAGGGTGATTTGGTGAGAAAATGCTTATGACTCTATGAATGTTTTACTAGAACACCTACCAAAAAAACCTCATAAACTTCTGGTTTCTTGTTGTGAAATGTCTGATGTGAATTCCACCCAAAGGGTATTCTGATTAAATAAGAAATTTCTGTTGAAATCCCAATTTAAAAAATCCTACATGAAGATTTACAGATTTTGAGAAAAAGGTACCCCTCTGCATTATCTCTTTTAGGTATTAGGTATTTATTATTTTAAAATACAAATGCAAAGTCTTCTAAATTAAGAATCTGAGTCACACTTTGCTTGCCTAAATACTTTAGAACAAGCTTATGAAAAGTACTTTCTATTTTAACTAAACTTATTTGAAGTTCATACAAATCCCACAAAGATCTGTAGATGATTTTCCTATAGTAATCTATTGATTTAAAATCTATTTCTTTGCAACAGCTTCTCCTGCTAAAGGCAAGTTTAGGAAAAAGTTTCTACTGTCTGTATAGTAAATGTGTATATTTGTTATGATTTGACTCCATGTGGCCCTCACTGTCCCAGGTTCTGGATAAAAAGACTCTGTGTTTCCTTCTGAGAGAATTCAGAGTGTGAAAGTGTTGGATATGAATGAGAAAGACTTGTGTATGTAAGCAGCAAATCTCAGTTAAACAAGGGTTCACTCTACAAGAAGTGTAATCTTGGCAAGAGGAGGCTTAGAAAATCAGGAGGTGGGAAATAACTTTGTTATCTGGTAAGGAAGGAAGTGAATTACTGAGTGTTGTCATACTCCCTCATGACAACAACAGGAAGGATTTACTAATTTGGCCTGGACTTTGAAGGTGAATTGTGGAACTTGCTTTAGAAAAAACATACAGCCCATAAAAATCCTGAATCTTTAGAGAATAGATGACTTTTTCCTAGACTCCTAGTTCACACTGAGAAATCAAGCTAAAATGCACTCACTGAAACCGGTTCTGTAAGTCAGACACTTTATATTCTAACACTATAGCTTTCAAAATTATTTAGGAGCCCAGATATTTCTCCTCACTTGGATTTCAGTGCCATTTATAGCGGGAGAATGTGAAATCCATTCTGCAACTTGCTGCTGTTCCAGGTGTTTGTCATGGGGAAATGCAGACTCCCAGATCTGAAATGCTAACAGCAAAAAGGGAAGCAGTGCGCTATGGAAATGTTTGTCAGTTTAGCCTGTGTACACAGAGCGAGCTGGAGATTTTTTTACATTGTCTAGGGAAACCACTGGCTTTTAATATCTGAAGTGGTGTCTTTTGTAGGGAGAGGAAGAATATGGCTTTAGATTGCACCATATTTAAAATGAAGACCCTTTTCTACAAAAGACAGGTAACTAAGGCTGTCATTTGCTTTAATACTTCAGATATGAGTATGGATACCTATGTGCTTTTTTTTTCCTGTAACTTTTCTCCTTCATGATGTGGTTAGATAGTGATTATATTCTTCAGCATCAGGTCAGTGAGGTTGCTTTCAGTAACCCAAAGGGACTTCTAAAAGTGGGAACTGAAAATATGAAGTTTAAAAAATATAACTGACTTCTAGACCAGGTCAAAATTGAAAAAAAACTGTTTGGAAAGTATGTTTGATATAATCAAAGGCATCCTCAGATTCATTCTTGAGACAAGTAATATGTAAAATTAAGTATGCTTTTCAAAAGTGCATACATATTTCATAACTGTAAGAAATAGTACACTGACTTTTTGTGTGTGTGCGTTACTGTGCGTGCAGTTCTGGGTACCTTTCATATCTATAAAACTACATCTTCTTTTGAAATTTTTACCAAAAGGAAAATTGCTCACCCCTAATGGTAAAATGAAATAACACGTTTTTACACCCTTAGGCAAAAGTGGAAGAGAGTAGATGGTCAGGGCTTTATAGGTGAGCAATCCATGTGTGCCTGTATATTCAAGATTTGTGACATTTTGATAGCTAAATAACCAAGGGAGTAACTGAGTCCATGGTTCACATTATTAGGCAAATCTTGAGAGTAACAGTCTGAAACACACAAAATCTTCAGTGATTTTAAATTTTAAGTGCAATATTTTTGTAAATATAAGTTAAATTATAATATTAAAATATTAATAAAATACCTTCCAGGATTTTTTTGTGGTTGTGTTTATTGAAATATTAGAGTAGTATTGGCCTACTCAACACTTAACTAAAATGTATGGTGACTGGGCAACCATGGAATGCAATGACAATGTTCCACATTATTTTATTCCTTTAATATCAAAAAAGCTGGTGCTTCCTATTTTGGGGGGGCATTTGTTAAAGAAAGATTTTTGCAAAATTCTGATGGGAAACTGAATGATGCTGTGGCCAGAGAATAATTTTTATATTTATCACAAGGAAGTCAGCATTTGAATCTAGATGTTTTAATGTGCCTGTTTTGGGAGAACCTTTCTTGAAAATCAGAACCAAACCCAGTCAATTGAGAAGCAAACAAATCTAATGGAAGTTTTTGCAATGGGATGAGTGACAGTGTACTTCTGTCAATACATTCATTAACAATAGCAAAAATTTTTGCAACAGATGGAAATATAACAACTTTATGTCTGACAACCTGTTTTTACACATAGCCTTTATGCTGGTAAAGCAGTGTGGATTACACGTGATTCCCTTTTCCTGATATACTGCACTGTGGTATAACCACGTCAGTGTTTTTTAGGAACAGAAAATCAGGTGTAGCTCATTTCCCTTCTTGCTAACACAGTTACTCCATTCAAGCTGTATTTTCCCCTTTCAACTGCAGCTGTGTAACTGCATTGGTCTGGTTAAACCTCTAAAACATCTGCATTAAGGCAGGGTGGGGAAACCAGGAAGTGTCTTGCCAACTTATCCATAGCTGTGTCACCTCTGTTCCTTGAGCAGAATGGAAAAGTGTAAATTGCAAATTACCATGATTGGTAAAGTGAACAAATAACACACTGAACTACCGAATCTGCTGAGTGAGAAGGTGCCATATTTTTGTCAATTTTTTAAATGGCTTACGGTATTATACAATATTTCAGCTAAAAGTCACATCCTTCCTTAAGCTTTCATGTCATCCTACTTCTGGCACAACATTGCAGCCTGGTGTGTGAACAGCACCAAGGGGAGCAGGTCAATCCCCTCACCACACAGGTAGCTACAAGCTGTGTGAGTTGTCAGCCTGCCCACAGGGGAGGAGAGCTCCAGAGCTGGTTTGCACCCTCCCCTTCCACGCCTGTGTTGCTTTGTGTGCTGTGCCAGCACTCGGCTGGAATCGCGGAGGTAGTGACTCATCTGTCTGAGAAAGCTGTGGTCCCATGGGATGGTGCAACCTCACCCCAAAAGCCAAATGAAATAATTTATGATTTATTGTTTGAAAAAGGACATAGGATAACTGAGGAGGACGTTAAGATGTCTTAGCTCGTGGCCCCTGTACAGTAGCAGAGCTGAAAGAGAAGTTCTTTCTCTGGAGAAGTTCTTACAGAACACTCGCTGTTCAAGAATGACTTTGACATGTGATAACTAGTTGCTGGATTTCTCATCTGAAGTCATCCACTTCCCTTGAGAGATGTGCTGTGGGGCTGCCACTGTATCACACATACAACCTACTGAAAGCACTGCTTTTCCTCTAGCACCGTTTTTCTAACACGTACAAACAATGCAATATATTTTACTACTCAAAATTCTGTTTCTTTCTCCTTCCACCTTTTTTCATCCATTGTCTTTATTATTTTACAGTTACTGATATCCTGCCAATTCTAGTGTTAATGTTAGGATTGCTGGCCCAACCTTCTGGCAAGCTGCTTTCCTCCTTACTCTCCCTATTTCTAATATTATCTTTTGCAGGTCATATTTTTGAATCGTTTCATGTATCAGCCAGTATCACCCTCCTGGTACACATCCTCGTGATCTCAGGCCCTAATTTCTCCATTGCTGTATATAGTGGCTTTCCCAAACCCTTGCTTCATTTAGCTGAGAACATTTAGTATGTTCTTGTTTCCTTTTGTCCTTTCCTTTTGTAGAGGAGGGTGAGCAGTGCTTTTTCCAGCAGTCTCCCAGGATGTCTGAGAGAACTGGTAACAAAACACATAATCTTTCTCTCCTTTCTGGTGTCTCCATTTTCTCTTTTGGTCAATGGTCCCCTCTGACCTGTTCTTTTGAAATTCTCAGTTTGACATGTAACATCTTCATTTAAACGACTCCTTTTGCTCTTTCATCTCTTACCCCTACCTGCTTGTACAGCATCCTTACCACAGTTCACTTTTACATTTCCATTTCTAAATATCATTTCTCTACCCTTAGCTCTTTGGATCTTTCTTCCCTCCTCTTTTACTGGCCCCACCTAGTATTTAAATTACATTTCAAACTCCTTTGTACTCCTTTCTATGACTTCATGTGCAGTTCTCTTCTCCAAAAACAAATACTTATCTTTTTATGGAGTCAACCAGACTTTTACTTTCTATCTTACTTGGCATGTCTCTGTGATATTTTTACATCAAATATTATGTAATGATTAAAAGTACGTTATCTTCCTTAAATTTACCTCTTTGCATTTTATTTTTTCTCCCATCCCTTATTCTTAGTCATTTCAAGTCTTTCCTTTGTTTGAACCTTTCTTTTGCACTCCTGATAACCAGCATGGATTTTATTCTTTTTTTTTTAAGCTTGTAAAAAAATAAACCCACAAACAAAACATACACAAAGATGGAGTTTGGGACTTTTTGTTTAAGTAGGCAACTGTGTTACAATGTTGCATTTTAAAAGGTCAGATTGAAAACCAGCTCAGACATTAGCTAATTTCTATAAAGGTTTTTTATTTAAAGTGATATATTTTTTAAATTGTTTATTTTTGCTCTTCCCTATTTTAATAGCTGTTTGTAAGACATCAGATATTTGTGCCCGGTTCTGCTTTGTAGCCAACCCACATGGTCTGAGGTTGTGGAGAAAGGCAGGTAGAACATAAAAAAAGAGGAGTTGAAAGGCAAGGTCCTGGTCTATTGAAATCCCCCTTCAGGAATTCAAGGAGAACTTATAAGTCAGGTCAAGCAGAACTTTTTATTCAAAATCAATACCTAGAGTCCTCTTTAAGTCCATATACAAATTAGCTCACAGAAATTGTTACGAGAAGTAACACCACAAGTTCTCTGAATTTTGGATGCAGGAAATGGCTACCCATAATTCAGCTTCACTTCAAAATTGACACAAGTTCGGGTTTTTTCCCCAGAGCTAATAACACACAATCTGTGTAAACTGTCTGTCACCGCCCTGCCCATGGCTCATCGACATTCAGTAAGCAAATAGATATTTGCCTAGAGACAAGGCAAGGCTAAAATAGCATTTCTGTGTATGAAGTGTTTCTGCAGAGTCTAGAAGTTACAGGAAGAGTCAAACGAGTTTAAAAATTGATATGGCTTTTCAGAAGTTAACTGAGAGTCACTTTGTAATTCAGACTTGGGACCTGAACTAGAGATACTTATGTGTTCTTACCAACAACTGCTAAACTATTTTTGAAAAGCTGGCTGGAGGCATACCAATTTTACTGCTCTGAGAAAAAGTGGCTGTGAGTGTTACAAGTATACCCAACACATGGCACAGACAAACACTACAATTCAAATTCTAGTAGAGACAAACCCTTAATTCCCTGTGAGAGCTGAGGGTGACCAGACTCAGTGCATTATCTGATGAGTGTCTGCAGAGAAGCAGAAGCAGATGTGGCACATGCTGTAGACATGCAACAGCAAGCAGAAATGCAAGTGCAGGCAAACAGAGCTACAGGCTCTTGGCTCTGCTTGTTAAATAAATACAAAGAACCAGCCAATGTCCCATCAGGAGGGCTCCCCCTACATGTCCCATTACCAACTCAATTTTTTTAAAAAAGCAACATAAATTCTGTTGGGTACCAAAAGAGATTTAAGGTTTGATAATTTCTTGTCAAGTTGGCAATGTTGTGCTACATACCCTTGTAGCAAGTAGAAGTTGGCAACAGAAACCCAAACTAGAAAAAGTAAAGCTGAAGTAAGTGTGTAATAAAACTTGTAGTTTTTTATGTCCTGTTCTTACCTGACCTTCACTCATTCCATGTGGATTTAGGTGCCCTAAATCATACAGCACCTTCAAAGTCTAATTTGTTGCCAGCAACTTGCCCACTACAGCTAACAGGAGAGCATTTGGCAAACTTAATGCTTGAGTGGCTAGAAATCATCTTTCAATTTCATCTTATGTATTCGTGGTTAAATAGCTTTAGTAAAAGAACTCAGTCATTCCCTAAAAATATGTACACCATAATCTATACCCAGCCGTGATACATACATGCAACTCCAAACCTGCATTCCTTGTGAAATGCCTGCATTTGCAGTGATGATCTGTTGAGGACTAACACCAGGATGGCAGGCAGCATCCTTGACAATGAGATTATACGAAATTTACATTAATATAAGCTTCCTAGGGGATTATTTAGAATGGGGATTAGGGAGCTTTATGAATTTAAAACTTCCTCTGGACTTCTTCATTCTCTCGTCTCATCTCACAGGGAGAAGAACCCAGTGGCTTGCACTGCTTCAGCCTCAGAGAGGTGGTAATTTTGAACAGTGTTCTCTGCGGGGAGCTCTGTTAGTGTTCATCAGCATATTGGTCTGCAAGGATTAGGAAGAAATTTTGCAAAGTGTGGAAAGCCCATAGGATCCAGCCAGAACGAGGTTTTGCTGCTCTGCCTTCCAGGTGGGCTGAGCCATCCTCTTACTAGGATGCTGACTCCTCAGGCAAGGCACATATTTGTGAGATTACATCTTCCAAAAGCAGTAATGCAGGTATTGGTTAGCTTTTAATCATTCATCCTGCTCTCTTCTTCCTGTCTGCCATTCCAGCTCCTCAGAGATTAAAAATTCCCTGTCAGCTGCCTGCCTGATCCGATCAGTCCCCCGGTTTGGAAACCTGGGATAGTTCTGTGCCACCCACCCTCCTGATTTACTGGCTTTAAATATAGCTCCTATATTTGGCAGGCATATTTTTTTCTCTTTTTTTTTTTTCCCCCGAGTTCCAGATACTTGCATCCTGTAAAAGCATTTCCAGCTCTAATGGGAAACGAATGAGTTGTGAACCTTAAATGAACTCTACATTTCTCTCTGTGTGGAGATACAATAATTATAAGAATTTAAACCATGCAGAGATCTGCCTTATTGACATTCAAGAAGGTTGTAGATTCAGGCTAGGTGTGGATTGACCTTTGCAGACATGATAGAAGACATAAAGCTTCACAACTAAGTACTCAGAACCAAATGGATTAAAAGAGGAATGATACATTCGCTACCAGGAAGTTTCTATTTCCTAAAGGATCATATCCACAATTCTTTCCGTCAGGGATTTCATTAGCAGCCATTAATTAGGACTGACCTCTTTCATTCTTCATGCACCTGTGACTGGACAAATGGCAGTTCTCACAGAATTTTAGTACTGCTTGCCTTGTACTTGGGGTGCACCTAAGGGTAACACCTGTACCTTCTGACAGAAGATCAACCTTCGGAGAGCAGGATATAGGCAACATAGCAGTCTGTCAGACCCACGATCTTCTCACTTCAGACTACACTTGGTGCACCTGCACTCTGGCACAAGGGTGTGGCTGTGGCATGAACACATGCATAGAAAAGGAGCCATAGGAGTTAAGGGCTATCAGTCTGTGTACTGCTGTTTGGATATATGATTGGGCTGCTAGCCTACACTGAAGTATGTTTCACTGTCACAGCTGTCTACAGCAACCAAAAAAATATTTAATGAAGGTATGCCATCCTGCACTGCTGTTGCAGATACTGGTCAAAACAGGGATCCACCTGAAAAAATGCTACAGCACATCTAACTTGGCTCTTTGTTTTGTCCCCATAGCAGACTCAAGCAGAAGGAAGAAGACATACAGGACAGCTACTTGTATTTTGGCAAATTCAATATTTCTACATTTGTACAAATGCATGAGGTTTCACTAAGTGACCTTTTGATAAGCTCAGCATTTGCACAACTTAACCAAAATCTTAAGGTTTCACTAAGTGGCAGCTGTATTGCAACTTAACTAGGAAGCTACTCTGGATAGTCAGACAAAATGAAGTGAATAAACACATAAACTCCCTTTAATCGTGTAATAAACTGGCATAGTTTCTCACAGGGAATGAAGAAAGGCATTTCTCAGAGAGAGAGAAACAAAAATAATGCAGCAAAAAAGACACAAGGCAGAATTTATGATCTTTTCTTCAGGTAGTCTTCCAGCACTACAGTCAGCTATACTGAACGGAAAGTTAGGCTTAAACACAGGGTGTTAAGAAGTAACCACAAACCCCCTCAGCATATCCCTTCCTGGGTTGTGACTGATGGCATTTTGGATGAGTATCACCAAAAAATACTATCACTTGCATGAAGACCTGGTCAGTGATTAAATAAACCCTGTGTTGAGATGGGGTACAGTTTTCAGGGAAATAAGAACTGTAGACAAGACACTACTCACTTTGCCGTCTGAAAATGAGGGTGGAGACCCATGATTTTCCAGGTTTCAGCATAGCATCTGATTTCAGATTCTAGACAAAAATGTACAATTTCTGAAACAGCATCCTTGGCATTACAAAGACTGTTGAAAACTTGTGGAGTTAGCAATGTGTGTTTAATGCAATCATCCTGACAAAGTGACATATCACACATTAGCATCTGTGATGGTCAAACTAGTATTAGCAATGTAGTTCCATATAGAAAATGCTTTAATTGCTTATTTTTTAAAAAAAGATGATTTTCAAAAATATGATGCTTTTTGAATAATCAACTGTGTTTCATTGCTTCAGTCCTAGTTTCCAGTGGCACAGAGGGGCAGACAAAGTGCCTTTAAGAGCACCAAAGCACTTCTATACAGGAGTCTGAAGTTAAAAAGGTACATGATCAAAACAGAGAGCCATCCAAACACACTTAATTTAGTCTCTTGCTTACATAAATATTGTAAATACAGTCTCTCTGCAGACTATCACACTTCTTTCCTTTAATAGCTGTCTGGTTTGCAGCCGGACATTGTTTCTTTAATTCTATTGGGACTATTTATATGCTCAAATATGTCCTCAAATTCTGCAGAGCTGGACTATGACAGGACTGGAGGCAGCTTCCATGATTTTAAATGTTGGCTCATAACATTACATCAGAACTGAGCACTTGGGTTAGGTCCTTTAAAGGTACTTAAATGACAAACTATGGAAAATATTTTTTTCAAATTATCTATGAACATTTGCCCCAGATCAGATATCCATGCTCTTAAAAGCAGCTACTGCTTATTTGCATCTTTAGGTATCTGAGTAGCTTTTAAAAAGCTAATCTTTAATGTCTCTTTAGAGTCTGGACTCTATATTAACTACATGTGAAGTAAAGTTCAGTAATTACAGTGAAAATATGCAAAGGAAAAAGAAGGGAACATTTAATTCAATAATAGAGAAAGGGACCTAGATGGGTGGATCAAATGAGAGCTGCCACAGCCTAGAAAAGTATCAAGCAACATTTAAGCAGCATTATTTTAGGACATCAAAGATTATCTTCAGATGCTTTAGGTGTGGCTGGAAAAATCTTAGTACTCACATTACAGTTTGGATGTGCTGGTGTGTTTTTTTATGGTCTAGTATTACTGAAGGAATGTACTTTTCAGATTTTATTCTCTTCTTATGAATTTTTCACAGCTGAGAAATTACCTTCAAATAGTCATCTGAAGCACCGTAGAAATGAAACTAAGAAGAATTTTTAAAAATCTGGTTTACTTTCCCTCAAGCACCTTGTCTCTCTACCCTTCATTTTACTAAATTCCCCAGTGATTGCACTCGAGACAGATTTATGTTTGGTTTTCAGCCCTTTACTTCCTCAATCTCACTTTTTGTTACCTCTTTAAGAGAAAGGTTTCAATTTCTATAGAGCACTGCCGGTTCTTTCAAGACAGATATTAAGCTAACATTAACTTGAAAGTGACAACTACTGAGCAGGCACCTCCATGTAAGACACACAGCACCGACAGCTTTTTTTCCCTATTTAAGTTGCTGATTGTGCATCTATCAAGTGAGCTGGCACATGAAAGCCTGTGACCAGACAAGGCTCTGATCCTTGCGTGGGACTCCCAGGTGATGTTTCTTCTCTCGCTCCCAGGAGCAGCCACAGAGAATTTCCATTCTCTGAAGTGTTTTTCCAAATTGCACGGATACTCCTTTTAGCATTACAATTGCATTGTCTGCCATGTATCTGTGCTGTGAGCTCTGCTCCCCTCCTGTGCCTGCACAGCCATTTCTGTACAAAACAGCTTTGTTCCCGACACTGGAGACTGCCATCAGCTCCTGTTCTGAACAGGCTTTTGACCACACTTGCATCCCTCTCCAAGGCATCTCAAGCAAATTAATTCTTCCCAGTTTATTATACAGCTCTACTTTCAGGGTCCACTTCTGGTCCACTCAATCCCTGAATGGGAGTGGAAAGGGACCCTCTGCTGACAACACAGTTGCAGTGCCCTGATGACCCATTTGTGCCTTTAATTAGGGCTTGGCCTGTTTATATCAACTGTACACTTCATACAATCTTGGGATACATTGCAACCCTGCAGAAAATTTATACTTCTATTTATATCACTTCAGTCTCTAATTCCAGCCTAAACTCTAAGACGACATGTACATAATTATTTTCGAAGAATGAGACAAACCTTTAGCTAATAAATCTCTGTGCTCTTCTGCAAAGAAGCAAAAGCCTGACTTATTCATAAATAAAAGGTCAGGAAGGTGACCCAAGCCTTTTTAAAAACTGAATCTTTTTATTTCAGTTTCATTCCAGACTGACCTTAAAAGAACAAAATATGAAAGATTAATAAATTGTAAATTTCTGTCAAAGTAGTGGTATATTAGAATTCTCAGAATTGGATTTCTCAGCCCTTGGCTGCTTGTCTGAGTTGCTCATGGCTTCATGACTCATGAGGCCGCTTTGCATAGTTTTGAAAATAAGTGGGGCACAGCCTCCTGGCCAAACATCTAGGTTTTCCATGTTAAAACAGAGAGTTTTGGGGCAGAGAAGGGTATGGACAATGTTGGAGCTCAGGAGCACTCTGAAGTTGCAAAGTTAGGACACAGCACTTATTATTTAGCCACCAAAAGGAATGTGTAGCTGGTAGCATTGAGATAAGTGCAGGCTTTTCTGAAAAACAAAACCTGAAGTTGTACTTTGTGGTGTTCATCCCACATTTATCCAGCCTGCACTGAGACAAAGATAGGCCTCATGGGGTCCCACCTAGCTTTCAAGGATAGGAGTCTTGGAAGGTTGTGTTGGAAGGATTTTCTGCGTAAATCCCCCACTAGTCTAGAGGAAGGCTGTGCTGGGGACTACCTACATCAGCTAGTAACACTGTGTTTCTCTAGTGGTCAAAAAACAAGATAACTTTTCTGACCAGACATTGGCCTTTCGGAAGTGCAGTTTCAGCTGTGGATTTTGCCTGAAGGAAAGCTGAGCTCCCAGGAGGAAGCATATTTCAAAACACAGTCAGTACTACAATGGAATGGAGGCATCATCTAATTTAGGATTTTACACAAGTCACAAATAACTTAGGAAACTTTTGGCATGTGCAACATGTATAATCCATGTACCGCTTTCCCAAAAGTGAGTAGAAACAAAGTGTCCATCTACACTTGAGTGTAAATCTGCCGATGCCCTCACTGCATCCTGCGGCCTTTTCCATTTCGGAGATTTTCAATGTTAGAACACTCTCTTTGAACCCATTTTTTATTTTGTTAAAGGAAACCTAGATACAAACATCTGAATATTTTCAAGTATAATTTTGTAGATAGTAACATATTTTCAAGTTTAGTTTTGTATTTTATTTCTGTTCCTATTGAGGTATCCAAAATATTATAGCCATGATTTAACAGCCTGTGTTATGCATAAGCAAGAAAATAAAGAAAAATACAATAAAAGACAATTACAAGTCAAGTCAAGCAAAGAGATTCTTAAAATTGACAGGTACTTGCTTTTATGCTTCTATTGTCACTCTTATTTTGGTTATATTATCCTAGTTAGGGAAAACATGTCATTGTTCTAAGCTTTGTTCTAATTTATACTGGTGTCATTGGTTTCAGAAATATCCAAAATTTTTCTGAAGAGCCTTTGTGGCTGAAATGTCTTTTCATATAATCTAGAATTGAGTTTGCTGGAAAGAGAGCTTTATCATCTGCAACTCAGTCAGGCATTGCTTGCTCTGAAACAAGTGCAACCATGGATGCGGTTGCAGATCCCCATGAGAATTCTACATGAGGATGCTGTGGATTTTAGCCTTGATTCTGCAAATCTTACTTAGATCAGCAGCAGAAGTGCCACTGCAGCTGGTGCTCTGGCTGACTTGAGAAGATCCCTGTGGGCTTTGCACAAACTCTTTTGCTATGGGTTTTTTGGTGTTTTGGTTTGGGAGTTTTTTTTTTGTTTTGTTTTGTTTTTTTTAATTATTATTTTGAATTGCAATACATTGCGATTTTCCATTCTTTCGCAGCAGCTTTTGGGAAAATTTTATCTGTCCTTTCTCAACATATGTCAGAAACAGAAACAAGTCATTAATGGACTAGCAGAACTTGGCTGGATCTAGCCCCTGCCTGCACTTCAGAGCAGGTGGATTAGCTGCAGAAATCTGCAGCAGACAAGCTGCACTACCAGGTTTGTAATATAAGCCCTTTAACTAACCATCAACTTGCCACATCACTTGCAAAAGTTTAGCTGTTTTTGTTCTCATAGGAAAAAGGAACAGGAAGAGCTTCAGACAAGTGGCTGCAGCATTGCAATATATTTCTGTTTTTCTGCAAAAGTCATTCTGATGACAGCCTGTAATCTCAGTGATGCAAATCCTTCTCTGATTGGGGAAGAATATTAGCAAACAGCCTAGCTTGGTGGTCAGAAATGCCCTTTATCACATAAAAATCGATGAAACAGTAACATTGAACATGTACAGATGTTTCTAGATGGGTAACATGCATGGTAAGCACCCAGAGAACTTGGTGGTTTTACCTGTGAAAAGACACTCCTTTTTGCTAAGGAGTTTGCCTTGTGGATCCTAGTAAGTGCATTAAGGCCTATGAAATTACCAGATACAATCTACCCCTCTCACAAAATCCTCCATGACTGAAGCCACACGGGTTTCCAAATACACACTTTTTTTTGCAGCAAGGTTGTCACTACAGTTTTTAGTTTCTGTATTTCTACTTTGAAGAGAGACACAGGAGGCTGAAGACAACAACCAAGACAAAGGTACTAACTTTGCTTCCCAGGCAGGCAAAAGGGAGCCTGCTGGGAGGGCTTCAGGGGAGCATGATCCCAATGTTGCTGGGGATGGAACAAGGTAAGTGGCCTTACCTGAGAGTCTAATTTGTCAGCATCCAAAATACTGCATTTCTCTTTCTCCACAATTAAAAAAAAAAAATTAAATAGTCAAATGCATGCTAAACTACCTTTGTATCCCTCTAAAATCTTAATTAAAAGGTACTGTGGCCAAGAGTCATGTTTCCTGTACTTTATTTGCCTTAGAAATCATAATTGTCTACACAGCAGTAGATGGCTATCTTGCTTTCAAGGGGCAGTGATGAGTTGTCAGCCAAACATTTGTCAATAATAGTGGATAGAAACCTGAGAGGAAATGCTACAACCTATGTAGAAAGACTGAAAGGGAAAAGAGAAAAGGATATAGTTTTTTACTTTAGAAATATGAGGTAAAAATGCAGCAAAGATACAAAACAAATGTGACTCCTTTCCTCTTTTCATTTCCAGTTTCTCTGTTTAGGTTTCAGTTTTAGTAATGGATGAGTGAGCTGAGCTAAGTCTACAGAATAGGGCAAAAATGCCAAATATGCAGGGCAGGATAAATCAGAAGAGGATGTTTGCAGCCCATGTGGTATTAAAAAGACCAAGAGTGGCAAACTTGGAAAGAAGACAGGGAAGAAATGGAAAGGAGTACAGCACATCTTTTTGCACATTAAGGCAATGAAAATACTGTTAAATAGTATGACTTTGCCTACTGTTGACTAAAATTCAAGGAAAGCTGAGGATGGACAACAGTGATAGCCCTGGGACCTGAGACTCCACTCATGAAAACACAGACAGGCTTTGCCTGTGCTGGCCTCTGGCCCATTTTCAGTCTTCCTATTGCCAGACTAGACAAATTCATCTCTGAGCACACAGGAGATGCCTGGGTAGCCTCAATTATGGACTTTCATAATTCAAACTATGTCAATTAGAAACTAATAGTAATCCTTGGAGTTTCTGTCATTTTTTAATGGAAAAATCTTAAAAGTATTGCCAAGTCTCACCTCTGACACTTCTGTCTGGTAAGTGTTACTGTGTATGACTATGACATCATATTAAAGAATATCTCCTAGAAAAATTTAGTTAGTTGGTATGCACAGTGGTTTCAAAACTTAGAGTTCCTCTTTATCTTCTTGTAGGTGCAATGTTGTAACCTTGCTTTTCCTCCCCACTATTTTATGAAGTGCATAAAAATACACTGCCAGTACCAAGCAACCAGATCAAATTTTTAGTTAACTAAGTCCTTCAAGTGGGTTAAATCAGTCAACAAACTGGTCATTAAATGAATCACTGACCTATTTCTCAGATACTGAAGCTAAATAACCTATAACTGATGACCTATAAAAGCATCAGTGCGTTAAGAAAATTTATTAGCTGGAGAAGCAGAGCAACAATTTACCACTTGCCACTAATATGAACAGAAAGATTCACCAGCTTCAACAAATTCTGACCAGAAATCTGATTTTGACAGAGACTGATGTCTAGGAGAAGTACCATGACTCTCCTACACAGACACCATTCAACCCTCCTTCCTTAGTTTATTACTGGGAAATTTTATGCAA
The DNA here is from genome assembly GCA_013398175.1 of Climacteris rufus. Taxonomy (NCBI): domain Eukaryota; kingdom Metazoa; phylum Chordata; class Aves; order Passeriformes; family Climacteridae; genus Climacteris; species Climacteris rufus. The sequence continues at coordinate 864,405 of VZRZ01003489.1, read as the reverse complement.
GTATTTAAAATGGCTCAAACTGGGATGCTCCAGAGTAAAATCTGGAGTGCAGACTCTCCTTGACTTAGAGACATGAATTTTAGGCCTAGCATTTATTTGTACAGTGGAACAAACCAAACCCATGGTCCAACCATTCTCCCTGTTTGGGTACACGATTGGTTTAGATCCAGATCCAAATCCTGGGCCCTGGCTAGTCCCACCCTAAATAGCAAGAAGACTGATAATGTTTGGTCTAATTTTGAAATCCTCCATTGCTCTTACCCAGCAACATGCAATATGTGGAAGCCCCTGGCTAGCCCTCACGTGTTTCTGAGTGTGTGGACAGCGATGGGGTGGAGGGGACAGAGAACAGATTAGCATTTGAAGGGGCAACAGCCATGGTCTGCACACCCAGACAGAGACTGCAAAGGGGGACTGAAAACCAAGAGGAGAAAAAAAGGGAGGCAGGATTACCTGTCCCTCGGCACCTCCATCAACCTGTGGTCCCCCATGCCAGGCACTGCATCCTGGTGGGGTTTGAAACCTTCTGTCCCCCATCATCTACAGCCATCATCACACCAGTGTCTATGCACTTTCTAGCTAAGCCACCTCTCATAACAAAAAATGATGTGGTATTCTGCTTTTTCCTCTTCCTCAGCGCAAACCAGCCCAGAATACTCAGTTATGGGCTGCTAAGAGAGTCACCCATTCATCCCATTTGCTGAAGACAGCCCACTTGGGGGTTGTCTTTTAGGGCTGTAAATGTATGCAATCTCCCACCGTGATGGGGGGAGAATTACAGCTTGAAAATGAAGGGAAGAAGGGAGGCACTATTGAAATTTTCTTGCTCAACAACCCTGAAAAGCAACATAAAACCTTCCTGCTAACTCACATACATGAAAGGTTGTGTCTGGTTTGTATTTGTATGATGTCTGTGGCACTGCGTGTAGATGAGACAGAAGGTGGTAAAGTCAGGAGTGAAAGGAGAGGAAAAGAGCAGGAGCTCTCTCATATACAGCACAAAGGTGTTTCAGCCGAGTGCGTGCTTGAAGAACAACTTCTGTTTTTTTTTTTTCTTCTTCTTTTGCAATCATTGCTCGCTTGACAGGCCCAGACGGAATTACATCACTTCCTAAAACCCATCAAAGGGAGTCCATCTCCTGAAGAAATGCAGCTCAGATGCACCCCGGCAGGAAGCAGGAAATGTAGATGTTCGGGTGCAGCGGGAGCCTGGCGGAGCGCCCCTCGGGTGGGAGCGCTGCCGGGCCGGCATGAGGAGCCCCAGCCTCATGGCCCTGCCCTCTGCCCTGGCGCTGCTCGCGGGAGCTGCCGGCAATGGTGAGTAGGAAAGCGCCTTTCGCCTGCCGAGGTGGGACCGCGTTTCTTGCCTGCAGCGATGGGACCGAGTTGGAGGGCAACACCCTCCAAACTGAGCACTGGGAGGAGATCTGTGGGGACTTGCTGTCTGCTGCTTTTTGCTGTGTTTACTCTCTCTTCTTTCAGTTGCCTGTCTTTTTCAAAGCTTTGGCTTTTTTTCCTTAGACCTAACCCCAAAGAGCAGCAAAAGAATCCTACACCTCCTACATTTCCTAAATTGCAGGTGTTTAGGGAACTGGAGTTTCCACGTTGACCCGCCAGGCATTTTGCTTCTAATCTTAGCTATTTGTTGAACTCTTTAGACCCCACACCCATACTATCGGCATTTAATAGTAAAGTTAAAGACAGAGAGAGCACTGCTTCCATTCAAAAGGTGGCTGTTGGTTTCCGCAGCCCCGGTGCACTGAAACTGGTTTAACAAAAGAACAGCCGGTTCCGGAGACAAATATTTTGAATTCCCAGCTGCAAAACAAAGCGGCTGGCACCATGGACTTAGGTCCTGACCCTCTGACGGGAAGAACCACAACTGGAAAAGTCACTTGCGACGAAATGCTGAGGCGCTGGAGTATTGTTTGCTTCCACTGGCATTTTGGCAGCCAGCAACTGAACATGACAGGCAACTCCTGCAGTGAAACCTTGTCAAGGCAGTGCTTATAAGCCTTTTGGTGTCAAACAAATCCCCGCCGAAGTGCCTCAGCATGGATTAGAAGGGTTTGCTGCCTCTGTGCTGTTGGAGCTCTATGGGAAGCAGGGAAAGAGGATGGTCACTCTCAGCTATCACTGGGCTTCTTTTAATGTCCTAAAATGCACTGCTGGAATCGGTGTTCTGGTGTGGATACTTTTCCCCTGAAAAACAGGACTGTAAGCAGGGTGTAGAGCTAGGCTGTAGGCTCCTGGCATGCTGCTGAGCTGCTTGCTCTTAGGAGTCTTGCTTAGCTGTAAGTGTGAGCTAAATGAGGTATAAAATGGTTTGGGTTTGGCTATGTTACTACAGCCCTGCTGCATTGCAGACACATTAGGAATATATGCTTCAAGAAATGAATGTAGCTCAGAATCAAAGCAGTCAGAGGAACAAAAACCCCACCATGGGCAGAGTAAAACAGATGTTCCAGGGAAAAGGAGGAGCACCAGTGCAGGCGATGCAGGCTCCTGATTCCTTAGCTCGTGTACAGGGTACTGGGAGCTACTATTTTGTCACCACCTCCCCAGGGAGGAGGGATGCCTTAGTCCCCGGGCTTCTCAGCCCATGACTGAGTACCCCCCCACCCTTCCCTGCAATGGGCATTAGAGGCTGCAGGAAGCACTGGGCAGATATCACATACCAGGTACCCCAACCCACTCCACACTGCCTTCAGAGACTTCCTACTGGTAGGTCCACCTTTGAATTCTGGTTGATTTTGGAATGGTTCCTCTTTTGGAGTGAGTCAGTCCTGCCAGAGCCCTCCCCAAGCCCTGTCAGCTCTGACTCTCCAGAGCCAATCCGAAGTGGTTGGGGAAGGGGAGGAGAGCACCCACCTTTGTTCTCCATACATGTACCTGGGTGTGTAGTCTGACTGCAAGGATGGGACAGGGAAGTGGTGAACTTGGGCCTTTGGGGGGAAATTGAACTGGTGGGAGGAAAGTTTATGTAGTGTTTATGTACCCCACAGGCACCGGTGGGTCAGGAACCCCGCCACTGAGGGCAGCCTCCCAGGGAGATCCTTTGCTCTCGCTCCTCCTTGCTCACCGATCTACAGGGCAAGACCTTTAAAGGAGGTTTGGTATCTTTTGTCAGACACAGCCTTCACCTTTCAAGTGGTCTGCTGTCTAGAGACCATTTACGAAACAGGCAAACAGAGTATGATTAAATCTTGCAGCACAGACTTTATAAATTCTGTTCCCATGCCATGCCAGAGCCTCGTAAAAACCTAGCCTTGCCATTTGGATTATGATTTATGGATGGCTTACTCCCTGCTACACTACAATCACTCTAATCCAGTAGCTCTAAGAGCATTCCTGAGGTCTCAGCTCTGGGTGCTGACCTTCTCCCAGCTCTGTAAAGAGGGGACATTGGAGTTTGCCCCAATTCCCTTCCTCTTGCTTTAAAGCAGTCAGGAAGCCTTACAGGTAATGGTGTAGGGCATCAACTCTACTGTAGGTGATGGTACTCACTGCTCAGCCTTGCAACAGTCCTGAAGACCTACCTAGGTGTGTGTGTTGACCCTACTAACTAGAATTAACACCCTTACTACAGCTAATAGGAACAGACTCTGACCTTGCAGCTATTTCCCAGGCTATGCCGTCTCCCACTGTGTTCAGTGAAATGCATGGGAAACGGCAGAGTAAGTGGTCTGACATGGGGAGCCAGAAGACGTGTGAGACAGATGCACAGTAAAACATGTAAGATTGCTAAGTGGAAGATCTGGAGTGGTTGCAGGTAGTGCTTTATTTTGTCAGTGTCTCTGTGCTAGTGTTTTGAGCTGTCATTCAAAGAAACACTGCTATCAATGGTCCAGATACTCAGCAGCTTGCACAATGAGCTCGGGCAGTGACTCTCTCCTTTTAGGTTACATCCCCTACAAAGCCAGGGTCTGTAAGGGAGTGAAAAGTTCCCCCCTAGATTAATGCACGAGAAAACCTTCGAACCTCTTAGGGTCATCTGTTACAATTTTCTAGCAAAGCAACTATGTCAGAAATGAGGATTTGCTAGGGTCATCTGTTACAATTTTCTAGCAAAGCAACAATGTCAGAAATGAGGATTTGCTACATATTCTCTTTCCAGAGTGCAGTACCCTAAAAAGCAGATGAGAAATCCTTTCTGCTGAACACATCAATTCCTCCTACATATTTACTACCATTCCTCCCTTTTATCCACACACACAAACATTCACAATAAAACTTTGTTTTGTTCACACACAAAAAAATGTGCTTCAGGGACATTTCGGAAAATCTCTCATTTACATCAGCAAGATTGTGTACTAAATTTCAGTCAGTGCCACTAGTATCTTTTCCCTCAAGAGATTCTATGATAGCTGGAAAGCCTCTGGAGCTTTTGAATCTCTAATTTCAGGGTCCTCCTGAGAGCAGGGAGCACTGAGAGATTTGCATCACAGCGAGGTCGCATGGGTATCACAGATGCAGAGCTAGAAGGCCGTCAGATTAAGTAGAAGCAACTAAATGCATACATTGGTCTGGAAAACCTGTAGTACTGGGAGTGAGAAATGAGACTCCAGGTTCACAGTTTGACTCTTAAGATGTGTGACTGAATTTGCAACACCAGCAGTTAATGCAGCACTTTAGTGGGATAGACATACAGTGAGGAAAAGCAGTTTCCGTCTTCTATAAATGAGCTTAAACTGTTGTTTCCTCTTTCAGGTTATACCTAGATAACGCTTTCTAAGCACCTTGTTTTAATAGGATCTTGTCTACAGATTAGCCATCCTGAAATGCTTGTGCTCCCTCATCAGAAGAGTGTAAGCATCCAACAGATAGCCTGAAGGCTTTTAAGGATTCCTCTTCCAGCCAGACTGACAGGCAAGACCTGCCACAACAGGCAGCCGGGCAAGCCCTGGCCATGGCAAGGAACAGCCCTTCTTACAGCAACCTGAAATGTAGGGAGAGGAATACTGGAGGCATGAGCCAAGCAATATGAGAGAGGATCATACAGATCATGTGGAGTGGTATGACTACGGCACCAGAAGGAATGTGCGTATGGAGCAGAATATTATAGGATGTTGTAACTTTATTCCAGCCTTTTCTTGTTGTGTCATCTTCTTGAGAGCCTCCCTTTCACTGCATTTTTATAGCTTATGGGAAAGTTTGGAGAAAGAAAAATTTTTCTTTCAAACTAGTAAGCCTGGCTGTCCCACTGACATAGCTCTTGCTTTTTCTTTGTCTCATCCCTTTTTCTTCTGTAAGTAGGCACTATAGTGTAATTTGAAAAATTCCCTTGAGAGCCCAGTCCCTGAGTCTGATGGTAAGGCAGCAGGGAGACTGATGGTTTTACAACAGAACTGAATGTGCTGACTGCCAGCTATTTTCCTTTGCTATTTTCCTTTGCCTTGCATCCAGCTGAATTCAGAAACCTGTTTGCCTGCTTACTTCACCAGGAACTCCATATCACCACCTCTGAGTGCTGCAGCACAAACCTCAGAGGAAGAAGTGCTGCAAAAAAAAAGAAATGTCGTTTGTTTGATTGAGATGTAATATTTTGGACTCCCATCTGTAAAACCACATGGTATATTCAACTCCCTCTGTCTTTCATGAAAAGCAGATTTGGGAGCACCTCCAAAACTCAAGCAAAGACCATCAGTGATACAAGCATATTTTTAAAGTAAAAAATATTGAGTAATACCTTATCCCATTGTATCTGCATATGGGGACCTAGCTTTTTCACAATTTGTAAGAACAGTTAATTGAACCTTTTATGAGATTCTGATAGGGCTTGCTCAGGCACTTTGGTCCCTTGAGGACTAGATCCTCTAATACCTCAGTTGTAGAAACCTGAGAATTTCCTAACTTCCAGCTCCAGCTTCTTAGCTTCCAATTCCAGCTGTGCCCACCACCCCATCAGGGTGGGACACAGCTGCATGCCACTTTCTCACCTTTCTGCTCTTCAAAGTATGGAAAGTGACAATACAGGCTGGGCTGAAGCTGTGGTGTGTTCTCATCCACTTCTCTCAACATGGGAAGAAGTCGCCAGCATTCACGCCCCAGGTGGCCCAGACAAAGGTGAAGCCAATGTAGCTGTTTGTTGTTTGAGCATTTGCTCCTTGGATAAGTTGTGCAGAGGGATTAGTATGGATGTTTCACTGTAGCCAACAGCAGGGGGCTGAGCTCAGCAAGAGCAAGGGCATGGACTTTGCAAAGTCAAGGAAATATCTACATGGTACGATGTGACTTGCTCTTTGTTACACTCTGTTGGCCTTGATTTTCCACCCTGAATGTTATGCTGTATTGCAGTCAGATTCCCATTTGCAGGGAGCTAGCAGATCTCTGCGAGATGAAACTCAAGCACAGCTGACAGGACAGTTCATGGTATGAATTACCACTGCAAATCTGGCATGCAGAAAATGCTTGAATAGCACCTCACAAAATCTCCACCTTTCAGATGCTCTCCTACCCGGCTCTAAACCTTGCAATGCTCAGCTTTCACTCACCCTACAAAACAGCCACCGCGGTTGTATTTGCAATACAACCCACTCACTATTTTGAGCACTTTAAATTGAAACACTAAGAAAAACAGCAACTATCTTGAGGTCAACCACATGTGTCTCATGGCCCAGGCGGGTGGCCGTGGCACGTGCTACAGCTACTCCGGGAGGCCTGAGCCCATCTGTCCCTATTGGACTGAACGTAAAAATCCTTCCCCAGTGCAAACCACTGGGCCAACCCAGGTGCAGGCTGTGCTTTCCTACTGTGTAAAAAGGGTGATGTGTGGGTGGCCTGAGAGTGAGAGCAACTGCTGGGTGGCAGGTGAGGCATCCCTTGAGGCTGAGCTCTGCTCCTCAGAGGTGACGGGGGAGGTAGATGTGTTGAGGCAGCAGGTAAAATGCAGGAAATAAGAGCAATATCCTTGCAAGAACATTGTGCAATTGGCTGCCCTTCTGCTGAAATATGTATTTAATTCACTCAGAGAAAAAAATGTCTGTAAAAGGAAACGGTGTTTCCAGAGAGATGCTGTTTCGTCTCTGGAATTATGCAAAGTGAACAAAAATACGTGGCAGCAAGGTCACTCCCTGTGATTTGCCATTTTCTTTGCCTAGAGACTAGAAAATGTAATTCTATTTCACACAGAGACAAATTATTTGAAGTCTGCTTCATAGTTCAAAACCAGGCAAAGTAGCAGAGATACTGGAAAAGTCTCTCTCAGAAATCAAGCACAGCATACTCTGCAGCTGAAAGTTTATCACTGCAGTTAATGAGGTGTGACTGTTTGCTTTGCTTTAAAGCCACACCATGCTTTAGACATTTGAAAAATCCATTTTAGCTTTATGAGTAAATGAAAAATAAGGTATTTTCTCCACGCCCTTTCCCTATTTTAAGCAACAGGTTTGTCCCTCTCAATATATCAAACGTGGCAGGCAATGGGTTTCAAGGGCGATGGCTAGAGGAGGGAAATGAAGCAAGGTCATTGAGGAGGTTCAGTGAGGCTGTGGTGGGCCATCAGCCCTGCCGGTGGCACAGTCCATCACGCCACAGTCTGCGGCACAGACATCTCTAGTGCTGCCTCGCTGCTCTGCACAACAGCAACTGAAATGGAGTGGCTTCAGGCACCAGCAACTACAAACTACCCTGGAAAAGAAAAGTCAAATGGCCAAACTAATAAGGAAGAGGAGCTCTCCCTCCTGTCCTCTACGATAAGATTAAGGACAGCCAGCAGATCATGGGAACGGGTGGAGGAGCGCACACCTAAGGGGTCGTTACCTGCAAGGGAGGCAGAGATAGTGTTTTGCTCTTGACAGAAATACTAAATACAGACGAGACAGAGAGACTATTGATACAAAGTGCTTTGCCACCTAAAAGCTATCATATTCATTGCCCTATTGTGGTGCAGGAGTCTGGTGACCTTCAAAGTATTACATTAAGTATTCAAATTCTTTCTTAGTTTTCAGGAAAGGATGAAACAATCAGATGCCTGTGTGATACGTGCAGCATAAAAATCTAGATAAAACACTGCTGTCACACTCAAATAATTTTATTCATTTGAAATTGGGTTTCCTGGAATGCAGTCTCATGAAAATCTCATCTCCTCTTTGAGACAAATCTGATGAGAGAGGAGATGCTGCAGAGTGGATTAAGCAAGAGATAGCGCTCTAAACCCAGTTTTTCTCTCTCACTTGGCATCCCTGAGAAGGACAGCATCCCTGTCCTTCTGATTTCTCATTTGTAAAATGGAGATGATAACTGCTCATCTCTCAGGGCCATTATGAAGATTAATGTGTTTACAAAAGCATTTAAAATGCTAAGTACTTTTGGTTCCAGTCCTGTGAGATTGGAAATGCCAGCACTGAGGTGCTGAAAACCTTAAGCTCTTGCTAACTCTAGTGGAAACTCTGGCCGCCCAGCACTTTACAAGAACGAAGAGAAACATGTAATTGCTAAAGTAATGAAATCCCATCCTGCTTTATTGCATAAAATGAGATGTGCAGTATGCCAGCATTGTATCTGAAAGGCCAGATAACACACACACACACACACACAAAATCATTTAATTTCATGCTAAGAAAATTACTGAAGGCTTTGCTATTGTAATTTATCTAAGGACTCATTCTTGCACATTTGGCTACAACAGGATTTTTGGCATCAGTATAGAATACAGTATCAGTCCAGAATTTACAGTACTTCTTTTAAGCTTTAAATTCTGTGACAGTTGACACCCTTACCTAGACCCAGAAAAACTGTTTCACAGTTACCAAAACCACCACTTCTAGGCACTTTTCTTGCAAAATGCCTGATAAATGAAACCATAACTGAGATCAAGGTTCAAAACCCCCAGTCTAAGCACTTGTGAGGAATACCCAGCACTGATGCTTTATCACACACTCCTTCAGCCAGTCTGTAGGATCAGACAGAGGAACAGTTAATTGGACCTGTATCCAGTATTGGACCTGTATCCCCACATTACTACCACCTCTTCTAGTCCATGCAGAAGTGGAAGTCAACATCTTCTGCATCCTTCAGACTTCCTTTCACCAATTCTGTTTTTCACAGTGAGACAAATTTAATGAATTTGAGAAAGGCACAGAAACAGGGAGATGAGTGAACCAAAGGAACTGGTGAATCAGGGATAATAGTCTCTCTGAAGGCAGTACCTAACCTCTTGGGTGAGGGAAGGGACTTATGTGCTGAGACTGAGGAGCAAAACAGGCTGGTGTGGTTTACTGAGAAGCAGAATCATTTTACATGTGAGCAAGACCGGATGCCAACCTGCAGGAAAAGAAGTCTGTTTGTGCAAGGCAGCTGTGTGCAGAGAGATGACACATGCTGACGTGTTCCAGTAAAAGTCAGCTGAACAACGTGGTCATGACTGGTAACACTGGGTGACAAATCTGCGACAAATTTTACATCTGATGCCCACGATTTCAAAGCTGTGTGTATGGGACATCTGCTGGAGTTTTTTTTTAATACATCAAATGGGAAGTAAACACTGAAACTATATGCTGTGACTCACTGACAATACTAATGAAACCTAAAAAATATTAATTTGTCCTCATATATTTGACAGACCCTGGAAATGATGGATCAGGAGATGGATTGATGATATTACCCACTTTTACAGCAACACATCCTCCTGCTACGGGTTCTTCAACTGTGGAGGACCATGAGCCAGTACTTGTAACTGCAAGCACTACCGAAAGCAGCTTTGAAATACAAAGTTCTCCAAGTACTGAACTCAATGCTATGAATGATGAGGACAGCCTAGAAGCAGCAGAACCATCTATCTTGATATACGTTGTTCCTGTGGTACTTCTGGTCGTGCTGATTTTGTTGATCACATTTTTTGTAATACATCATAAAAGGAAAAAATCAAAGCAAGGTAAATTTGTCTTCTTGTGCATCAAAAGGCTTTTTTTAGGATGTGTTCAACATTAACAAAATATTATTTGGAGGTATGGGATACCACATTTAGGATGTCCTTCTCTAACTGTAGTTGCATGTTTGACAAATAAGAGAGGGATCCTCCCCAGCCAGAGGTACCTGGTCATGCCCTTCTCCTTGGGCAGGAGCTAGTTCTGCTTCACAGCACCTCCTGCTCGTGCTGCACACCCATGGGAGCCATGGCACCAAGCTCTGGCTCCTGGAAATGCTGACAATGCTCAGGGATGTAACTGTGTGGCTGCAAATGCTTATTCTGTCTTTATGCTCTGTAAATTTATGCAAGGTGAAGTTAATGCTTCTATTGCCCATAGTGCCCACAAAGTAAAGCTGCTTGGAGCTTCAATAAAATAAGAACAAGCAAAACCATTTTAAGGAAAACTTTTAAGGGATGCTGGTTCCACAGGGTGGTGGCTGCTATGCAGACATCACATCAAATGAGCTAGGAATCCCATGGTCAGACTGCCTGGGAGCTGTGGTAGGGTGAATGAACAGTGCTTCAGGAAGGTGCCATGATCAGTTATCAAAGGAATTGGTAACTTGGAGTGTCAAGCCACAGAAAACAAACTGAGGTGCCGTATTAAAACCACACAGTTGGTAAGTGAAATCCTGAAATGGTTGTAGCAGTGCTTCTAGAGGGCCAGAGTGCAGCTGTAAGCTCCTCAGCCTGCAGACAGTGCAACACACTCAACACAGATTTTAAGTCAAGCTTTCAGGGCATTTTTGGGCTGCATTTGCCTGATCACTGGGTCACTCTCTAACAAACTCTGAATTCACAACCAGGCACCTAGCTGCCTGCCAGTTTCTGGGTGATTGGAAATGCAGGTACACTCTTCAGAGGGATAGGAAATGTCGTACCTTTCAGGAACACAATCCTGGGGTTTCATGCCCTGTGCCAGCTGCTTGGAGCTGGAATTTTGAGCATCCTCAAGGCTGGGGCAGATGGCTCTATGGTTCTGGGGTGGCTCTGCAGTCCAGGAATGTGCTGGAACAATTGGGAGGTATCAGCACTCATTGACAAAAATGAATCAAAAATAACCTGGTTTTAGACTGGTTTTTTTCCCTATTACTGGAGGGGAAGTTATTTATCTGAATTATGTCTGTTACACAATTTTTTACCCCCATTTTTACTATGTCTTGGTGTCATAAGCAGCATTGGGTCCCTTTTGACATCTGGCTAGTTCAGCTTCATTTGCCTAACTGAGATCTAAACTGCCATACAAGTCCAACACCCCCTTCTTCTCCCCATGAGCAGCTCCCAGAATCTGCAGACAGAAATTGATTGCCTGAGTGTAGTCTGTAGCAAAATGTCCAATGCTTCCAGTAAACAATTTTTTGCAGAAGTGGTTCCTTTTCAGGATACCATTTCCCTCTTCACATCTATTTTGCTCAGGGAAGTGTACATCTGCCCTATCTCTCCCACTGCAGCGCTAACACTGGGCTTCCTCCCAGTATGGTTGAGCTAATAATGAGATGCTTTTAGTGTGCTCAAGATTCAAAATAATAGGTTCCTCTGAAAATTACAAGCAGCATGAGATGTTTTGTCTTTCACTGACAATTTAGTTTTTATGCCTTTTGAAAATGCAACCTGTTTTACTTGACCCTATTCAAGGCTTGCATGTTGGGAACCTGTAAATACCAAGGGCTATATATCATGCAGAACTATGAACACCAACTTTCTTCTTTTCCAGATGAGCTGGGAAGCGAAAATGTGAAAAGGTAAATTTTATGAATATCACTCTTTCTTTCAAAAATTCTCTTACTCTAACCTTCAGCTCCTTCACTGCCTGTACACTATTATACAATTTAGCTGTACACTAAACCCCATTGCCTTTTGCCAACAATTGCACCAGCTAACTATCTCTACAGGTGGCTAAGGTGTGACTTCAGTACCTGGCTGAAGGTGTAAGACTAGAGCAGGACAATAAGAGCTAATGGTGACTGAGGCAAGCACTGCCCCACAGAGACCCACAGCCTGCAACCCCCATTGTGCCTGCTCTAGGCACCTCCTGCTCCATCAGTCACAAGATGTACAAGATGCCCTATGAGCAAAGGGGATCAGTTCCCAGGCTCATCACAGGTTTTAACTATTCAGAATAAGCTCTGTGTCTTGCTTGCCTGTTTTTCAAGTTTGTCTTCTCACTCAGAGGTGAGGCAGAAAGGATCATCTGGCTGCCACGGGAGCAATGCTGGGAAAATAAACCAAAGCTGTGTGGCTCTTATCAGAGTGATAATTTTTATTATATGCTACCTTTTATTGATCTCCATCTTGCTAATCAATGCTGAAAGTTCACAGTCTGGAACTATGAGGGAAAAAAAGCTTTCTTGCTAAATATAATTTTTCTATCATATGACTGCAGGAACGATAAGCAAAAGGAAGCTAAGTGGAGGCATTTAAATAAATGCAGTTACTCCACTCATGACCTTTCCTTTTGGAGTCACTGCAAATGTCAGTCACAACTATGATGAAACTTTAGGCCTTCAGCTTTTAATACTGGAGCAATGGGACTTCTGTCATGTGCTCCAGGAGGGCAGGGACATGACCATCTCATTTTTGTAGTTTTCTATTTACAGCAGGGCCAGTTTTCAAGAAGCTGAAGTGATCCTGTGCTCTGGCATGCCCCTGGCTGCACTATCTGAGTCTCTCTGTGTGTTATGTCTCAGCCAGCCCTACCTCTGCCCAGGACTGGCATCTCAATGCCACTCCCTTGCGTCTGTTTGTGGCCAATTGGTTCACACCCATCAGGCTGACATCTTCTCAAATTACTAAGCTAGGGTGGCTTTCCAAAGTTAATACATGTGTCTGGAATTATAGGAGAGTCAGACAAAATTACTACATTGTAAGTTGTTTGAATTAAGCATTTTGTATAATACTTTTCTCCCCACTCTCCTCTCTCAAGTCCTATTTTTGAAGAAGACACGCCCTCAGTTATGGAGATAGAAATGGAAGAGCTTGATAAATGGATGAACAGCATGAACAAAAATGGTACACGGTAACCCCTCTGCTCCCCCCTCTCTGTCTTGCTTGCTGACGTAGGTCCCACGCACAGAAAATCAATGGGAGGCGTTTCATATGCGTATTGCTGCTTTTCCTACAACATTTTTAGTTGTGCTCTTGACTCCCTCCTACTAAAATAAATGAACAAATGTCAGGGGTAGAATTTTTCAGAGTCATATTTTAGTTTGTGTAGGAGTTTATTTTTAATATGTGATGGAATCTCGTAAATGTTTTCAATTTCCAGGAGACAATTCTATTAAACACACTTATAGTTGTGAATGTTATTTATATTTTTAAATACACATCTTTAATGCTAAATACTAGTTTCTTTGAAGCATCTAGTCCTTTCAGTCTGCAGAATTTCTACAGTTTTTTCCTCCACATTGTGGTAGAGAAGAAGAAATATTAATTTCCTTATAGTTCAGACAACCATTTATTTAAAATTGCTGCCAGGAACATATGAATATGTCCTTTCCCTCCTTTGCAAGGTTATCAGGCCATGGAGCAATTAGAACACGCGTTAACTACCAGCAGCAGCATCTTCAGCTCTCTTCTCAGTTACTTCTAAGTAGCTTGCATTTTTCCCCCCATTTTCCTCCCAGATGAATTCCCCAGTCAAAATCTCTAAGGAGTCTGCATTGTCCTTCAAGGCTTTCCTCAAAAAAAGCAGGTCTTTAGTAAGAATGAATTATCTGAGGCCTGATTTTGAACCATGAACAGCTTTTCACTGGCTAGTAAATGCTGAAACACTGGTATTTTTTTCATTCCTGGTCTCTTGCCTTCTATCCAAATGGCTCATTTGCCTGACCTACTAGGGATGCTTTGTTTTTCAGGACATAAAGCTCTTTGGAGGATTTCTTTGAGTTAGCACAGTGCTCCACATGATGGGGTTTTGACCTTCGCGGTCTGTAAGCTCTGGCAGAAAACATGTGCTAAGTGGCAGTATTGAAAGAGAGGCATTAAGTGTACTACATGGGAAAACAGTGGTGTAAAATGGGTTTTAAAATTTTGTGGAAAGAAGGGAGCAAGTATTTTACATACTTCTCTGTGAGTGTGGGTGTGTGGGTGTGTGGGGGGGTGTGTGTGTGTGTGGGTGTGTTCCTTAAACTCCGGCCCCAAACTCCCAGATGGACTATAAAGCATAGATGCAACTACCAGCAGTGGAAGATTAACAAACAACCCCCCCGTGGCACTTTGCAGGAAACAGTCCTCAAAAGTAGTCCATTTGTATAGGTGTACATAAACAACTGGAATATATGTGATGAATTATGGCAACACCTATCAAAGGGAAGGAGGATTTAAAACACGTAACATTAATGCTGTAGGGACTGTGCAGATAAAAGGATGGAGAAGCACACGTGCAGATCTATATTCTAGAGTGACTGCATGATAAAAGTTGATGCATTTTTGAAATATATGTAGAAGAACTACCAAGAGTAAATATATTCTCTTTTCTTACCCTTTTTCAGCTGACTGTGAATGTTTGCCTACTGTAAGAGAAGAAGAAAAAGAATCAATCGCCAACCCAAGGTACTTTATTTCATTATATTATTTGAAGAAATATGGTCAATGTAATTCTAAAATAATCTATTTTTTGTATGTAATTATAGAATTATTTTTTGGTCTCTTTAAGTTTTAAAGTTTTTATATATAGGTACTTTGACTTCAACTTACACAAAAGACTTGACACTCTCATTTCTAAACAGGTCTCTTCCTGTAAATTGCACTGCTAAATAATCTTGCAGTTGTAAAGTGGTGCAAGACAGACAACCAGATGGCACAGATGGAGTTTTACTCACTGATCAGACTTTAATCACAGTTTCCCAAGGTGCTAATACAAGCATTCAGCATAGCTTCCTTGGCACTCTTCACCACAGGCACCCAGTTCCCCTCTGCCACCTGGAGCCTATAGGTGCTTGGGAACCACTGCCAGATGTTTTGGCTGGAGCTGTGACCTGACAGACAGAGACCTGTCTGACTCCAAGAAAAAACTGAGAAGGAGAAACATGAAGGACCTTCTGGTGCCCCCTTGCAGCACCCTCCCCAGAGCTGGCACTAGTTGATAGTCCAAGCAGAAACCCCAGTGGGATGCAAAACCACAATCCCGACAGCTTGTAAACTTAAAATCTTTCCGGTTGGTTTCCTCAGGATTTTGGCCAGAACTCCTAAACCCCTTGCAATTTTCCCTAATTAAAAATTCTGGTTCCAGCTGGAAACAAGAGGCTGTACATTGCCCTTGCCTGCATCCTTGTGTTGCAGCTGCATTTTGAGGACTGGGCAAAGCAGCTGCTCTGTGCCCTATGATAACAAACAAGCCATCCTTGTGCCAAGAAACTCCCCGGTGCAGTGGAAGCAGTGATGCAAATAGGCAAGGCTGGGAGAAGGGAGAGCACCTAGGTCTCCTGCTTCCCATGGCACCAGACAATTCAGCTGAGCATGCCTCCCTGGCAGAATTGCACCTCCTGCTGTAGACTGTCATAATATTCCAATCCCCTTTGAGTTCTGAGTTTCTTTGCTAAGGAGTGAAACAGGGATGTTAAATCACCACTGCTGCAGAGGTTGCAACTCAGTTGTTCCAAAGCTGCAGTTTCGGGGGAACTTTTGGATGGGGCTTGTCTACTGCAGCCATTTGTATTTAAAAAGTTTCTTCTTACACCTATTTCAAGTGAAATCGTTGTTGTTTTATTTCGGTTTTGTTTGAAAAAAAAAAGCTTGGATCTTGGATTCCAGATGCAAGGAAGGACATTAATTTTAGTCTGAGCAACTGGAAAATATCCTGGATTTGCTAGCCATCTGGGTCTTCCCTTCCTGCCTCTAAATGATAACTCAGAGGGGGGAATATTGTTAAGGAGAGGCAGCTGCACAGCTGCTCTCTAAAAGCAGATTTGTTGAGTGTACCACTGACTATAGCAGGGAGTAGGGAGCAAAGCGTGCTTGAGCCATAGGCCAACACCAGCAGAAGTCGTACTGCAAAAGGCTCTTTAAGCACAGCACCACCCTTAGCATTGCGTTTATTTTCCAAAACTTTAACAATCTATTTTCAGCCAAAAAAACCCCAGTCATGATCTACCAGCTTGAGCTGGCATTTTAAATACCATCCTTGCTAAAGGAGTGCTTTTGTACTGGATTTGCATTAAACCCATCAGAAGAGGGAGTTTTTGCTCCTGTCTATCAAAAGGCATCTTTGGGCCACACCCTACATCAAGTTCCCCACCTGTAAAACAGAGTTGTCATTTCAGAACACTCTAGTGAGTGTTCTTAAGCCTTGATACAAAAAAGCAACCTTGTTCAGATAAGCATGTTTTAGTCAGAGTGAAGGTGCAGGTTACTTAAGCATATTTTCCTGTGTATGGTATCTTAGAATCAGACTGTAGAGAAATTGATGCCTCTAAACTGTAGAAAAGCAAACAAATGCAAATAAAAATAGGAGATTTATCTCTAAAACATTCAGAGCTGCCCAGACAAAGGATATTAGTTGAATACAAAGTGCAAGAATATTAGGTTCAATCTCAGATTCTGAAAGACTGCTTTGTTTGGGCAAAATTCTTCTCAAATTATGGTAATTTCAATTTTAGATTTTATTAATATTTCAGTATGGGAAACATCTTGAGGCTGCACTGAACAGAGATGGTGCTTTCTTGCTTCATAAAGATGCTGGGGGGCAATTAATCAAGACCCAAATGTTTTGAACTATGAATGATTTTGATATAATTTTGAAAACATATGAGCAAAACATTTCAATAATGACACTTTGACATTTTCAGAATGAAAGTTGTTCCAAAACTACTCTTCAGAGTAAGTGAATTTTTAATATAAAACTTTTTTAAAGTTTGAAGAAGAGAACCGTGTGGTGGTAAAATATTTCTAAGTGGAGTGTTTCCCTTACCTCAAAGCTACTTCTTTAAATTTCATTTCACATGACATTTTGAAACATACTGCATTTCAATGTGAAAAGATCTTTGAAGTGGTGGGGTTGCTGGGTAAACAAACAAAAAAAATTGTTTCCTGTTTATTTCTGCAATTGAACCTTATAAGCCCAAGATCTGCTGCTTTTCCCAACCAAATTCTTAGATGAATAAATAATGACAGAAAGAGAATTACATACAGATAAATAGATGTTTGTAGCAGTTCTTTTGATCAAGGAAAGAGAAAGACTAAGAAGTAAAATGAAACAAAGCTATTATTATGGCAAAATTTGTACTCATAAGCATCAAGGCTTCCTGTTTGTGCACAGAAGGCAAGACATGACAGCCTGGGCTCCCTGGTAGGTGGAGGTGACCCACCTTGGCCTTGTAGGCTAAGTTACAAGTATATGTATATATACATTTTCAAAAATTACTTACCCTTTTCAAAATATATATTTGAAATAGTATGTCTTGGCTTGAAACCTTTTGCTAGAATCCTGATTGTGCCTGAACACAGCACTTTGAAACTTTGCTGGCCTCCCTGGGTCAGGGCTCCCATCCCACGTGTGCAAGAGGGAGCAGGTAGTGGATGCAGGAGCAGCAAGCAAGGGCTGATGCTGCTATGGTGCACAAGGGGGTACGAGACCAATCTTTCCTCCAGAGACCTTTCCTGTCCCAGGAAAATAAGCACAGCTTTTCCCCTTCACAGCATGGGTTGTTGTAGGGTGTGGAGTACAAGCAATTCCCCTGTGCTTTATCACACCTCCTGAGAGGTTTGGTTTGCCTTGGATACTGCTGGGTATCCTCCTAGTCTTTCTGTCTGAAAAAAGATGACTCTTTCTTATGGAGAGATGTTCTGGGTGGGTAATAAGTCAGTACACAAAGAAGTACTGCATTCCTAGGATGTTTCAATTGGACAAGAGTCTTAAAAAAACATGTAAAATATTAAGGTGAGTGGCCCTTTTAGCTTCAGAGGTGGTTTAAAACACTGCAGCCAATGCCGACTGAAATCAAATCAGCCAATAAAAGATGACACATTTGTAACATTGGCATGAGCCAAACATCATTAAGAAAGTACCAGGGAGCAAGCTAGCTGGACAGAAACCAGTAGGACAAAGAAAATGCATCTGGTATGAGGTCAGATGTGAAACAAAAATTCCATCTGTAGAAAGTTATCGTCAGCTGTGGAAAGAGGCCTGGGAGCAGGAGAGAGTCACTACCATCAGTGGAATCAGATCAGCCCTTGCTGCCAGCATCTGCCACTGCAGATGGGGTCAGCTTATCCATTACGTGATTGACAGATTTATTTTCTGAGAACACCTTCTCATGGACTCCAGAGATACTCTTGCATGCTATTTCCTGCTGAGACAACTAACCCAACAGCATGACACAGGTGTGTTTTTTTCTTTCTCATGTGTACACAGTGATGGTGAATCATGAAGTCTTCAGAACAGCAAAGAAGTGGCTAAAAGGAAGCAGCACACAAGCTAAACATTCCCCAGATA
The DNA here is from genome assembly GCA_013398175.1 of Climacteris rufus. Classification (NCBI taxonomy): domain Eukaryota; kingdom Metazoa; phylum Chordata; class Aves; order Passeriformes; family Climacteridae; genus Climacteris; species Climacteris rufus. The sequence continues at coordinate 846,064 of VZRZ01003489.1, read as the reverse complement.
TTGGAAGAACTGGATTTAAATATAATTCACCTCAAAAGGCCAGAGAAGTAAATGCTTTTGTTGTGTCCTGCTTTATATGGTCTTCAGAAAGGAAACATCACCAAGGGGAAAGAAGAAAAGGGAAAAAAAAGAAAAGCAAAAAATAAAGAAAAGCACTGTAGGAAGATAAGGGACTTTAAATTTTTCTGAATGAGATTCACCACAAATCAAGATAAACCTCTTTTTCACACCCCCTAAAAATTCTCAGAATAGTCCACGTTTCTATCTACTGCTGCAGTTGTGTATTGTGCAGCATTTAAAACCAATTCTGTTCCAGGTTTGGTGGGTTTCTTTGTTTTGTTTTGTTTTTGTGGGTGTTTGTTTCAGTGCCCATATTTTGGACAGCCCTGGTTTGGTGGATATGAAGCTCCTGCCTATGCAATGTTTATTTCTCAATTTGCTTTTTGTGAATGGTGCACTGATTTGCACAGGACCGCAGCTGGGGAGGTGCCAGGCTAGGACTGAGAGACCAGCTCTGAGGCCAGAGAGCAGCTGAAAAACCTCTCAAAGGAATAGCCAAAAGCGACTGCAGCCCAGCAAGGGCATGGACTCTGTAGCATACTTTTTGGTTTTAAAATTAAAGGCACTGTAGAAGTGAAAAGTATTGTTTTGAGACTGCCTTTCAGTTCTTATCTCCACAGACGAGTGCCCTGGGCTAGCTCTCACCATGTAACTCTCCTCCCTGCCTAGGGCTGTTCTCTAACCACCTACTTCAGGAATATTCAACTCAAAAATATTTATTTTTTTTAAAAATAAGTGGGGTTGAGAAATTGAACAATTTGGTACTTGCATCAAATACAGGTTTAGGTAAGCATGTGTTAAGGTTTTCAGATGCAGGAGGTTTTCTGCTGCTTCTGTTTTTAAATACTGAGCCTACAATATCTGAAAGACAAGGACTTCTGACTGTGCCTGGTCATCTTTAATTACACTGAAAAAATCAGACTCCTGGGATACCTCCAGGTTGGAATACAAACGTTGTAACTGTTTACATTGATTTTAGATAGCATGTCTCTCAGGGATTTGGCTTAAATATGTAACACACATAAAAGTGGATCCCTGTGTGGGCAAAGCTTCCCTTGCCTTATTTAAAATAGCAAATTCATATCCTACCATATCTTATATCCTACTCTATCATACCCTACCTATCCTCATCTCCTATTTAAATATATAATGCCTTCCCACTCAATACATGTTTAATATGATCAGTTTTGTTTTGCCTGCAAATAATTCAGTGATAAATTATCATGCGTAACTTGGTTAAAGAAAGAAAACAAATGCCCCAAACCCCTGTGATGTCATCCACGTGTCACTAGCAGCTGACAAATAATTAAGGACATTTCAAATATAGAAGGAAAAAGTGTTTACAGCTAACCATATTCATTCATTACTGAATATGACTTGATTAATAATTTCCTCAAAGAATAAAAGATTTCTTCATTGTTCCAAAACAATATTGCAAATACTGTATTTAATAGATGAGTTATAGTAAATAAATTTTCCCTGCTTGGATGATTTTGATATTTTAAAAAAGTGTTTTAAGTTCATGTTTCACAACTTTTTGTTTAAACATTACCACTATTTCCTGACTGTAAACCCATTCTCTAGAATATTGGTTACAATAATGCAGTTACAAGGGGAAGAAAAAGTGACAGACTGAAATTTAGAAAATGTAAAAAAATTGATGTAGATGGTCTCTAGTAATGGCTTTATTAGCAACTCCTTTCCAATGGAGAAAGACATTTTCCTCAGACTTCTCTTCCTGGGACAGAAGATGCCTGAAACAAAGACTGTTTCTTTTTTAATGGTACAAGATAAAAAGATGTATTTTGAGACCACTACCAGCTGTGTGGTTGAAGGGCAGTCAGTGGGATCCAGCAGTCCACAATGCCAGTGTCCAGCAGTGACTCTCAGCACACCTTGCTCCAGCCCCCAGAGCTCTGTGTCCAACAGCCACTGCCTTCTCCCTGAAGTGAGCTGAAGCACAGCTGGACATGAAGAACAGGAGTCCTCAACTTTTGCCTTTTTTTTTTTTTTGCTTTTGAAAATTAACCAACCCCCGAAGGTGACATTGTATGGCATGGCTCAGTTCTGGCACGATGGTGATCCATCACCCTGTCCCAGCCACACATTGATAATAGTGCAATGCACTAACTCAGTTTGCTGTGGCATTGGCAAAAAGCCTGTGTTGTGCATATTGATGGTTTGGGAGTACTGTTAATTCTAGATGGTCTTTCTGCCACTTAAAAGGCTGTACACTTCCAAATAAGTTTCTCAGAGATTTAGTTTCACTTATATATTTTATTTTTCAAATTTACCTTGAGTGAATATATATTCTGTAAAATCATGACATTAAGTATTAATTATTATTCCAGTGTTCATGATTAATTAATCTCTATATCAAGCTTTAAAATTAATTTTGTCCAGAACCAATGTCTAGGTTAGAGTTTTATAATTATTCATGGTATGTTATTCACCCTATCTAAAATCTGGCATGCTAGAGAATTTATTTGCCTCTTCAAGAACTTTCTAGGCATTTAAAAATACAAAATAATGCTTTGGGCACTTCCTTGGCCAGTTCTGATGGAAATTTTCTCTATCCACTGATTTTTGTAAGTACAAATTTATTATTATTCCCCCAGCCTTAAACTATGGAGGAGATCACTCATTCATCCGATACCTCAGCCTGGCTGTGACTGCCCCATTTCACCCCACTGGTCTCTTTTTGATCACCATTTTTGCACTGAGGTCTGCATTTGCCACAGCCACTGCCCAGCACCCACTGCCTCAGCTGCAGCCAAGCCTTTCTGTGGACACTGGGTTCACAGATGCAGCTTCACCACGGGCGCTGCTTTGGCCTCTCTCCTCCCTCACCCCATCCGGTGTTTCCCTCTTCTGCTCACCCATGTGCCCCTCGCCCTCCTGTTTGTTTTACACTTGTCATCAGTTCTTGGTCATTTCCTTTTGCACACTTTTGCCTCAGTATTTTAATTTTATAGGCGGATTGAATTACAGGGGATTTAGACCATTTCTCTCCTACATTAGTACAGCCAAAACATTATTATATTCCAGTTCATGAGTATTAACTTTACACCTTCTGTTGATGCACCTTCATTTTCCCTAAATGATTCACAGTCAGGTTCTCTAAGGATAACAAACAGAGAGCACATAAGATAGCAGCAGACTTTAAAAATTATTTTATTATCACCATGCACTACACAGCACTTACGCTTCTTTTGTGATATCCTCATTGCCAGCCTGATCTGAGCCAACCTATCTCTTCATCATCTTGTAACATCTACCAGTAACTCAAATTACCATCCCTCAATAGAAAATAAGAAAAAGCATGCAAACACAAAGTGTCTCCCACTATGTATTGTTCTAAAATGCTTAGCAAAGGTGACGATTCCTAAGGAACTGTTATCTCTTCCTCTATTTTCTTCAATAATTTCAGTAGTTATCCAGTACTTCAAGACAATTTGATATCTAATTGACAGTGTGAAGCCTTTTTGTCCTGCAGAAGGCAGAAAAGCTACAGACCGGAAGGAGGAATTGTTTGAGAAATATGGAGATAATCAGAAGGGTAATTAAGAACCAACACCTCTCCGGCATATGCTAAAAATCAGTATCTTGACAAAACAGAAATAACTCCTCCATAAAGTCACAAATGGAAGGTTGCTGACATTGACATCAGTTAATTAATTCCGTAAGAGTCCTGCACTTGTAAAGAATATAACCCTAAAGCTAACCTCAGCAAAAAGAAATGTTCTTTTAGTTTCTAGGTAATCATGAGTTATAGATTCATAGATAACTCTTGCGCTGAGACTAAAAAAACATATTTTTTTAAAGCTGAACTCATTGGTGGGCTATAAAATGAACTTTTGTTAACTTTCTGATATGAGATTGCTGTATATTCAACTGTTTTATCAAATAGCTATTCCAAATGTTTTTGTAATGTAAATATTTGGAAGTCACAATATTACTTAATTGTATATAAGAGTTTGAGATTTTAAACAACTTGTTCTAATAAAGTTTTTAGTGTCTACAGGTTTTGTTTTTCCCATAGTCCTGCTAATCCATTCAAGTGAATGGGTGCTAATTACATGTTATTGATGTCACAATTACTTAGGACTTAAAAGATGTACACAGCTGTATATGGTGCAGAGATGTCTTACTCTCATCAGCCCTCTAATATTCAGACAAAAAAAAAAAAAGACATGCTTTATGTTTCTGCTTTATATTTCATCATATTTTTGTTGGGCTATTTCAGATTGTTTATATCAATAGACCAATTCTGACTCCAGGAAAACTAGTGAATACCCCAAACATTTGTCCTTGGGTGACTGTTGTCATCTTTCTTTTATGCTCAATCATTCCTCACGTTATTTCAGCTAAAACACTAAAATCAGAGTCTCCAAATTGATAGAATTGCTAAAGTGATTTTCACTAGATTTAAGGAAAAAGTAAGGGAAAAAAAAGAAAAAGAGAGAAGTATTTCCAGTTAGAGATTTAGAAAAGATTAATAAAGTACACCATTGCTTTAATCTATTTCTGCAACAGACAATTTCATTAGAGAGGAATATAATGGCCTGGGGGTACCCAGAAAACTAGAGTCAGTTTATTCTATTTAATGCTTTTAATGTTCAAACAACTTCAATATGAGAGCATCATAGCAATGACCAGGCAGAAACCAGTTACCCTTCTCACACTCACACACTCTCTCTCTCTCTCTCTCTCTCTCTCTCTCTTTCTCTCTTTCTCTCCACCCCACCCCGTGCTCCCTCTCTCTCTATCTTAAACATCACATCAGCAAGACACTTGTCTAAGGCACAGACTTAGAAATCTGCATTTTGGGGCAATTCTTGTCTGGTTCTTGAGGGAGGTGCAAAAGAGGACGTGACTACATAGCCCCAGAAAATGTTGTGACACCTTGGGGAGTACTACAGAGTTACTCCCCCATCCCCAGGCACTCCCTCTTGCCCTGACCTGCCCCTGTTAGTACCATCATGCTGACCCACAGACTAGGGGCTCCTCAAATGTGCATTAAAGGAAGGCTGGAAGGGGTCGTGGGAGAACTGGTTTGGTTAAGGGGTGAGCAAGGGACACACACATTCTGTAGCAGCATTATCAGCAACATATATGGAAATGCATCCCAAACACTTACTCCCTGCTTAGGCTTTAAGAATGGCTTAAGTTGTACTTTCTGTGAATATCAATGACAAAAAGACAGCAGCAGCATGGTCTGACAAGACAGCAAAGGGCAGCACCGGCTACAGACTCCTATGCCCTTCCAGTGAGGAAGCTTCAAGTCTGGTTTTGTACTGCATCAATTCTCTGGCCTCATTTTGGGTGGGATGTCACAAGCTGAGGCTTGAGAATGCTGCCCTGCTACTCCACATCTCCCCAGCATGCAAGCAGACACTGCAGAGGGAGCACAGGGGGAACAGGCAGCATCACCAGCGCTCTCCCCAATGCAAACACAGCCCTGGGGCCAGTGGTTTGTGCAGTTATGGAAGCGGTCATAAACATGGGGTATTTTGTAAAGGTATGTTAGTGCTACTGCTGCCATCTGCTCTATGAGAAATCATCTTTCTCTGCTAGCAAAGGCTAAAAACTTACCTGAAATATAGCACTGAAGGAAGAAAGGCTGTGAGGACAGCATGGTTCTGGGAGCAGACTGTGCCTTGTTTCCATAGCCAGGCCCCTCGCAGCAGCCACACACTGCTACAGAGCCACAGCCACACTGACACCCTCACAAGCTGGGAGTTCTTTAAGTGCAGTATTACAGCCCAATACGCACACTCCTACAGGTTTCACTTGTATATTAAATCGCCTTTCTTTTTAAAAATTTTATTGCAAGATTTTTGACAGTTATTTTTATGCCAGAAATGCCTAAATGTAGTCTGAAAACTGTCAGATTGGTTCTGGCAACTGGAGAAAGAAATATTGCTGATTTGGTCACCTGAAAGATACAGGAAGCCATTTGAGCACACTAAGTATATTTTAGCACAGAGATGAGGTTTCTCTCCTTTATTTTTAAAGATATTAGATGTGCTAGTCTTTGAAGAGAGGAGGAAGAAAAAGTCTATCTAGCTCTTATTTGGCTAATTTTGATTAAAAAAATCTCAGTAGAAGGATCAGCACATCTGTGCTTTCATGAGAAGGATGACTTTTCTAAATACCCAAACATTGCTGAATATAGATATTTTGGTGGTTTTCAACTTCAACAAAAATTTTAAGGTTAGTAAAAAGGGACTTCTCAACGTATTTTGGAAGAAAATTTGAAACAGAAATATCTTTTCTATATAGAATAACAACATGAAGTTTAGAAGTGGAGTGAAACTGTTTAACTCAATTAACTTCAACTCATTTCCAATAACCTCAAATTTAATTTATTCTCAATTTATTTAAAAAGAGGAGCTAATGTTTGAAACTTATTTTAAAAACACAGGAAAGGAAATACACAAGAGGATATTACTGCTAAAGGTATCGGCACAGAAAACTAAACCCAAGTGTGCCTTTGAATTTACATATTTTATTTTGGGAAGAGATACCCAATGCAGATGCCTACACTACTGTCAGGACCAGGAAGGCAGCATTATCCCAGTTTTTATTTTCCTCACAAGCTGAAGAGACCTATACACTGGTATACTGTGCACATGCATGGAGTAGAAGTTGCTTCATAATCTCTGATATTTACCAGATTTTAGAAGGTTCATGAAATACTTGGGATTTGCTTGTTGTAATCAGACTTCTGTTTTACAACCTGAAATAGGGAGTAAAAGGCATATGCTCTACTGCTGTCATTGGGATTTGTATGACAAATAACCAAAACAAGCAGATTTCGCCAACAGAAGCAGCTTTGTTAATTCTTTATTCCAGTAATTCTAGCAGATCAACTCCCACTTTCTTTTTTTTTTTTTTTTTTTTTTTTTTTTTTTTTTTTTTTTTTTTTTTTTTTTTTTGTAATAAACTCAGCCTTTTCATTTAAAGGGAAACATTTTGGTTCTGTTACAATAGGTCCAAGCAATACCTAGTCTCTCCAGCCTCTGTAGCAAATGCATTCAGGCAGGAGATGTAATTGTAGCAATAATTTACCCGCCTCAGACCTTTGAGGTTGCCATTGGCCACAGATCAGTTGTAACTTTGCTGTAGTCAGATTGTAGCTGTCAAAAGCACACACCCTTTCTGTATTAAAGTAACTGCACGCTTGTCCTGCTTCACAGGTTTTTTTTTTGTTTGTTTGTAGAATACAGCAAGCAGCAGTCACTGCAGAGAAAAAGTCCAGTAGACTGTTATAAATAGGTGAATTATGCACCAAAGCATCGTGTTCCCAGACAGTGGCTGGAATTTTGCCCAGCTGACAGTAAAGGAGCAGTTTTGGTTTGCTGGGGTCTCTCCCAGCTGTACCTTGGCTCGGGGCACCCCTTTCGCTCTGCCTAGATGCATCCAGCTCTGGTGCAAAACGCTGCCCTGACTGCCACCCCCAGGAGGCAATCCTGACCTGCAGCCGCAGAAGTGCATCTCCTATGTCGACCCGTAACTCGTATTTCCGACAGAAGGAGCCCGGGGCTGGGGCAGTTTGCTTTGGCAGCAGTGCCTGCAGCACAGGGACAGGCGAGGGGAATTGTGCTTCCCCCAGGACACACTGGATAACCCGTTTTGCTCCCCAGGGCTGGGCCCAGGATCTTTACTGTCCAGGTGCCGTCTCCCAAGCCAAGGGGTGCCCAACACTTTGTGGGAGTGCTCTGGGGGCTCGCTGCAGCTCTGGGGCTGCTGTAAGGGTGATCACCCCAGGGGATGAGAGGAAAACTCTGCCCAAGAGGGGGTCACCCACGGACCAAACTTCCATGAAAATATGGGGTTTTGACTCCCACAAAACACCAGAGCTGTATGATCTTCAGCCTGACCTTTTCAGCCTGACTAGTCATGCAGACCTGTCCAAATTATACAAGAATATTCTTGTTAAAGCACTGAAAAATAAATGCACAGTTTATATTTTGTTAATTTTCCTTAAGCTGTACTTCTCTGCAGTACAGACTCCAAGGCTGGACCCGATTCTTTACGACCAGTGTTCATTTTCCTAATATATTAAATTACTTTAAATAAATCCTAGTGATATTTTGTAGCAAAATAGGGGCAGTTTAAGACAGAACAAAAAAAAAAAAAAAAAAAAGAACTTTTTCCCACCTGGAACAAACACAAGCATTTTCTTTGGGGAAAACAGATTCTTCTCATCCACTAGGCTGTATGGTGTTCATATAGGAATTTAAAGTGGAAGAAACCACACAGCAACTTCCAGGAACAGGTTTGTTTAAGAAGCCCTGCTCCTTTCAGTCACTCTACAGCCAGACCTATCAAAGAGGTCTGGTTTTATTCAGAGGAAAAATAGGACTCATGGAGATAGTAAAGTGGAAATCTTTCTGAAGGTGGCTCATCCAGGCTTTGGATGACAATGCTACAGGGGTACAGTAGCATTGGACAACTGCTACAGGGGTACAATAGCAATGGTATAGGTGCAATGAGCATCCCTGCCTGGGGAGCTGTGAACACCTGAGTATATAGATAAAAGGGGTCATGAAGGAGAAATAATTAACTGGATATATAATAAGGAGCTTCTGACCCTAGAGTAAAACCAAGGATTTGTATAGCCATGCATTATTTGGATTCACTGAAGAGATTTATTTTTAAAAAACACATGAACAATGAAAGTCCTCTTTGTTGTAATTTAAAAACTTAAGGTTAACCATACTGCCAATACTTAATTTAACCATAGATAATTCTTTCCAGTTTTTAGTGTTGTGAACAGCTTTGTAGGAATACTTAAAAACATAAGAGCAGAACTAGTCCACTCATAAAAGACTATAGTCTAAAAAGGACAGATCCTTATGTTACCTCACTCGAGCCAAATCACTGAACTGAAAGGACAAACCAGAAGTAGGCATGAATCGAAGTATTATCCTTGTGCATTCCAGGAGCACAGGAAGAGCTGAGGTCTGGGGGAGGACTCGTAGGTCCAGGCAGGCAGCAAACTAATCTAGCTCCTCTCAGCTTTATTTATTTTGCACAGAGTGCATCTATTCTGTGAACACAAGATTAGTCACAGGACATTCAAGTTATTACTATTTATGGATATACATGTTAGCATAAAATACTACCAGCCCTGAACTGCTCCCTCAGTTTTTGATCAAGTGTTATTTATCTATTAAGAATTAGGTTTAATGCTCCCGTATACTAGACTTCAGAACTTGTTTACACCACTTCATGCCAAAGCTTCAAATGCATTAAAGGGGAAGTTCATTATTTTTGATTTATAATTATCTATGACAAGATAGATCTTAGACAAGAGCAGAAGAGAGCAGGAAATTATCTACTCATCCTCTGTTTATGCAACTACTACAAAGAGGCATGTGATGGCTTTGGCCTCAATCCAGCTACCATTCATCTCTATAGGACTCTTTCTATGACTATCATATAAATATCACAAAGCCTCTTTTTATCTTGAATTCACTCAGGTGTAGACAGGCCATTGCTCTCAGTCTACAAAGATCCCAAGAAGGTGCCTCATGGCCAATGAGCTATCAAGTGATAGAACAAAAAAAAAATTGTTGATTTATGGCAGCATTGTTCTCCTGAAAATAAATTTTCCTATAGCCTTGGTGATTCATTTCCCTCCCATCCCCATGTCACTAACTGTCAGCTGGGAAAGTCAACTATATTTGTGTAGCTCTTGGAAACCTAAGCCAACCCCCTCCCCAACCGAAACAAACAAACCAAAAAAAACCATCAGAAATAACAAAATGAACAAAAACTTGTTTAAAACCAGTGACACTTGACACTTCAGTTATGCCAGCTCTGGAGCCCATTTGTTCACCTATGCAACTCCTGTGCCCTAAGCAGGAGTGGCCTAACAGCAGCCACCTTGTCCCCTCCTCATGCCCAGGCAGGGCTGCTCCAAGGGCTCACCAGCCCAGGGGGCTTCAGCAAGTGCCTCCACACCCCAGTCAGTCCCCCTCAAGCTCCCACCCTGCAACCCTGCAGCAAACAGGACTTGACACCAAGTCCTGGCATAGTCCCTGCCCAGCTCACCCCATCCCTGCCTGCCCCCATTCATTAAACCTCACAAAGGCATGGAGCAGTGGGGAGTTTGTCCCCACAGGAGACACACTGGTTGGATACCTACAGTTTTATTATTAGGGTCTTTTCCACATTGCATTGGAGAGCTTATGCAAAGTAGTTTGTAATTTTATAGCCTTCAGCTCTTTACCCTACCCAGCATCAATGCGTTTTTTCCGCCTCACGGTCTATTAAAAATGCCACGTACAAAAGCCTACTGATTTTTTCCTCTCTTCCAGAAATGCTTTTCAGAGTTTGGCCTCATCCACACACATAAGCATTTTATTCCTAGTAGCTGCTCTCATTACCCTTGTATTACTTTGGACCACAAATTTATGGCTTTGCTTGCTGTTTTCCTGCATGCAATTCTGTGCCTTGTTTATTTTCCTGATGTTTCTCTGCCTACCTGTTTAACATAGTCCTTGATCCTAGACAGACATAGGCTGCGTCTTTTTGCTTAAAAAAAAAAATCACTTCCCCAAGTGATTTTTATATATAAAAAATATTTTATGCTTGAATATAAAGCTGAAATTAAAAATAATAAAACAAATTAATTGCTTGCATCCTCCCATCCATTCTAAACTACACTTATAGAATTTATTCCACTACTACACGAGCATCTCACTCCCTGGCTCCCAACCTGGCTGCCTTATAAATACAACAAGGCTTTCTTCCTGGCATAATTTGCTGCTCTGTTTTTCTTCCCCTTTCACCTCACTCTGCAACGAGATTATCCATAGGGGAGTGGCACAGGGCTGCAGCAGGGAGCTTTGGCTGTCTCTTCTGGCAGCAGGGGATAATTCAGAGCAGGATGAAGTCTGTGCCAGGTTATACTGGGGCCGGGTTTTACTCCTCCTAGGTTTGAACAGGGGAGAAGCAGAATTATGGCTTCAAGCTCTGTCACTCCACCCATACAAAGGATACTGAAATCATTACCCAGTTGTAAATTCGTCATTTTTTCTGACACAAACGCAATTGAGGCATTATAGCACTCTCTTCCCCAAGGCAGTGTCACCTCCCATAGATGCAGTGTGGTGATTTTCCAGCTGCATCCCTGCCCCCCTGGGCAACCAGAGTGGGTGGTCACACAGCTTCCAGAGGAGGGCTGCACACGTCCTCTCACCCAACCCAACAGCTTCAGCAACTGATCTGTCAGTGCTGGGAATTACTGATAGGATTCATACTGAGCAGAGCAGCTAAGAGTGGCAGAGAGAATATTGCAAATTTGGAGCACGAGCAGCATTTGAAAGACAGAGCCAGTGGGTATCCATAAGCAGAGGGGGGAGAGAAGAAGACCTTTATACAGATTGCACAAGCCTGTATTCATCATTAAGTTTAAGATAAAGCCAACAGGGTTGTTACTCTTTTTCCGGTTAAATACATACATTTTCAATCCCAAGATCATGCCTAAAGCAATGCGCTTTAGGTAGAGGCAAACGTGTCCACCTGTACTGTTGAAGGCAGTTGGCAGTTAACTCAAGGGAAATACTGGGATGGAGATGGGTGGAAAGACAAGGCTGGCTGAGCTCACATGCAAAAGGCAGTGTGCAAGAAAGACCCTGGTGTAATAGCCCAGGAGAAGAGGGAGGGGTAAAACAAGAGCCAAAGAATCCAACTGCTGTCTCAGTAAATTCTTATTCCATAAAAACCACTGAAATTAGATGACATCTACACATCATGATAGCTTCCTTTATAGATAGGCATACAGTTTCTACTGACTGATAGAAAGAAAGCAAAGCAGTTGCTAATTTTATTGTGAAAAAAACCCTGAACAACACAGTGATTTCAAATTGTTCAGTCTCAAAGCGACAAACAGAGAAAGAGAAAAGGGCTTCTGATTGCAGCACCTGCAAGAAGCTCTTCAGGCTCCTCACCCCTGTAAATGTTCTTTCAGCATTGAACATGCCTACAGCTCTGGAGTGCCTTGATTGGATGCCATTAGAAGAAGATAGTTCCAGACAGAAGACTTAAACAAAGCCTGAAATTCTCCAAGTACAAATCTGCTTTGGTGAAGAATGTTTATATATTAAAAATAATTTTATTTTTCAGATATTGTCATGTGACAGATTCCAGTTGAAATGGTAGCATTTTATATGTCTTAACACTGGGAGATTTTCACCATAGAGAGTTACTGAATCTATAGTCAATATTAAAATATTCAGTGGATGAAAGCCAGAGCTAGACAAATGCAAAGCAGAAATAAGAAACATCTCTAACAAAAAAGGATAAGTAGCCTAGGATCAGGATGCCTTTGTTATTATAAGACTTCTGAAGAAACTTCACTTTCCCTTCATGACCTGGGAACTCTGAATAACCATCAGCTGCTGGTTAAAACAGAGACATTTGTTTAGACGTGGTTAGAAGATTTTCTAACAACCCGAAGATCCTGCAGTGATGAAACTGCCTCCTCTGCACTGTCTTCTATGTACCTGGAAAAAGTCGATTTCTCAAAGAAACATGGGTATGGCCAGAGGATCTCAGCACAGGTGGAAGTCCAAGATCTGGAAGTTATGGGCCAGGCTCGCCCCTTGACTTGCATTTATCTTCAGACTATCTAGAAGTCAGTAAATTAAGAGTATTTGAATTATGAGCCAGGGCTTTTCTTGTATCAGTGATTTTCAGACCTGCAATCCCTCAGCACATATCACTCTGGATTAAAGTTCACAATGAACCTCTTTGCAGAGGCACCCCCCATCACCAACCACCCCTCCAGCCACCTGGTGGGCCATACTGTGGCATATCCCACCCTACAGCTTCTTCTCAAACTCACACCACAGCAAGCTCCCACTGCCCTTTCTATATTCCTGTTGGGAATAAGTGCTGTAAAATAGATGTTATCCACTTTCAAGCTGTGCAAAGGCAAGTTTCATCTTTACTTCTCTGGCCACAGACACCTGTCAAAACAAGAACCTAAACATTTCCAGAGTTTGCTGTCTTTAGCTTCCTTCCTATGTAGGCAAAAGAACTGCTCAAATTCAAACCCATATGCCACTGCTTGCCAACATGCCTAACTGAACCATCACATTGCTGTTAGGTGTTCCAGCTGTGATATTCATTACTGCCACTGGGTTACTTTACCAAAAAAACACACAAAGTTCAGTTTGGAGTGTCTTTCATGTTTGAGGGTGGGGGAAGGTTTGTTTTCTTTTTTTTACATTACTGAAATATTTCTTCCAGTTACTTTTTAACCTTCAGCAGTTCTGTTTTTTTTGTGCTAGCCTACTACGTGTGGTTTCTCCTTAGTTACCATGACACCCACTAATGTGCAGAAGGTTAGAGCCCAAGAACAGAAAACAGCTGAGTCACATGAGAAGATGGACAAGTTGTCAAGCAGATAACTCCAAAAAGCACAGAGAGGCTCCTTGGCTGACGTAAATCTGTAGCACCATTGAAGTCAGAGTTATAAATCTCTTCCTCTGACTTGGTAAATACCTTCAGGGATCAGAGAGCTGCACCTGCAATTCTGTTGATGTAGTTGAGCTTTTAGGAACTACAGCTACAGATCTCTGAAATAAGCACATACACAGATGTAAGTATGTAATTCAGGACTATCAGAAGATATGCATGGACTTTCCTGAAGGTATAACAAAAAAAAACCAAAAACCCAAAACAACAACAACAACAACAACGACAAAAAAGCAGCTAACACTACGTGTGGAATATTAACACTGAAAGCAAAGCAGGGGTGAAACTAAACCTCAAATCCAAAGGACATGGAACAGAACTGAACATCATGGCACAAACTTCCCCTTGCTCCATTCAGAGACTCAGCTGTGAATATCAAGTTCTTAAAATCCGAGTGACTGATAGGAGTTTCACATTTTCCTTCTTGCTGGAAAGTAAAAGCTAAGAAGAAATGTGTGGTCTTCCAGCTTCTGCATTAGATGATCAGGATATATCCAGCCTGAAAGTCTTCGTGGCAGTCATGGGACAGGTAAGTTGATGACAGATTGGATTGCCTTTTTATTCAAATGGGTGAAGTCCTAGCCCTAGTAAGGTCAATGTGACTTCTGCCAACATCTCAGGAACCTCTATGTTACGTTTGTTTCAATAACCATTGAACAGAACTGAGTGAAGCCTTTGGGAGGCCGTATGAAACACAACCTGCCCTGCACTAGGTTTGACCGTGTGCTGGATTTGGCAAGTTCCTGCTTCCTTGGTCAGTTGTTCTCAGGTGAGCTCAGCCCCCAACATCACCACATCTTAGAAGAAAAGGGAGCAATTGGCTGACTGAGCTCCAAAATAAACCTCCTAAGAAGGGGCTACTTCTGATCTGTTTTTTATTAAGACTGTACAAAAAACTGCTATCATAGTCAGGGTGGGGACAGGGCTGTGCAGCAGGAGGGGAGAGGGGCCCACCAAAACTGCAGCATGACAGTGCCCTGTTTTCTGCAATTGCCTGGGGGAACGCCCAGCCTGCGTGTTTGGAAGCTGCTGCCAAGTCAGGGGGCAAAACTAATACAGAGCTGACTTTTTATAAAGAAGTCCCAAACAGAGTCTAAGATTTCAAAGCATTTTTTACTCCTCCACTATCCCTGAATGAAAAGCCAAACCCCTGAAACTGTTTTTACCTTTTCAGATTGGCTAGCCCAGCTGATCAGACAGTGAAGCGATGGGTTTCTTATTGGTAGCAGCATTAACAAGAATCCAGAAGGCCACATCTGTCTAGCAGCAGTTGCTAGGGAGCATCATGTTGTGTGTACAGCCTCATTAACACACCAAATCAGAGGCTGAAGGAAAGGTTTCTGCTGCAGCCTGGGCTCCCAGGGGAAACTAGTGATGCTGTCTGCTGAGCCCTAGCATGCTGGTTTTCCTCTACAGCCTCATATGTGGGAGTTTGTGTGTTTTCCTAAGCCCTCCACTCCAAGCTCTGCTGCTAAAGTGTTCATAGAAGCACCGCATCAGTGACAGGAACTGGTAGGAACTTTTCCTGAGCTTTAGCAAGCATTGTCAGTTCCATAGCACTGAGGCATGCTATGGAGAGGCCTGATGAGCACAATGCCTAACAGCATTGCAAAGTCTGAGAACTGTCTAGATTAAGGCTCTCAGCCCCATTAATATTCATATAAGCGATTATTATAACTCTAGGTATTTTTTTCTACAAATAACAAAGGTCTTGAAGTTTTCTGCTGAATTAGGAGAAGCGTTATTGCATGGCAGTAGCCTTCTCAGCACCAGTGAAGATGACAATTGGGAAGATGTTTTGGCTGAGGAATTCTTGTTGTTTTCTAGTACTGCTTCTGCTAAAGGATAATTCTGCAAAATAACATGGGTAGGCTCATTGCTTTGCTTAATAGAAGCAGTGAAGAACCTGAAAAAAGCAGAGCTAGAGAAGAGATATGATATTATCTTGCTTTTGTTCAAACTTATGACGTGGTTCAAGCCCATTATACTTGCTAAGTGACAATAAATATTTGACCTGTGAGTGCTAGAAGGGAATTCATCCTTATTTCCTCTCCCCGATTACATAAATCTGAATGACAAGCTATTTAATCTGGGTAATAGTTAACAGTCTCTGATTGCAGCTGTTAATAATACCCAAAGAAATAACAGCTACTAGTCAAGAGACCTGTGGTAACACCTTACTAATGAGATTCATATTTGAGAACACTCAGACTAATAGTTTGATTCCCATAAACACACTAAAAAAGAATCTGCAAGTATAACGACAGGGTCAGTAGTAGGGTCCAACTTATAAGAATCCTGTACATTTTTGCAGACTTACTTGGGCTGCCTCTGAACATCCCAGAATTGCCTTCAGCTTCCCCTCTCAGGCACGTGATACTTCTTACTTCTAATAAGGAACTGCTTTCTGTCTGGTTTCTTTAATTAAAACTTTAAAAGTATTTTACATTGCATAACATAGCCTTCACAGAAGCATAACCTCTGAAAGTGATGATGACCCTCAGAATAGCTCTTGAAAAGCACTAGGGAATAAAAATCTGAAGGGATCACTCATCATAGCAATTGTCAGAGCAGTAACACCTCTTGTCAGGGTTTCCTTTTTTCAGGAGAAAAAGACAGTATTCAATACAAATCCATGGTATAATTTTTTTCTCATCTCTTGAACCAGGGTCATCCTTAGGAATCTGTTTAGCTCTCTATGCTACTCTCTTCTAGAAAATTTTGTGTCACCTGCCTGCAGCAAAGCTATGCTAGGGAGAACAAACCCACAGCTGTCTGCTTTGTTCCTCAGGTAGTGTCTGTTGGTTCTGTCTTTGAAAAGAAAGTTGGGAATTCTCATCGTCAAGCTGGCCTCTTGGATGCAGATATTTTCAATGTTTAGCATTCCCCAGGTGCTTAATGTTTCTATTTCTTGATGCACTTGGTTGCTGTTGGACTTAGTGATACACATTTACCAGAGGAGAAAAAGTATTTTCTAGATGAAGCCAGAGACTATAGCACTGGGCTTTAACCCTGCCATGCAGAAGCCACTCTTCACTATATGTTCAATCACTTTCTGTTAAATTGTTGCAAATTTGTTGAAAAACTATCCCAGAGAGCATTGACCCAGTAGAAAATGTTAAACCTTTCTGTCTGTCCATTCTTCTTAAGCGCCTAGCTGAAGCTAAATAAAAAAGGGTAGCAGCATGACTGGCTAACCAAAACTATTATTTTGGGATACACCACAAAGACAGCAAGATTATTCCTTTTTCATATGGCTTACCAAATTTGTATAATTTTCAGAATGTATTGTGCAATTCTGTGTAACAGCTATGTCTTGATTTTTCTACTACACAGCCAAGTACTTTGAAAGTTGCTCTTACACTTGCTCTCTCTTTCTGTATGTATTTGTATAACTAAAGTATCATTACTGACATATAAGTAGTTAAAGTTGGTTTATTCTGGAGCAACACAACCACAGAAACTGATTGTACTTTCTTCAGTCACAGGAGAGTTTGATTTGCTTAGATATGGAAGAAATAAGAATGAACTCCTGAGCAAAAGAAAACAACACAGGAAACAAATTACTAACTGGAGAGCATGCAAAGGACTGGAAATAAAGTTCTAGGTCTATATTAATTTGCCAGTGTTGCCCATTTTTCACTGTAAAATAGCTAGTTTTCTCTGTTAGACAGTCTCAAGGACGATTTCTGTAAACATAGCTATGTTGTTGTAAAAATTATCTTTTTACATTCCTTTCCCATGGACACAGATCCCTTTGACGGACACTTCTTTTAACCAATATAGTTAGAGACGGAAGTGTTAACTTTCTCCAATGATCTGTGATTTCTAAAAGTGTATATAAGAATTAAACGAAAGGGGTTTTCCCCCCTTTCCGCCCTTGCTCTGAACAAGACCTTTCGGACTCCAGCTCTCATTAATTCTGCGTCTCGACTGATTACCGGGATAAGCCGTAATAACAGGCATCGCGGTAATATGCCAGTATTTTTGATTGTAAAATGTAATATCAGAAAAGACTCAAAGCCTAGAATTTAATGATACTGTTGTCACTCCATGGCAGTATTAAGAGCCTAAATCAGATAAATTGAGAGCTCTCTGTCTCAGGTAGACTTTGGGAAAGTTCCTTTATCCCCATTCCAGACTTAGTTTGGAGGACTAGGTGGCAGTGGGCTAAAATGTCAGTCCCATTTTATAGACTCATAATTAAAATCAAAAGTACAAATGGCTCCAAAGATTTTGATTGATGGGAATTTTGTGTTACCTATTACAATTAGTAAGTGCTCTCTGATTTAGTCCAATGTCTTTTTATCCCTAAGACTGTCTTTTTTATATTTGTGCAAACCTTTTTGCAGAAACGGATTTCCTGAATAATTGTTTTATAAACTGCATCTTTTGGGGGGTGGGGGATATGGGGCTGTTGATGGCCAAAGAAAAATGGCTGATAGTGCCAGGCAGTATTTGAAATAAATATGAAATATAGGTAGTCAGATTTATGTCACAAAATAATTCTTAAATTTTGTAGAACTACCTCTGAAGACATGCACAAGAAATTAATGAAATTTCTGGAAAACAAAACGGGCTCTGCTGTGGTGTGGGGTTTTTCAGCACTAAGATCAATCCATAACAGAAAACAGTGATATTACCACCAGGTTTCCATAGTGGTTTCCTATGAACTGTTGTTTAATGGAATTACACATAGTTTAAATATTACAGCTGTGACTCAGTTATTTCCAATACCGGGGAATACCTTATTAGGATTTGCTCCCACCAAATCTTCTTTGCTTACCATGACAGTCAGGCTGCCATAGCTAAATATAGATTAGAGAAGAAAGTTGCTAACACTTTCAACTTCAAGCACACACTTAGACAAATACTATAAATAGGCTGATGTTTTGTAAACTAGTACTTGCCAGAGGCACAGACAACATGCTTTCCTGTGTGAATTTTTTCCCTCTGTTGCTTTCATGAGACAATTAGCTGCTCTTGGATATCCGAGCTCTCTTTTTATTACAATGAATTTCAAGTCCAATAGCAGCAAGAGACTGACAAAGCTTGTGAGCAGCAAGCTTTCAGGCAAGCTGCCCGACATAGTTTTGCCAATACATTGATCTGCACTACCCTGGCTATGTCTGCCCTGACTTTTCTAGGCTACAGTTAATTCTAGTTCTAGTGATGGCTTACCCCTGGTGTAATCACAGTCTTGGTGGACCTCACAAACTTTGTGTTTTGGTGTGGATATGGAGAACATTCAGAAATTGGTTCACTTGCGTGCATTATTATGTGAGTTAGTTAGCAGGGGTGGAGTGAAATACCTGCCTGTAAGGTTTCTAACATTGGAAATCTGAGCCTGCAATATTGCACAAATCAGGTCAAATTGGGGTTCAGTTCCAAACATTTCACCCATGTTTTTGCTTAAAGCCGTGTCCTTTAAAAGTAAAATATTGCACTCAGTGCTCAACAGTGCTGTAAAGAAAACCATTAGCAACACTCTTGCATTAAAAGCAAATTAATATATCAGTATGTGGCATATAAACCAGAGCTATTTTAAATCTAGTTATATTTGCATTAAGCTATAGCCAGACATACAAAGGTAATTAACTCTGTCACTGAAATTAGTATATTTGCATAGACAGTCTTTTGCCAGCCTTCTCACTGATTGTACTGTTTCTCCTCCTTTATAAATTACTTCTACTAAAACCATTACACTACCTATAACAGAATGAGCAGAACTGGAGGAACAGAAAAAGGAAAAAAACAACTTCAAAGGTCCTGCATGGTATCACCTCTTCAAGTATCAAAAATGAGGCCATTTTCCTGAGTCAGGGTGAGAATTTACAAACCCCCCTCTGATATGATATTATTGCTATGAAATATGTAGATATCCATAGGAAAGGATGGTGTTGTTACCAAGACCTAGGGTTTGAGATTGATATTTCCCATTGATGAAATAATCTGTGCTATCAGCTCTGAGCTGATGCAGTCACAGCATTGTTCTTTATCTTTACTTGCAGTCAGATCCTGGGACTGCTGTAGTTATGTCTGGCTAAACTTTCATTGATGTTTGTTGCAGTAAATGTACTCCCTTTGTCTCCCAGGTGGGGAAGAGGCTTGGGAAATAGGGTCCAATTCTTTGACTGCATTCATGAAAATTTGCCTTATTTATCTTGGAAATTTTATCTCTTTTCCAGGCTTTTTATGTGCAACTGGGAAGTGTTAGATCTTTACATCTCTTGCAAATGAGATCTTGCATAGCTCTTTTTTTCTCTATCTGTTCATTTTATTGAACAGAGTATTTACATTATAACTCTGCTTGGGCTCAATACGTCCATGATGACCTGTTCCTTATAGGAATTAAGACGAAAGATTTGTATTCTTGTTTTCTTTTTATGACTTCTGTTGTATCTTCGCTATTTTGTTTGAATGCAATAGGTTCTATCAACAACCATGATTTTATTGTCTAAGTCCGGTGCAATGTGCTTGCACACAACTTTACAGTACTTAGTAATGCCATGGGAGAAATGTGAATTATGCCTTACCACTGACTCTTGGAAAGAATAGCAAGAAAAGAGAGGCAAACCAAATGTCTGGCTGCTGGAAGGAAGACAGTTACAGTTCCATCATGCAGGGTATTTAAAATGACCTCTCCAAGGTCAGCTAGGACAGCAGTTTCATTTGTTGGGAAACAAAGGTAGAACTAACCGTGTCTTTGCTCAGAAGATTGCCTATCGAAAAAGGAGCTCTTTGCTTCTCAACTTCTAGTCTGTCATATCCTTACATGAAGCGGATAAAGGATGTTTCATACCATTTAGGAAGTGGCAGCAGGCAGCCTGAATTGGTAGATTCAGGATTAAGATTTTGACAGCCCATGTGCAACCTAAGCACTGCAGCTCATAGGGTGAAGTTTGAGGCAGATGAACCAACCTCCATTTCACTAACAACAAAAAGGCTCTACTCCCTTGTGGCTTGCTTATCTTGCCCCTTTTTTTACCTTTTGCCTGCTCCTGAGATTTTTTTCTCACCCCACAGAACATGCTGTTAAGAACATGCTGTTAAGACAGCTGCTGATCCAGTGTGCCCTGCTCCATTGCCTGCCTCCTCCTACACCAGCAGTGCAACAGCACAGCTTTCCCACAGCTCTGGCCTGTGTTTGGCAGGGGCGATCCAAAACATGGATAAGCACTATGCTGCAAGCCAGGACTTTGTGTCTGGCATAACTCCCTCCTCACAGGAGTCTTGCTAAAGGGTCTGTTTCTCAGGCAGCAACTCTGCCTCAGAAACCCTTCCCAGTCCAGGACCTGCAGATGTGTGCACTGCTGATGACCCCATTACATGGGCTGCCTGCCTTTCCCATTCCAAACCCTGACACATGGAGCCTCAGGTATGGGCAGGTTAGAGAAACTGAAACATCTGCCCAAGACAGAGCTTAGTTTCTGCTCTCATTTCTGCAGGCAGTGGGATGCACAGCACTGCCAGCCATTAGGATACATCTACCTGTAAGTGCTTGGGGAAAATAATCTTTAAAAGTAAGGATTTAAATTTAAATTGCATTAATCAAAATGGACTAACAGAAAGAAAGCCTCCTTCAGCCTTAACATCATTTGAGTCCATGTTTTCCCACACAAATAAATCCTTTATTCTTCCCTTTATCTGCAAACAGGCTACAAAATTTATCATAGATGCTGATAAAACCAGAAATATGGGCAAAAAACCGGGCCCTGCCAAACCCGCACAGCAAATTAAGTGGATTTTAAACATGGTGGTTTACTATTTGAATGTGCTCCCTTCATTTGATTATTTCACCTCATTTTTAATGGCATTTTGAAGATGACATAGTAACATACAGGATCACCTTTCCTCTGTAATAACAATTGTATAGCAGATTTGTTACTCATCATGTGCCCTGTCTCTCCTGGCTAATTCTCATTTTCTAATTTTTCTATGCCTTTTAACATGGAATCTTTTCAGTTACCAAGGTTGTTGATAGATTGCAGTCTTGCCATTGCACTTAATACCAAATTCTGGTACTTCTTGGTAGTCCACCAAGATTAAAAACACCACAAGAAGAAATACATCCAGCCAGACAGCAGGTATCCCTTCAGCCTCTAGGCAGAGTACTTAAAAGCCCCAGTGCTTCTCTTCCTCTGTCACGATTTCATGCACAGTAATAACCTCTGGCAAGGTTTTTTTCATTCTCTCTGTATGTTGAAAACAATACTGTTCCACTTAATGCTGTTCTGTGATTTATTTTTAATATAAGTTTTATTGAAACTGTCTGCGTGGTGGCATTCAAGTCTGGCATATGACAGTGTGATTAGTTCTGCCAATGCATTGATCTGCAGTACAATTCCTATTTTTATCCCTACTGTTTGAAGTACAGTCAGTCATGACCACATTTCCATTAAAGACTATGCGCTGAACCATTTTAATCTGTGACTAATAAAAAATCGTAACATTTTCATTAAATCCACAGCCAGTCTCTGCACTATCATCAGTGCTGGCAGAGTAGTGATTTTCTGTTTCTTGAGCGATGCATCTGCCATTGTCAGTGCTCTGTGCTGATTAGACTGTCAACTTTTTGCTTCACTCCCAAGTAACATGTACTCAGTATCAGTGTCCCAGATATGTTTGACCTATGTGTGAATTTATTATTCAACTGGCAGAGAGAGAACACCACAATTAATGGAAAGTCAGAAGAGTAAGCAATAGATCCAAGAAAAAGGAGCCAGTAACCCCTTGCCATGGATAGGGTCTGAGGGGAGAGACTTCTGTTCTCTTAGCTCAAGGGGCAGAGATCCATACTGTAGATACAAAAGTTTTAGCATTGCTGTTTCCTTTGTAGAGGGTAAAAAATGCACGTGTGTTTTTGTAACTCTGGAAAAAACCTTGCCAAAATGAAAATATTATTCATGCAGACTTAATTCCTGCCTACTTTAGGAATAAAAAGTTTAATTACTTGATTACATATTTACCTATATACTTGTTACAGGGCTGCTTTGTCATTCTGTGGATAAGGTGAGCGCTGTTCTGTGGGGAAGCAGGGTTCACTAGTGAAGGAGATTGCTGTCCGCAAAAGCACCCCTTGTCAATTTGTGACAAAAAGCATAAGCTAGGCAGGAATGGATTTGTGGAAGAACTTCAGCTGGTGAGGAAGGGACCTGCCTACAGCTCTCAAGAGTGAAAGTGTTCTTCTTTCATGTTGTCCCTATGCGGACAAGGGAGAGGTTTGGAGACTCAGATGAGTTCAAACATCCGTTTTCAATACACAGGAAAAGAAAAACCAGGTAAACAAGGTAACAGGAAAGGGTAAAGAAATGCCGAGCAGAAGATGATCGAGAATAAGAGGCAGAATTAAAACTGAATAGCAGACAGGAAAAAGCTAGTGGGCAACGGGAAGACTTTTAGTGCAACCAGACAGTCTGTAGCCCAGAGCTAGCATGAGGTCTGGGCAGAGCAGCTACTGTCTACCTGAGGATACCCTGACATGGCAAAGATCAGAACTCAAAAGGAAGGAAATGCCAGACTTAAGCTACATGAGTAATCTTAATTTTGCTCTTGTGTATGTGTTTTATGAGGGCAACACGGTCTAATACCACTGTTTTTTTTCCCTGGGCCCAAGCTTTTCCCAGCGCCCAGGCTGGGGGCTTCATTCAGCCATCCCCACATTTAATGATCACCAATTAAAAATTCTATTTTTACCTTGTTTTTTGAACAGCGCTGCATCTTCAGCACCACAAACCAAAGGGCCTTGGCGGAGCTCTCATGTGACGGGCACAACTCTGCAATAAAGTGGAGCGGATGGCCTGTGATGAGTGTCTGAGGGAGCTGGGCCTGTTTAGCTTGGAGAAAAGGAGAGTCAGGGGTGATCTTATCCCTCTCTACAACTGCCTGAAAGGAGGGTGTAGTCAGGTGGGGGTCAGCCTCTCCCCCCAAGCAACTCATCACAGGATGAGAGGTTATGTTCTTAAGCTGCACCAGGGGAAGTTGAAGTTGGACATCAGGAAGAATTTCTTCACAGAAAGGGTGGTTACGCATTGGAATGGGCTGCCCAGGGAGGTGCTGGGGTCCCTGAAGGTGTTTAAGGAAAGATTGGACGTGGCACTCAGTGCTATGGTTTAGTTGACATAGTGGTGTTTGGTCACAGGTTGGACTCGATAATCTCAGGGGTCTTTTCCAACCAAACTGATTCTCTGATTCTGTTAGAGGCTCCTGTAATTAATACTCGGTTTATCCTTAGGAGAGCGGGAACGGGGTAAGCATCACACCCATTACTGGGTTGGCGGCGCCGGGAGCCCGAGTGCTGCTGGGGACAGGTGAGCCCCCGTCTCTGAAAGCACCGAGGGTGACCAGCACTTCCCACCGCGGGTCCTTGAACCACCCGAGAGGCGGCCGGGAACGGAGCGGAACGCCGGGATCCCGCCAGCCCCGGCCATTCCCATGGCGGAAAGGGCGGGGTGGCCGGGGGGCCGCCCCCTTGTCCCGGGCTGAACCGCGGGGCCGCGGCGGGACCTGCGCGGCTCCGCCTCGTTCGCCCTCGGCATCATCGCCCCGCGCCAGCAGCGGGGCGGGGCG
>VZRZ01003489.1:674283-820864 GCA_013398175.1 Climacteris rufus | reverse complement strand
GAGGGCTCGGACCCCTCCGTCCCGTCCCCGCCCGGGGAGCCAAGCGGAACTGCCGGGGCGGAAAGTTGTGCAAGGCTGGGAGCGGAGCGCACGGCCGCGGTGCTGTGAGCCCCGAGGGCTTCCAACATCCCCCACCCCGCTCCCCCGTTTTCCTTTTTTCCTCTCTAGGGTTGAGTGGCTCCTAACAGACCCCGCGGCTGCCTCCTGCCCGCTCATTTACATAACACTTGGTGGAAAATGCAGCTCGTCTTCTCGCGGAAAAACGCTATTAAAGAGTTGCTTTTTTTTCCACGTATAGTATTTTTTAATGCGTTTTAGAAGCCAGGACTAGTGTTGTCTCTTCCTGTTTATCGGAGTAGTTGCTGCTTCACGAGACACGAGCAAGTGTTCTTACTCTGAGATGGGGAACGAGGGTTCTCGTTTGGGAATGGGACTGTGTTTGCTTGGATTTAGTTTTGCTTTGCGTTTTAACATTTCTGCCGCGTGCATAATTTCCCTCTGAGCAAAAACTGTATCAAAACTTAAAATGTTTTAATAGAGTATCTTAACTTGATCTGAATTGAAGAAAACAACACCGTAGTAGTTTGTCGGGGAAGAAACAATTATATCTGCTACTGTTAAATTGTACTTTTCGGGTGTTAAAATTTATACAGCAATTTGTTACATATGAAGAGGATGTACTAAAAAGTGAAGAGAGTAGGTTGAATATAATTTATTTGATCAGACAGTGTTCAGACAGAGATCCAGAAATTGTAACTCTGTGGAAACTGTTGTCTACATGAGTCTTCTCCACATCTTTCTGGAAGGGGTCTAGAAAGACTTTTGAAGGGAAAGGTTGTAGGATTTGTCTGGCTTTTCATTAAGAGTATACAGCTTGTGAACATCCTGTGGGCCAGTTGCTAGGCACCTGCTCTCCTGTGCTTTCTTTACTAGATGCAATTGAAAGCAGGGGAAAATAAAATGTAGCAGAAATGTACACAGTTGCTGAAGCTCTAAAATACACGGGTGTAAACAGAAGGCCACGCTCCAGAATTCCAGCGATGGGTGCTTGCTCTGTGCTTCTGTTTGTTAGTGCTACATTTTTGAGAGTACTTACAGTCTGTTTCCCAGCTGTATACTTGTCTATTCCACTGAGAAGGAGAGAGCCTCTAAAAACGCAGGGGAAAATCTAGACATCAGTAGGAAGTTTACAGATAGGCAGAGCACCTGATCTTTCACAGTTTCTTTTTGAGACCAAGTTTGCTGAAGGTAAGAAGATTAATTTTCTTCAGTCTGAAATATCTCCCTAGCTTAAGCTTCCTGTCATCACTGCTGTTTTAAAAAGGGGTGTAAAAAAGTTGAACTCTCCATTCAATTCACTGCTAGCTTTTCTTGATTGCAGATCTCGGAGGTCAGGAAAGGAAGTTGCGTTCTCTTCAGGCCATAGTGTTAAGGAGATGATCAATTCTATGCTGTATTTAGTATCTACAGCAGCTGAATGACTCTGTCCTTTTTTCATGTGGTGGTTACACTTGTTTTAAGGCAATTCCTAGTCCCAGACTTAAATCTACCCTTTCTCCATCATCATCCAGTTGTTAATGGCAGCCTGGTTCTGTCTCTTGGTGGCAATCATGCATTCTTGTTGATGTTCCAGGTTCATAAATATCTCAAGAAGCTATATCATTTCATGTTTTCAAAATTGTTTTTGTCAAGATTTAAATTTTTCCTCCTACTGCAGCTTATATCTAATCAGTGTAGGTCCTTTGTTCAAGCTGAATAATTTACTAGTACAACGGTGTCTATTTGGAAACAGAAATGTTTATCAGAAAGTATGTGATATTCATTTGCATTAACTATTAGGAAAACTTTTACAATAAATAGCTTTTTAGTTTAGGGAAAGAAATCCTTTGTATCTGTACACTTAGACTGAAAAATTAACTTTACTTCCCCTTATGTACGCATGTGGTACTTTGCAAAAGTTTTGTTAATTACTTCAGTGGAGTTTGTTGTCTCTGGATCAGTAAAAGAAAGGAATGGTGTGTGATGATTTAGGCCAGGCAATGCTATTAAACAGAGAGGAATGCTGCTCTTCTGTCTCTTTAAAGCAAACAGAATTTTTTGAGTTCAGGCTTTATTTAATGAACATGCTTAATCTTCTGAATCTTTTTGTGAAGAGCACATGCTTGTTAACTTACTATATGTACATTATGTTGGAAATAAAAGTACCATAAAGACCTTACCTGCAGAGCTGCTTTGGCCTTCTCATATGTGGACTGTGTATGTCAGGTAGTTCTGGAAAGATACAATAAACATTACATGTAATTGCTCGTGAAAATGCTCTTCCACAACAAAGTATTGTGCTTCAGTGAACTTGTGGAAACTGATGGATGGTTCAGTACTGAAATGCTCTATGTATTCACAGGACAAACACAATGTGTTTACTGGGATCATTGCTACGGACTTTAAGGTAGTCTCTTATGACTGCAAAGGCTACAAAGATTTCAAGTATTTGTCTGATGAAGACCTAGAATCACGTAAGCATGGAAGCTGACTTATTGTCAGCACATTTCTTGGTCTTGCTTTCTGGTAGTACAGCTACTGGTTATTAGACAGGCTCTTCTGGCTAAATCAAGCAAGGACAGTTTAGCCCAGTCTCCTGTGTCTCTCTGTGGTCAGCAGTGGATGTGTGTGAAAGACTGTAAGCAGCACTATGTGCTTACAGGTCCCCATCCCAGAACACCCTTCCGGCTGCTATCAGTGTGTACTTTAGGGCTGTGTCATTTCTGTGCGTTTGGCAACCCTCAGTGGCTTCCTCTTGGGTGAACGTGTTTGGTGGCTTTGAGGGAGGAGTGGACAAGTCACTGTTTAGTGACTTGTTTTGAGTATACATGTTGTCAGGAATATTTGGTACCTTTTTATTCCTGTATTAGGAGAGAGGAAGAATACTAAATCCCTATCTGCTCCTCACCTATCATAGTTTCATATTTAATAGAAAATTGGTTCTCCATCTTTCACTTTATATAGATTTTTCGTGAAATAATAAAGTAATCAATTTTGGACTCCCTTTTCTGTTCAGCCAGAATCAATAAATAAATATAACAGCTTGATTAGGCTCTTACTTACATATTAAAGTACACATTTGCTTTTCTTCTTTGAGAACTTTACACATGCAAGACGTTTTTTGGCTGTAAAGAATGTGAGAGTCATCGTGGCTCACTTGTGAGGGGACATTCTTGGGCAGGAAGAGGGAATGGAGTAATTAAACTGTTGCAATGTTGTGAATCCTGCCTAAGTCTTTCCACCAGTGGTTCTGGTCAGCTACTTCAGTGTTTGTCCTGTATCAATGCATACACTGCAGTCAAGTGCTTTCTAATAGATACTTGCTAGGTTTTTTGTTCGTAATGTGGACATGATTTATGTCTGTAGGGTCAAGTACTTCAAAATAAGGAATGTCAGAGTAAAAGGAACTACTGCACTGAGTTTTGTTCATGCTGACTGTAATAAAAAATGTGTTCATCTTCTCAAAATTGCTTATTTTTGCTAAATCGACAGATCTGTGTAATTCAGTAGCTCTTCAATATTTTGTTTCCTTAGTGTTCTCTGAAAAAATTGCAGTTATTTTTACAAGGGTGAAACAATGCATTTTTTTCTATAATGTCATGTCCTAACCTACCAGCAGAGATATTTTCCCATTTGCTGGGGCAATTGAAGATGTTACCATCAGCTAGAGAATATAACACCCCCAGCTGGTTGGTAAGAGGAGATGTGTGAAATATTGTCCAAATCTAGTTTGCTTAGTTCAGGTAAGCTTTGCTTGAACTTTGAGCTGAGACAGTTGGCTTTGCTTTGTGCTGGAGGATGAAGAATGTTGGTGTGTGCTGTTTTGGTGGCACACTCCTGATGTGGTGGTTTCAGCAGGTGTGGGGTTGTGGATAGCAGCAACAGCAAGATTTGCTCTGAAACAATTCTTTTTTCTTGTCCCAGATCCCTTCAGCATGATCAGTGGTAACTGTTGCACTATAAACTAGTAGAATTTGTCTAGTTTTCTGACCAACCACAAATATGGCCATAAAATAGAGAAGCATGGGATGTTTTAATTAAAACATAAACCAACCAAAGGAAAAACCCCAACCAAACAAAAAAGGATGTGCTGTTTTCAGTTTTGTCTGTAATTTAGAGTTATACCAGTATGATACATTTTGCTATGCTATTTATCTCAGTTTATATTTTAAAAAAGAAAAGCAGTTTCTCTTTAATAGTCTCATAAAAGGTTGAGAGTGGTGTTTGGATTTTGTAACCCAAATACATTGTTATGAAACTGATTAACAAATTGATGTACCTTAGATGTCATGTGGGCAGGGGTCATTGGGATGTGGAGGGGAAAGTAATGGGTTTCTTGAGATTGTTTGGTCTGTGTTTCTGATGGGTCTGTCACACAAGACTGCTTTCTAGCAGCTTCAGTATCAGGGAAATCTGTTTCAGGTTGTGCCTGGTTAAGCTGGCCTAGGTGATTCTAGTTTGTCTTGTGACCTGAGACTGGGTGGCTGCTTACAGCAGAGGGACAGCTCTGAGGTAGTTAAATAATACTTTTTGTTTAAAGACAGACTATTCAAAGTTGTCCAAAACACGAATGTTTTGAAGTGCTTATTTTCTTGAAAACCTTTCAGTGATGTGCATGTGCTTGTTACTTCTATGGAGAAGCAGCACTGGGAAATCTATGAACTCTTCAGTATGGGCAGGCTGAGATGAAGCAGAGTGCTGGGCATACTGCTGAACACTTTCTAAGGACAAAATCTGCCTCTGTACCAAGGCAGGAGGCTGTCCTAGGGTGGAGCTGAGAGATCTGCATGTGCCGTGGTGAGACTTGGCCTTGTGGAGCTGGAGCTGTGGCGAGTGGGAGGTTAGGGGAGGGTTGCAATAGAGTTGCAGTAATTTCTCTTAAACTCTTCATAAATGTCAATCAATGAGTCTTGCCACTCCAGTATAACAATAACAATGAATTAATTCTTTTCCTTTCCAGTTCTCCCTCTTTACACATGGGTCTCTCTTTGAAAATAAAAAATCTGAACTGATTCTGGTATAATCATTGTACTTGTTCCTATGTACCATTCTGCAGTTCCTCAATCTTTTGGTCCAATGTCAAAGCTTGTTGTTCTCATTCTTCAGCACTTCTTCCTTTAGAAATGTTGCTCTGGATGGCTTGGAATGTGGGAGGCAACCTTTATGTGATGCAGGTTACCAGATACTTTCCCTGTGTGTTTCCTTGGTGGGTTTATCAAAGACTTAAGGGTGATTGTGGACATCTGATTGCACACCAGGTTTTGGTGGGTCCTTTTGATGGATTGAAGTACTCATGAATTCAGTCATGCAGAGTCAGGGTTACTCAGCTGTAGCTGTGTGTTCTTGTAGGTTGTGGCAACTGCTGTGAATGTCAGAAGGACAGGAACTGCAAACCCTGGGTGTGTGTTGTTGACAGTATCTACTTAAACTCTGCCCTCTTTGACTGTCATAATGTCCTTGCTGCACACATAAGCTCTGTGTTCTCGCAGATGCTGGTTGATATTTTCAGAGCATGTGTTTTTCAGGATAAAGTCTACCATGTTTTCTTAAAGGCGAAACTTTACATTTAGATGTGCTGTAGCATGTAGGATCTGCCTCTGCTTATAGGGAGCTAGTTTGCTGTATTGCAAAATTGCATGTGAAAGGATATTACTGTCTTAATGTAAAATATGTGATGTGCTTTATAGGATAGAATGTGTGTCCATCTATATCTGCAGGAATGAAAATAGTTGCAGTGTTTTCAGAACTGAACAGGCTACTTCAGGACAAGCTACTTGTCTTACTAAATGACTAACAAGTCCAAAACATCACAAGCCAACGGGGAAGAAAAGGTTTCAAGCTTTTCCCCAAGTTCCCTTTTTAGGAGGGTAAGCTGCTCAGCATGTTCCCTGGC
Source organism: Climacteris rufus (assembly GCA_013398175.1). NCBI lineage: Eukaryota > Metazoa > Chordata > Aves > Passeriformes > Climacteridae > Climacteris > Climacteris rufus. The sequence goes on along the minus strand of VZRZ01003489.1, from coordinate 814,932 downwards.
AAGTGCAAGCCTTTTCAGCATTGTAGTGTACTTCATGCTTGAGAAGTTGCTCACCAGCTATTGCAGTAGCTGCAAACTCTAGCATTTCTTTGCTAGACCTGACAGTAGTGGGCACATTGCTTTTGTTGGCTTCTTCGTTGCCTAATAAGGCTTTAGAATACACCAAGGAGTATTTTCTTTAGTGTTCAAGGCTATAACCATTTAGTAATGACCAAAACTACAACTATGGATTCAGTTCTCTCTAAAGAAATGTTACTCATCTTCTGTGGCAAGTGTAACCCCACATAGCTTGGCATAGTGCAGAATCTCTGCTGAAAACAGGATGGCTTCACCTTTGCTTCACCACGGTTTATGTCTTTGCTAAACTGTCTTACTTGTGGCCTTGACCTTGGGCCGGGTGGTCAGTAAACCTGCAGTTGGCCAGGAGTGTCTACTTCTCTTCCTGTTTATAGCTGGTCATTTTGTTTTAATTCATGCAGTGATACTCAAAGCAAGAGATGATCTAGCATAACAAAAAAGGGCCCTGAAACTGTGATTCTGGAGATACCCTTGTCTGAGTTATTTGTAACGTTTGTTTCTGAGTTCTGCTGTGGCAGTTTCGTCTGCTGTTGCCAGAGCTGATGAGTATGTCTTCAGATCTGTGCAATTGCTCTGAGTGGGTGGATCACTGCAATGACAGGTAACTCTTTTTTCTTCACTGCAAAGTACAATAGTGACAGTTTTTGTGGATCTTGAGGGCATCTTCAGCATCCGTTAAATCACACTAGGGCAAAGTTGCTGTGTTGGTTTTTTTTTTTCACCAGGAAACTTTTGACACTTTTTCTTTCTCCACACACCTAAATAGCAGGCCCTATTGGATATTTCAGCAAGAATGAATTTGAAATAATCAGTTTGTTAGGGGCACTGAGTTTAGGAATTTCTTTTCTCCTAACTTGCTACTTGTTGCAAGAGTCGAGGGGGAGCGAGTCAAGGATTCAACCTGCTATACTTCCCCCACCTGGCCCATATTTAAGCTTGTCTGTGTAGCCAAGCAGACAGGGGCAGACACTGACCCTCATGATGAGCCTCTGGTGGAAGAGGGGGTGTTAGTTGTATTATCTGTGGTAGCAGATGGATTCTGACTGTGCTGTCTGTGGTCCTGGTAAGAGCTAGTCTTGTTCTCTTCTTGATTCCCAGCTTGCTGGGCCTTGTGTTGCCCTGCACTTGCTCCACACTACCAACTATGTGATACACGTTCCTGAACAGCTGCTTCATCTTCATTAAAGATGTCAAGAGTAATCTGCAGGTAATCCCTTAGTAACATGTTAGTAACGCTAACTATGTTTTGACATTGTGTTTTCAGAGGAGTGGTTATATATGTGAAAGAGGCCCTACTGCTACTATTTTAGGTGGGCTCTAATAAACAGGTGGCTGAACTTTACATTTTGCAAACTTGTAATACAGAAGTTTTTCTGTTAACAATGCTGATTATCTCCATAATGGGTGCTTCCTCGGGTTGTCTAGATGTTTAAGTTAATTTTGAATCTTGGATTGTCCAGATATTTAACTTAAATTTGAAAGTTTCACATACCTGAGAGTGCACTACAACTGGAGCAATTCTTAGATACAGCTTGCTGTAGCAAAACAACTTTGACATGCACAGCTATATTTGATTTGTTTCCAGGACATCCTGTTTTTTCATCTCATCTTCAAGTTCAGGTTGAATGGGGCTTTAAACAACCTGGTATAGGGGAAGGTGTCTGTGCCCGTGGCAGAAGGGTTGGAATTACATGACCTTTAAGGTCCCTTCCAACCCAAACCATTCTCTGATTCCATGATTTCAGGTTTTATGTTGTCTTCTCAGCTTTATAGCTTATTGCCATGGTAAATCTGTTATTATTTGTGCTTTGAACACTGTTATACTTGACTATTTTGAAATCAAGTAATTCCCAATATGCTACAGAAAAGAAGTGGGCTGATACTGAAATAACTGAGGGTCAAACTTCAGCTCAGCCATTACTGACACTTGGCCTGCTGGGAGTACCAGATAACACTCAGTGTGACTCAGGAGCACAGGAAGGAGTTTTGTTTGAAGGGTAGAGGTGGGTGGTGTCCCCTGTCATGGGGTGGATGTGTGGCTGTCTAGTGAGGGGAGCTGCGTGCTGTGGTTGCTGCCTGCCTATGTAGGAGGTACATACAGTCATCCTGCTCAGCTTGTGGTTGTTTACATGGGCTGTGGGAACCTTTCAAAAGGTTGCTGGGAATGACTGGAAAAACAAAAGCTGGTTTGGTGGCACAAAAGAAATGTTAACGTTTTGGGCCTTCACATTCCTATTGTTTGTTTATACTACAGTGTGGTGGGAACAAAATTGATTGCGTAGGTTGGGCATGACCTAGCAAAGATTAAAAAAGAGAAACTTATCGTTGTAGTAAATGACCCTTCCTTCATAAAATAATTTCAAACCTCACAAAGGCTGAGGGTGCCTGAGATGTTACGTTCAGTATGTGGCCTGCTCAGTTGCTATTGAAAGGAATGGTTCCAAACAGCTTTTCCTACCCAGATCTCTTCCTGTGCTAGCTCTCGGTTTAATCTAACTTTTTGTCAAGATTATTCAAATTAATTTAGTGGTGTTGGTTTTCTATCATTTTAGTTCCCGGAATTTAAGTGAGAAAGGAAGTAAAAATCAAATTGAGTTGGCTCAGTGTGACATGGAATGTGCATTAGAGCTGGCACAGGGGATGCACAGCTGGCAGTGAATCCTTTGGGCACTGGCTGGTCATTAGATTAGCTAAACTGTGCCCTGAAACCTCATGGTTGTGGTTGGATGAGCTGCTGAAGCCAGTATGGAGTATATACTGTAACCAAAAGGACTGATCTTGTTCCCCCGCCCCTTCCTGGCTTTTGTGGTTGTGCTGTCCGCTTTTCAAATCCAGCTGCTTGTGAACTACTGCTGTCTGACTTCTTAGCCTTTTCAGTAAGGAGAGAGTGGTATTGCCCCTTTTATCAGCAAGAGAAATTTAAGTAATCTAAAAATGGTCACAGTTCTTATACTAAACTGCAGAAGTATTGTCATATGTATCGTACTGCAAACTATATGCATGACATAAACCACCTTCAGGTGCTGCCAATTCAATCTATAGCATAGAGCATGCGCCTGCTCTTCAAAGGTTTTTCCCTAGAGTTCTCTTCATATCACAGTCATAAATATGCCAATCTGAACAAACTAATCCTTTTATTCAGTACAGCTACATTTAACACAGTGATCAAAGCTGCAGTATACAGAAATATTAGTATTCAAATCTGTAAAACACAAGGGAAACAAATTGTTCTGTGAGCAGCAGAACTAACAAAACCAAGTTTCCTGTGGATTTGTATCGTCTGTCTGCTGCTGTATCCCATCACTGCAGTAACAGTCCTCATTACTGTCCTATTATCTCCTGTGACCTCCCTTATCACAACATGTCAGATCCTGCAGCCTGACTATTACACTGCTCCCCATATAACCTACCATGCTGGTTTTAGTTTGCTAGCTGGGTAAAGGCAGCATGTGCTGTGATGGTTGCAGAGCCAGGTGTGTGCTTGGTGGCTGCTGCCGGGGGAAGAAGATTCACATTCAAGAATTCTACAGATTGTAGAGCTGAGAGTTTAACTTTTGTTCTGTTCTCTCTGACTATCAGTTGCCATCTCCAGAAAAGAAGTAGGATTTCATTATAAGGCATGTGTATCTTTCTTTTCAGAATCACATTTTGGAAAGGTGTATTGTGCCACTGAAAAGTTTCACGTATAAAGCTTCAAGTAGTTCACAGTTCTTCAAGTCGTAATAGTTGTTACAGCTTATTATGCTGTTTAATAAAACATGTAACTCTTTTAAAAAGCAACTTAGCTTTGTGCTTTTAGCTTAAGTGATTTTTTCCTTTTTTTAAAATTAAGTTTGGGAATCTGAGCAATTGTTGCATGGAGATGAATCATGTGTATAGTTACAAATTTCATAGTAATTTTTTACATTATTTGTGATGCTTTAACCCCAGTTGACTTGCATATATTATTTTTGTTACAAAAATCCAGTTGAACTCAAAAGTTCTTAGTGTTTTTTTTTTCCTATACCTTTTCCTTTATATTATTCTGCATCTCGGTTACAATTAACATATAACCAAACTTTCTGATGAATTTTGGCTTCCTCTCTGCCTGCTACCAAATTTTACCTTTTTTTGAACTTTTAGTTTAACTGCATTTCAGACCCTTTTTTTTACAGTGTGCCTGCTCAGGAGTGCTGTATATTGATAAAGTGCCTGTTTAAAATGCTGTATTCAGTTTGTAATGTACCAATTATAATATTCTCCAAAACTTTTAATATACATCCTAACTTTTGTTTTTTTTTTACTGAATATTATTCTTCCATGGACTATCAAGGGTGAACATATCTCTTTCTGGATTTGTTGTTAAGAGCCAGGAAGCTGGTGAGTAAAATGTCCACCTGGACCCACAATACCTTGTTCATTATTCTTTTTGTCTGTCATGTATTTCCCATTTAATCCAGCTTGGTTAGACTACATGAAATTCTTAAGGTTCCTTTTCTGGTCTTAACATTAATAGCTTTTGTGTGAATGAGTTTTGCCACTTTTTGCTTTCTGGACCACTAGGGAATATGTGTTGCAGTTCTAGTGCAGAACTGTGGCCTTCTGCTCTTAACCCTTTTCTCCAAATTAACAGACCACTTACTGTCTTTTTTTTGATGCTTTATTGCTGGCATCTAAATGCAAATGTTTTTCCCTAACACTGATATTAATTTTACTTAATGGCCTCTTGAGACTTGGAGGGAGGCTTTGTGAAAGTAATTCTTTTCAGCGATTTTTCCTTACTTCACTGTAGTTATTATGAAACTCTACTAGCCTAAAAAAGCATAGTTTGCTTTCCAGAAACCATTCTCTGATATCAACCTGCATATGTTTTACAATAGTATTCTCTAAACAATTGTTTAAGCTAGCTTGCTGGTGCGTGAAAGGCTTATTTGCTTGTAACACCCTAAATTGTATTTACTGGCTTTTTCAAATGTAGGTAAGTACTGTGTTTTCTCACATTCTAATAGTAGGTGTTTTTAGTAGGAGGTGAATATAATTTTTTTATTATTTACTAATTTTTTTCTCTTGTTCCTCTAGAATCTCTCAGTTCTGATTTCTTCTAATAAAATGAGAAAATGCAAAAGTACTATGTTTTCTCCAGCTGAGGTTTTCTTGGTTTAGGTTTGCTAGGTCTGTTCTACTCCCCCAAATTGCGTAGGGGAGTGGTGGCAGCTGAGAAACTTGTGTGTTCAAGTAGCCTTTCTTACACTTTGAATTTCTTGTTGAGGAGATCTTGAATTTGGCTGCTAGAAACACTGTGAGATGTGCAATGGAAAGGGAACAAACGTGTATAGAGATCTCCCTAATTAGTGAACAGGTTGATGCCTGTGACATGTTCTTCCATCCTTTTTTTTTAATCAGTTTTTGGGAAGGGAAACAACCTTCAAACAAACTCACAGTTGTTTAGCTTTTCTGAGGAGAAAAATGGCAGCTGGAACTGCTTGGTAGTAGAACCGTTCTGTTGCCCAGTAAGAACTTCCACAGACCCAGTGTCTAGGAGGCAAAGCCATAAAACTCATGTAGGCATTTTAGTGGGGAATAATCAGTAATGTTATTCCAGTAGAAATCTAGTTTTGTAACTAATATTTTGAATGAAAGGTCAGGCTCATTAAAACTTTTAAGTGTAGTATATTTTATCAAGATGGCAGCTTAGGGAGAGGTGTCCAAAAATTAAAATACTTTTTCTGTATTTTAATTGAAATGTTCTGTTTTAAATTGTGTATATTAAATACTTTTAAATCTATTCTAGAAGAATTAGCCCGCTAGATCACACTGGCATGCGTTCTTTCTAGCCTAGTGTCCTCTGTTTAGTAGCCATAAAAGAGAAAATTGTGTCCAGGAACCTAGAAGTTCCCTGATTCTTCACATGATTCATCTCAAAAACATATGTAAGTGAATGCATGGGAAGCATTGAGAACAAGAGAAATGTTAGATGCTTTTTGTTTAATGCTTGTTCTCCAGTTACTTTCAGTTTATGGAATGTTGGAGCCAGAGATTGTTTCTGTTTATTCAGAAACTCTTGAGTGCTCTCTCTTCTGAGAACTTGTAGAATTTCTTCTTGAACCCTTGTAAATTTTTCATTTTCATGGTGTTCTTTTGCAACAAATTCCATAGATCTGCTAGGTATTGCCTGAAGGGTCACTCATGTTTTGAAGGTGGCTCCTACCAGCTTCATTAGGTGCTGTCTAGTGTTTGCATTGCAAGGGACAATTAAAAACTAGTATTCTTTGCCTTTCATGTCACTTGCCCCTGGCATAGCCCCTTGAAATGGGGTTCTTTGTTCCAAAAGAGACCATTTTTTTCAGGTCCTAGTTCTGTGTTTAAGTAGTTTTTGCTTTAAGAGCTCACATCTGTAAGACGACAGATGCTTCTTTATGTGATTTTACTTGTATAAAGGTGCTGTTTGGGTACCAGTGCTTACCAGTGTTTCATGATTGAAGTCAGCCCTACAAATGGCAACTGCAGCTGAAGCTTAGGCTATACTGGGGGGATGTTTGCTGAAGAATTGCTTGACCCTATGAAAATGCTGGATACTAAAGTAAAGATGAGGAATTCTCATTTGGGTCACCAGGAAATGGCAATTCCTGTGTAGTTGTTCCTGTGGACATCTTTTAATGTGGTTAGAAAAGCAGCTTAGCAACTCTGAATTTTCAATCTATTGATGTTATGGATCATGAAAAAAATAATAAAGAAACACTAGGAAAAGTTATAAGTTTCCCATGTTAGCATTACAACTGTTGCAACCAGGCAGAGCAAACAGAAGTTCATTTCTTGTAACTGAAATTTTCTTTTGGTCTGTGTTAATAGTACATTGTCAACTTCAGTTATTTTTTTTTACCATCCTATGTGAGTGCTTTTGTGAAGAAAGGTAAATTTAATCCTTATTGGTTTTCTGTATGCCTCTGAAGCCTTATTTAACTGGGTGATATGTATAAGATATATAAGAATAGATTATGTATAGGAATAAGAATCTGTAAGAATAGATTATAGAATCTATTTCTTAAACATTTCTGTGTATGTATACCTATATTATTTATAGAAATTTATAATGGATTCTGCAAGCTACTTCTTGGGGTTTTGTTAAGGTGTTAAAAGCTTTGAGTGTTTGTAACTTAGAGTGTTTGAAATACTAGTTATTTAATTTATTTAAATAATAATCATAAGATTAAAACATTTTTTTAAATATTTACTTTTCTTTAGTGTCAAATTGATTGCTATCATGGAGGAAAGATCTAAAGATACTTGTGATGCATTTTTACTCAGTGGTTAATGTTCTGTTGCCACTATCATGTGAGGCTATCATATTAGTTCTTGTGGAATACAGGTGAGGATAAGATAAATGAAATCCAGGTCTGAGCCTGCAGTCACTGGAGTATACACTTAGATTTGGTCATAAGAATACTATGGAAAGCTACGCATTTGCTGCCTCAGTAGCTACAAATGTAAATGTGTCAATCTTCTTACTCATGCCCTTTTGTTGCCTCAGGAAGGAACTGATTGTCAGTTTTCCATTGATTAAAATCTTTAGTCTAATCTTCTGTTTATTTACTTGGAAGAACAAGAAGTTAATCTCTGAAGAGTGGGACTTTTCAAGTACGCTTAAGTCATTTAGGAACATAAATTTCATTGACTTTGTACTGTGAGAGGAGTAGAATTGAACTGAAGCATAGGATTAATTTTGGAAGTTAAGCAAACTGGAAGGTGCAGTTGATCACAAGTATCAGGCAGTGTATTGCGTTAGGGAGGCCCTATTGTATGAATCTTCTCAGCCTAGACGAATGTTTGACTGTAGAATTGTTGGAAAACCTGGTCAGGTATGGCCAGGGAGAATTAGCAAGGTGTGACTTCAGAACTTCAGTAGGAAAGCATTACTTTTAAACTTATTTTTAATTGCTGTTTGAAAGTGTGAAAAAAAAATTGTGCATATGTGAAAGTGTGAAAAAAATGTGAATCCTCTCAAGGAGGATGTAAGAAAAGCGTTGTGTAACTCTCCTTAGAATCAGTGTCTTTGCAATAGTTATTGTACTGCTGTTTTCTTTGCCAGCACGTCAGTGGTGCAATAGTAGGCAAAAGACTCCAAAGTCCAGAAAACCTTTAAGTGAAAAACTTAGAAGATGGTCGAAACTTTACAATTAAATAAAATTACCTGTCTCTTTTTGCTATGAATTTTAATGGTCGTTTGTTTGCCTCTTGACTACTCACTGCTTAACTTTTTGTTTGGCGGTAACTAGGAAGTCTGCAGAACTTGTTGTATGACTCGTTTCAGCTATCAGTTGTTTTTCTGTGCCTTATCAGGCTGCTTGACAACTGTTTAATTGAAAAGTTTCACATGCTATTGAAGTGTTATTGTTAGAATAAGCACTTAATTCCAGAAGGAGGATATAATCTCATGGCTTGATAGTGAGAGTTGCAGCGTAGAGGGAGGATGCTATCACTGTCCTAGATAGCAGACTTGTTTATTTTATAAATAAAGATTATTTTTTTCTGAATAGCTAAGGACAGAACTTTGGCTGATTGTAAATATCTCTGAGTGGGGACAAATATTTTACCGTCATTCTGTTACAAGAACCTTCACTGAGAATTCAAATGCTATATCCAGTGTAACAAATGGAAATCTTGTTCTGGAGAAGTTGCAGAAGTTGCAGTAATAAGGATGAAACTAGCTTGTTTTGCTTGGGTCATTGAGCATATAAAAAATGCAGTAGTTGCACTGTGTGTGATGAAAAGATGCAGATGAGAAATAGCAGCAGAAGAACAATTTCAGATTGCTTCTACACTGTGTTGCCACTAGGACAAGGGGTGTTTCACTGTGAAATATGAGTAAGGGTACATATACTTTTCCCCTCACACACTGTTTTGCTTTATTGTCTGTGTTAATATGTTATGCAGCTTAGATACTTGTATATTACTGATGGTAAAATTGTCTTTCACAGGCTCTAAATATAGAGGTTTAAAGGAAATACCTGCCTCGCTTTTTTGTCTACCTGATGGTAATTAGATGGAAAGCTGCTTTTTTCTTTTTTTGTTCCTTTTTCGTGATCCAATCTTTAATCATATAACAACGGAGCTACCTGTTAACAAAGCAAGTCTAGAAATTATGAATAAGGGAGGAGACTTCATTTTAATGCTTTCAAAGATTGCTGGTATTGTGCAGCTAAAGTCAAGGCAAAAATACTGATGTTGCTTGGAGGAAGTTTGTGGCCATAGTCATGTTAGAGCTGGTTATTGAGAATAGTTACAAACCCCCTCCACACAGCAACACCGAGTTCTGAGGAATCGGGTTCAGAGTTTGCTGGAGTTTAATTGAAAGCAATGGACATAAGTGCTTACAGCATTTTCAATCTTTTCTCACTACAGCTCTTCTCATTTCTTTTGTTTGCCAAATCCAGTTGAATCTTTGGATACAAACTGAGTGTGTCCATTGAATGATGTTCTTGTTGTACATAATTGTGGTAGTCTCTCTATTACAGGTAGTCAGTGTTGCATAGGAAGCTTTACATAAGCCATTAGTATGATGAATTTGAGCTCTTGTTAGGAGGGCTCCCTTCCCCAAGAGCCCTAAATGTTTCTGTTGATGAATAGGTAGGAAAGTTTGCATTGCACTTGCTGTGTTCTAAAAAGTCAACACTAAGGTATTTTACTATCAGTTTAAGGAAGTGGAGAAGTTAACAGATTTTAGAACTTTTGAGTTGGTGATTTTTAAGAAAGCAGAGTTAAATGCGTTCTATGAGGTTTCTGATGTTTCATAGACTAACAAAAGGTTGCTTTATTAGTAGCTTTAATGAACAAATCGCTTTATTGGCTTAGACATACTGGTTGCTTTGTCGGTCTAAACAGCTATGGGTTCTTGTTTCAATTCACCATTGTGCTGGAGTAGAGAAGTGATAGCCATTGACCTTCTGTTAAAGCACAATAAAAAGTTTTTTGTGAAGAAGGAAAGTGTGCGGGGAAAAAAGCAATGCAGTGCTGTGTCTTGAGTTCAGCAACGTGCAAATCAAGAGACCATGTACCTCTCTGTTGCTTTTCTTGCTAGGTGGCTCAGTAGTGCAAACCACCTGAAACAAGACAAGACAGGACTGACTTTCTGAAGGCTGTTTTTCATGGAACCTGTGCGTAAAGAAAGAAGGTATTTATATTGTAACTGTAAGGAAGCATATTAAATAGGTACTCAGTTCCGAATGGAAAGTGTAGAAGCCTTCAAAAAATTTCTTTTTTTACTGTTGATTGTCTGACTTGTTTTATTAAGTGATTAACACACGACTTAACCATAGCCTTTGGCTGAATTAAGTGACTTTATTTTATTTCTTCAATTACTTCCTAAGAATTTATTTAAATGAGCAAATAGGATTTTTTTTTTGCTGGCTCTGTGCTAAAGACACAGAAGAAATTTGTTAGATGCTGTAGACTTTTGTTCATGTTAGTAATTAGCTCTCAAACTTGATGTCTGTGTAATGAAAGGTTGCTAAATCAGGTGGGATGACATTGCGGTCATTTTTGTAGTTATCAGCTTGCTTTAAAAACTTATCATATTACTTGTTAAAGATGAACATCTTCCTGTAACTAGAATAATAGTGTTGCAGTTGAAGTGGGGATTCAAATAGATTTGCCAAATGTATTTACATTACATAACACACGAAGTTATAATCGTGATTAAAAGGATTAGGGACTTTCTCTTTAATGAAAGCACTGTATGAAACCAATTTATCCTTGTCTGCAAATACTTTTTTCTTTTTTAATTAGGGATGGGGCAGTACAGTGCAGCATAGATGTTCTGTAGCTGGCTGGTTTCTGGTTTGCAGATTTGCACTTGGCATTTGGTGGGAGCAGCTGCTGGAATATACTTTGCACTTCAGTTATACTTGGAGGTTTTTTTGTATTTATTGTGTTGTATGCTTGGTGGTTATGGTTGTTTGGTTTAGTTTATAGTGGTAACTCGATTTGTAATAGAAATCAAGTGTTCAAATTACTGTTTTTCTTATGGAGCGCTTTTGTACACTGGTATGCTCCTAAGTCCTCAGGAAAGCAAGTTTTCCCTACAACTATTTATTGGGGAAAACTATGACAAGCAGTGAAACTGTCCATGCATAAATGTATCTAGATTTCATTTTTGAGATAGTTGTTGCTATAAACTTTTTTCTGAGACTAGGAATGAGATGAGGTGAGCTTGCATAAGAACATATTGAGGAGAAGCAGCCACACTGAGTATGTGGTCAGACTGTGCACTGCCACTCCTGTTCAGAGGGGACCTGAGTTGCCATCATGCACTGGTTGATAGCTACAGCTCAACAGTGCTATTTGGAGGAAGTACCTTTGACTTTCTTTAGTTTTCTCCTGACTCCTATACCTTCAAACTGTCATTAGTGTAAAATTTGCATGGAGGTAACTTGCAGCAGAAAAACCAGCACATTTTAAAATTTCCCCTTCCTATGAAGAGTTGAATAGGATATTTGGTTGGCACTGTATGCAATGTCCTCTTGCTCATCTCTTCTGGTTACTGACTTCCCTGCTTTTCCTCTTTCTCTTTGGTCTTTTGCCATCTGCTAGGAGGTTTGTTTTGCTCTCTAGCACATTCTTGATGCTATTTCCCTATCTCCTTCTGGCTACAGTTTTTTTCTTCTACCCCTTTGCTTGTCCAGTTCTGCCCTCCCATCCTTGTTTTACATCTTAATGTTATTTGAGTAGTTTTGTACCTCTTCAAAATACTTGCTTTTCCTTTGTGAGCATAAAATTAGTTGTCAGCCCTGATTTTTAAAGGAGCTGCCTCTTCCAGAGGTTGTGTTCCGACAGATATTCAAATATGTTCTTTAGCAATTCTGTACTTGCTGATGAGTCTGTACCTCAGTTTCCCAATGTGCAAATTCTAAAGGTGACTTGTATTCTCAGTATTATTTAGAATCAATTAAGGTATCCAAGGATTTTAACAGTGTAGCAGTTAATATATAAGTACTGTAAGAGTAGTCAATGTGGCAGCAGCTGACTAAACACAATTTATGTTTGTCAATTCTTTATGTCCAAAGTATCGTTATGAGTGATGGAATTGAAGAGGTTGTGGGGCTTCAAATAATATGTTTTAACCCTTCACACTACTATATAGAAACCTGTATTTTAACAGCCCACTGTTGGGGAACTGGTTTTGAAGTTGTGTTGATGTTATGACTGCACACCCGTCTGTAACTCATGTATGTGATAGCAACTGATGCCAGCTGTCCATGTTAGAGAAAACTGGCAATTCTGGTGCAGCTTTCATTGGAAAGATAGATTAAGTAAAGGTAAAGCAATAAAACAAATTGAAGAATTTTAGCTGTCTAGAATTGTGCTGCAGTTAGCTTTTTCATTATACGTTTCTTCATCAATATCAACTTCCTAAACATCCATCTCAATATCAACTGGCAGCCTACAAGCTGTATATATTGAAGAAAGAAGATATGACCAACATCTGTTTGTTTGTTTTAAAACCAGCAGCCATCTGCAACATACAATTAAATGTGTACTGTTTAGCCATCTGCAGTAAGGAGAGTGCGTTTGATACTCATCTTTCGAAGCATTTACCTCAGAACACTATTCCTCAAGAGAAATAGTAAAATTTTTGAATATTAAGCACGAATCAGCTGCAATACAGCAGGAAAAATCCCTGTAGTGGCTTAGCATTGTGGCTTGGAATCTGTACAGAAAGTGATTAATCATTGCTAGCTATAGTGGGAAATGGTATGTGGAAGAAATTTCTCTCAACACTTTTCCCTAGCTTTCTAATAATCCTCTACCATTAAGTTTGTGATCAGAGCCAAACTTTTTTTAGGTGAATTTGCATCAAATAGTGCAGGCCTTGTAAAGCAACAAATGCAAAGCTTGTCAATGAATCTTCACCTTCCTGTGGTAAATATTTCTCTTCCTCACTAAAATCAATAAAATCTATGGGTCTTACATATTCACACACCAGAATGAAATATATTCAATGCAGTTTACCAAATGTTGTTATAGGAGTAAAGGGAGGGAAAGCAAACAACTGCTAAGCACTCAAGTGAAAACACATCTACAAATGAGAAAAGACCTAACCACTCTATTATTTCAGATAAGCAAAGTATCAAGAGAAAGTAGGTAGTTGGAGTTTAACCAAGGTGGGCCTAAAGGGACATTCAGAAGATAAATGTGGGTCTTTAGGTATGGGATTATGCAGCCTATCATGGCCTCAAAAGAGGGATTTTGTGAAATGGCATAAACTTTCTCCCTCCTTTAAATCTTCAGTCTATCACATGTAAGTAGTAATTGTCTATTCTGCCCTTTTTGAACGACAAAGGCTTTTTAACTTTTGCCATCTTTCTAGAAAAATCTCCATTCCACAAATTTTGAGCCTCCTCATATTAATTAACATATCCCAGATGAAATCAGAACTCATATTCTCAACTTGAACTTTTTCTGGAGGCTGTTCTCTGTCTGAGAAATCTGGAGGTTTTCTGTGCCTCGTCTGTTCAGCAGTATCTGTTTGACTTATAGAAGCAGCTTTATAGTATGAGTGCTTCTGACACTCTTCTCTGGACTAGAATTGTTGCCTTAAAAAACTCAGTTTCACTTAATTTGAGCAGAATATTAACCTGGCATTACAGTGTTCAGTTTCCCCAGCTTAGGTTCTAGTTCAGCCTTGAGTGAGACTCTGGCTCATTTGGTTTTCATAGGGCTTCTGCTTTGCTAATCAGAAGTTATTTTTAACTTGCATAACTGCCTTTTTAATCAGTCTTTTGGAGGTGGAAATGCAGACAGAGCAGTGGCATGATAGTTGTAAGAACAGGGGTTTCTATTCCTAGCTTCTGCCACTGACTTTGTCTGAAATTCTCTTATTCAAGATTATAATATTCCATTTTATGCATCATACTCTATAAAATGAGAGTACACATCTGTCAAATGTTTTGAGATCTTTGGGTAAATGCTGTTCTGAGTGTTTGTTTCAGGGGATCACAGTTTGTGATGCCAGTATTTATTTCAGTTCTTTGTGAAAAAGGAGCGGCATCAGTAGTTCACCCTTCTGCATTGAAATAGCAGCCTGTAATTTATGTAATAATCTGAAGTTAATGTGTTCCTTAACACATATGACTATTAATTGTTTAATGGGAACAGTGACTTAAAATGAGTTGCTAGTATATTTACTAGACCTTAGATGCTTTAAGGAAAATAGGGAGTTATATTAATTAAGTATATGTGGGACTGTTTTAGGTGCTAAATTTCTATTGTATTGATGTTGTTCAGAACACATTTAATGAAACATAAATATTGTTCTGCTGTAATGAACGCAATATGCAAGACAGAACCCACAAGTTCCAAATGAGATCTTACTCTGCTTAACGGTACACATCTTCTGTTTTCTCACTCTCATGGAAACAGCTTACTGCTATAGTTGCTGCATTAATCCATAATCCAATAAACGGGATTTATTTGAGGGGTTGAAGGCAGAGAGAAGAAAAAAATTGTCTCTTTAGTGCCCTGTGGGCAATAGTTATGCTAAAAATAAGACGAAACTCTTGAGTGGCTCTGTGTTTGCCTTTCTCAGTGTGTGAAACATACACATTGAAGTTTCACAGTACTGGGAAGAAACTTTACCAAAATGCTTCATCTTCTGAGAGATGATATTAGGACTTTCCTCTCTTCCTTTGAATATGGGACTTGCCTTATCTGGATCTGTAATATGGACCATTCATGCTTTATTTGAAACTGTTGCTTGATTCCTGTGTCTGAAATGAATATTGCAAAACAACTAAGATGTCCTGATATTTAAAGCTTGAAAATTTCTCATGCTAGAATTATCATTTAATGAGTTAGTGCTTTTCTCCAATTTCCAGTGTACAGTTTAGATAAGAGTAATGATACTGACCTCTTAGTAGATATAAAAGCCTGGAAATAATTTGGTGCTCGGATTGACACATCGCTTGCTTCCTGTGTGTCAGAGTAATTGGAAAGAAGTTATTAAGTTTTGAACAGGATGAAGTGTCTGTGTATATGAATTAGAGGGCTAAATTTTGGGTTTGGCACCTGCCATCATGTGATGCAATCAAAGCCTTGAGCTGTCTATGCTCAGGCCTGTGGGCTGAAAAGAGAAACCTGCAGGCATCACCGGCGTGTAATCCACAAAGCATTGGCTGCCTGGGACTGCAAATGTGCAAAAACTGTCGGGAGCGTTCAGGAGATCTTGAAGCAAGGTAAGGAGATGTGGAAAAATGGCTCAAGGAAGCTTTTCTCAGTTGAGTCTGCATTCTAGGTAGTAGTGAAGGGAAGGGGGAGCTTGGCACACCCTCCTGGGTTGGATACAGCAGCAGCAAACAGGCAGAGCTGTGTTCTGGTCTCCAGCTCCTCATTCCTGTCAGCTGGCGGTGGAGTAGTTGTTTCTAAAAATAGTACATGTTACAGATGCTCCTGTTACTGCTGCATGAAGGAATGGGATCCTTCAGCTTTGTGTGGGTAGAATTACAGTCCCTGAACATGAGCAGAAACAGAGCTGCAGGAACCTTGTCCTGGAGGACGTTGTTGTCTGGAGCACCTGAACCTGCAGCTGGTGCTCGTCAGCTGGTTTATGTAGTGCTGCTTCGGACTGTGGGCTTTGCAGCTCTTTCAATACTGTCATGCTAATTTAAACAGCAGCCAGCAGGAAGGTCTAGCATGCAGTATGCCAT
The DNA here is from genome assembly GCA_013398175.1 of Climacteris rufus. NCBI lineage: Eukaryota > Metazoa > Chordata > Aves > Passeriformes > Climacteridae > Climacteris > Climacteris rufus. The sequence continues at coordinate 799,177 of VZRZ01003489.1, read as the reverse complement.
TAGACAGGATTGATTTTTTGCCTCTATTTCAATTTTGGGAATCAGTATAAAGCACATTCGGATGTTTGGAAGGAAATATTCCTCAGATTGTCAAAGTAGAGTTCTTTTAGCAAAGACAGTCTTCTTTTGTTTAACAAGATCAGTCAATTTAAAGTCAGTTTTATTTTTACCCCTTTAATGCTTTACTATTGAAGTGGTGCTTACTGGGGCAGAGTACTGTATTCCATTTAAATTTTAGTTCTTTTCTGTTTGTTCATGGTGACTGATGCTATTTTATAAAGTCAGACAGAATGTTTTGTTAGCAAACAAATGGGAAGTATAAAGCAAGCAGCCCTTCCTTTTCCAATAAATACTTCCATTATTCTTTCTTAGTAGTTAGAATATGATGTCATGAGCCAAACTTGAGTTGATAGCTAAGCTAGAAATTATAATAATGTCTTGGTTGTGGGAAATGGATAAAGTTACTGATAAAATTCTTATTTTAAAAGGTGCCTGGTGTCTTCTTTAGAGTCTTTTGTCTTAGTTTAGGCTTACTGGCTTTGCTAATACTTAGAGTAATGCTTTTCAAATTTTTTTTCTTCCTTTTAAAATTATTTTTGGTTTAGTTTTTTTTTGTGAGATTGGAGTTTATTATTATACTGATAATATCATACCATGAACTATTGTTAATTGTTGACATGGATTATAAGGAATTGAATTTTAACGAGTTAAGATATAATGATACATGTAATAAATACAACATTTATTTTCCTATTTAAATATCAATATCATGAAAATATTTAGACGGGCACAGAACTGAAAGATGTTGGAGGATGACTTAATGCTGCACATGAATGTGGATGCAGACACAGATTTAACTTTTAATCTGAATATCTCCATTTACCAGAGTATGACACAAAGTGCTGGGTGACTGTACGCAAGTTACTGAGAAGCGGAGACGTGTTTTCATTAAGAGTAGTTTCAAGCTTGTCTCAGTAACTGTCTGTCTATCCTGTACCTTCTGGTAATTCACTCTTAGAATAATGAAGGCCTGGATCAGCTGGGTTTACATGTGTGGGAAATTACATATATGTGTTTTCATATATATGTGAATGGACCAGCTGCTTCAAAGGGGTCCACTGGATTCTGGGTGTACGGTAGAATGACAGGTATGGTGCTGTAGACCAGAGTACTTCCTCTCTTTGTGTTTCTCACAATCTTTGCATCTCACACATCTGTATGAATGCAGAAAAAATATTAGATGCCTTTGGTAAAAACTTATCTGAGACCATGCTGAGGAATTTCTTGATGTTTATCTACTTCAATGATGTTCTGCTTACTAGAAAGCAAAATTCATGCTGGCAAAATTTATTCTGGCTGCTGGTACGAGGTAAATAAACAGAATCTCTAATTTTCCATACCTGGTGCTAAAATTAGATTGACTGTTCAAAGAATTTGAAAGACCTTAGGGACTGTTAGGAGTTGCTTTGACACACTGCTCTTTAATCATATGCAAACTAAACCAAGCAGAAAATAAAATTGCAAACCCTCCTTAGTATCAGAGACTAATTTCTACGTTCTAATTGCTACATTCTGTTTCAGGAGAACACTTGGCATCTTACCTCTTTTGGCACTGCAGATTCTCATTGCTGTAACTTTAGCAGCCTTTCTGTCTGTATCTGCATCTGTGTTGCTCTGTGAGTTTTCTTTGTAAATCCTGGTCTGAAAATATGGATGGAGAGTAGTGCCTCAGAACAATAACAGAGGATAAGTTTGTCTAACTTTTTGTTAACTTAATGGCTTGTAAGCCGTTAAGGGACTGATATTTAAGTGAATAATAATCATTCCTCTATGCAGTAGTTTTTCTTTAGTCTGAGAGAAAATAATGTTACATTGATTACCCTTACCAGGAGAGGTGAGCCTTTGTCTCTGAAAGCATCATTGAAAAAATGCCTTGCTGTTTGTGTTTACTCTTTTTTCCAATTGCAAAACAAAATTGTTGTGTGAGTAGCTTGATTCAGTGTGTTGGAACCATTTGGGATTGTCATAAATTACTCATGGGAATTGTTGCATCCTGAAAAGTTGGGTATTCTAATGTTTATAAAAAACTAAATGAAAAATAAAAATCCTGTATAAACAAGGTATAATTTGTGGTAGTTTCAGATGGATTCTAGGAGAATGAGCCCTTGATAGGACCAAAAGATAAGATTAAATACTTCATTAATGACCTAATAATGTTTTATTTCTTTGTGTGAGGTTGCATAAAATTACTTCTTCCTTCTCCCTCAGTTAAGTGATTAAGGAGGGACCTCAGAGATGCCGTTGAAACTTTCTTAAAGAAAACTGAGAGAATACACAGATTAATGTGTAGGCTGTTTTGTTGCATAATGCTTCCATCAAAGCCATCCTAATTGCATCCACATCTGTAAGCATGCACAGGCATTCATAGATCTGTTGAATCGCCTCCATCTTTCAAACAGGACAAGTTTAATTCATTGCCTTACCCCTTTATGATTGTCAGTGTAGACAGTTGGTGACTTTTAATTTTTCACAGTGACCATAGCTTAAATTTTGGAAGCTTTGTAAACTTGAAATTTTTCTCACTGGCTTTGTAAGTATGCTATGGCACCCATTTGTTTTCTTCATGTTACTGCTAAGGTGCTGAAATAGTTTCCTCCTTGCCCAGCAGTTGCAGACTTTTCAATTTTGTTTAGTAGAACTGAGCTTACATAACCATAAAGAATAAATTCAGATTGCGTTGAAAATGTCCTTTAAATTTTGATCTCAATGTTTAAAGGCTGCACAGATAGAACTGAGGACCTAACTGGGATTTAGAATTTCTATTGCTGTATATAAAATCAGGAAAGATCATATCAACATTCTCACTCAATTCTCTGTTACCAGCTCTGATAATTAGCATCCACTTTGATCCAGAATTTCAGTCATCCCACAGGAGCTATTCACCAGTCTCATTTCCTCCTTCAATATAAAAAAGAAGAGGCAGCACAAATAACTCCAAGAGTTAGCTCTGAATCCAAGGTCATCTTGACAGAGAAGCTAAAACAGTTTGTTCACTTCCTCTTACTTTGGATGTATAACTGTACCACTGAGAAAATACTTTTGGCATACCATGGAGATTTTACATTGTGTATGGATTGGGAACTAGAAGATCTCAGAAATACACAGCTGGGATCTTATGCCTGTAGCAGTGTGGTAAGGATACTCTTTTTGTTTTGTCCAGAAATGCTTGCACTCAAAAATGCAAGTGTTGGTCAGAGTTCTTAGCAAGCTTTTTGGCTTCCTTGACTTCTAGTATAAAATTTTGCAATAAAAAACTTGCCTGTGTCAACTGCCACGTTACTAATAGAGGAGTACACCAGAGGGGCTTCACTTCATCGGTGTTCCAGTTTATCATCCATCTACCTTAAAGCTTTGCAGTAGTTACTTGTAGTATACGTTGCTTTTGGATATGGATAATAAAGCACACTTTAAATATTGCATAATAATGTTCTATAGTCTTCTTCTGTCATGCCCATAGTAAAGTTGATAAGAAGCAATGTGCTGAGCTGATGAAGGAGAAAAACACCTTTATCTTTTGTAGATATTTAGGAAGTCTATATTCTGAAGAGACTCACTCTGCTTTTGTCTCTTCAGCTTGGATAGTATTATTTATGTTTACAGTGAATTGTGATTGAAAAACAGAAAAGAAATGAGTATTTTTTTCTGTTTCAGGAAGCTGCAATGGCTGTGAACTTTGCAGCATTTCCTCCTTTATCTCCACTAGAGAGCACTACTAGCTGCACTGCTAAGGTCTCTTACGTATTTACTGAAATGCTGTTTGTGATGTGACAGTCAGTCCTGGGTAAAATGTCACTAGAAATTGTATTAACTTCCTCTTATCTTGTCACATGCTCATTAAGAGAAATTAGGGGCAGCAAGGACTTTGGACTTCTTCTTTAAGACAAAAATCTACTGTATTTAGACCAGTGTCTGTCAGACTTACAGAATCACTTAGGTTGGAAAAGACCTTCAAGATCGCATCCAGGCATTAACCCAGCACTGCCATGTTCACCACTAAATCACGTCCCCAAGTGCCACATTCACACACCTTTTGAATACTTCCACAGATGGTGATTCTACCACTTCCCTGGGTAGCCTATTCCAATGCCTAAACACCCTGTCTGTGAAGACATTTTTCCTAATATCCAAGCTAAACCTCCCCTGGTGCAACCTGAGGCCAGTTCCCCTTATCCTGTTGCTTGTTACCTGACAGAAGAGACCAATCCCCATTTTACTACAACCTCCTTTCAGGTGCTTGTAGAAGGCAGTAAGTTCCCCACTGAGGCTCCTTTTCTCCAGGTTAAACACCCCTAGCTCTCTCAGCCACTCCTCAGAGGATGTGTGCTCCAGACTCTCCACAGCTTTGTTGCCCTTCTCTGGACATCCTCCAGCACCTCAGTGTCCTTCCTGTAGGGGCCCAAAACTGAACACAGGATTTGAGGTGTGGCCTCTTCAGTGCCCAGTACAGGGGACAATCGCTGTCCTGGTCCTGCTGGCCACACTATTGCTGATATAGGCCAGGATGCCATTGGCCTTCTTGGTCACCTGGGCACAGCTGGCTCATGTTCTGCTGCCGGCTGACCAGCACTCCCAAGTCCTTTTCCGCTGGGCAGCTTTACAGCCACTCTTACTCCAGCTTGTACTGTTGCTTGGGACTGTTGTGACCCAAAGGAATGTTTTAATCTCTTTTGAAGTCTCCAGTGAAGGAAAGTCCATCTTTTATGTAGCCACTTTGTGACTTGCCCTTCCTTTTTGCCCCCTTCTTCCCAGTGTCACCTTTTTTCAAGCTCTGTTCCATTTTATTCTTCTCTATTTGCTGGAGACAGGATAAATAGTAATTAGGTTTTTTCTTCCATAAACACATGCTTTTTGCTTTTAAGAGTGCTGTTTTCCTTTCCTCACTCTTGGCATTCAAGGCAGAGGTTAACAAACCAGTGTGGCACTGTAGCGTTGTGTATGGTGATGGATGTGGGCATCCGGTGGTGAGACAGCTGCATCCAAAGTCATTACCAGTGGCAGTTGATGGCTCTGCTCGGTAATACAATGCTCTGAGGTGTTGCCAGTGCTCAGGAGTTTGTGCTTTATAACTTGCATCTTACCATGGAGGGACCGTGATGCCAGGACAGTTGTGCGTGCCTGAGGCCTGTCCTTATCCGTCCTGTAGGCATTGGGAGCACTCCTGCTAACAAGGCTGAGGAGTTGGAGGGAGCAGAGGGCAGGTGGCTGTGTCCTGAGAGTGTGCTGTGGAAGGAGTTGTGCTGAACCGTGCTAATGTTTGTATGCTGTGCTAGATGCAATCACAAGAAAAAAGGAGAAGCAGCACTGCTTCTGACTGAACTCCAGTTTCTTCAGTCTTTTGTTGTAAGTTGCTGTTCTGGGATTCTGATCATTGTTGCTCCCTATATTCACAGATAACATGGTGAATACTGAAGTGCTTATTTTCTCTTATTTGTGAAGGTGTGGTCAAAGGGAGAAATATCAATAGGATTAAAAAAAAATTGTTATTATTACTTGCAGTACGTATCCTTTGTTGGAAGCAGCATTATGGAGAAACCGATTTTCACACTTGTGGATTCAGGGAAGCTAGTACCTTTTCTGTACTTGGATTACTCATTTCTCTACCCTTGTTCTGACAGTGTGGGTTTGGACAAAACTGTGGCCTGACCTCGGGAAGAACACATATGATGGACTATTTTAATGTCCAAATGTCTGACTTTTGTTTTGTAGAATGCAGAATTACTTCTCCGTGCTTGTTCAGCCACTGTTTGGTGTATTGCAGCAGGCAGCCTCTGGCTTGCTGGCAGAACCTGGTGTGCAGGAATGGCAACTCCTGCCAGGTTCTCTTTCCGTAGCGGAGGACAAGGATTTAAGATCGTGTATGGCTACAGCTCCTCCCAGTGGCAGGTCCTTCGCTGCTGCTGCTTGCTGGGCCGGCTGTGCCAGACCAAGCGATGTCCTGAGAAACGCCACGGCACTTTTACAGAGGTGGGAAGGGGCCGTTTGGTGCCTGACCGGTAGGATCAGTAATAAGGAACGGGCTGAGTGTTTGTAGCAGACCACTGGACAGAAAGAGTGCACGAAACATGGGTGTGCTCCCTCATGCAACATCACTTCATGCTGTCTCAATAAAGGTTTTAGAAAACTGCACTTCCACAAAGGGCGAAACTGCTGCTGTTGCTTTACACGTGCAGTCACCTTTATTTTTCCTGCGGAAAACATGAGATTCATATTCTATCCACATAGGTAAACTCTCGTCAGCTGGCACTGTGATTGCTGCAGTGTCCTTTTATCAGGCCTTTACAAATGCAGTTTGGCTCTGTCTGTATCATCTCAGTCTATTGCTGCATGCTGAATTTCATTCTTGTACAGCAAGCCATTGCAAAAGCATTTGGGCAATGCTTCCAGGAGGCAGTGGAGGAGATACCATGACTGTTGGCACCAGCTGTGTTTGGCTTTATACCAGTCCATTTTGAAATCTTTTCTGTGCTGTTTGTGTATATGTAAAACCTGTGTGTTCATGCAGTGTGAATATATAACATTTTATTGTTAAAAACTCCACAGGATTTTTGAAAATCAGTTACTCACTAGACTCTTTTGCATTTCTAATTGCACAGGCCGTTACATTTATTGAATTCTATTTCAGTTCTACTTACAGTATTCCCTTACTCTTACATCCTTAATTGGTAAGCATTTATATACATCGACAGACTTCCACTGCAAAGTACAAACCCTCCACCAGGTCCTTGGAGGTTTTCAAGGCTTGACTGGCCAAAACCCTGAGCAGCTTGATCTGAATGCAGTATTGAACCATTTAAATAGAAGGTTGGATTAGAGAGCTCCTGAGAATCCCTTCAATCGAAACCAGTCTAAACTTTTTTCTTTTTCTGGGCAGGTTGAATATCTGTCTCTGTGGTCAGTAGTAGGAGTCAAAGCTTCCGTGCTGGAAGACTAACCCAATGGAGAGTCAAAGAGCAGCAAAATAGCTTCTACTGATGCCTATCAGTGTAATGGAGCACTAGATAAGTATATCAGAAATACCCTGTGTTTCCCTGGCTCTCTACTTTGGGTGGAGTCTCTCTACTTTGGGTGTACTTCAGTTCCCAGGCACAGCTGCAGAAGCAAAAGCCACCAGGCCCTGAGGCCCTGAGTATGTACATACTGGCCTCATCTTTGTATGGTTGCCTGTCTTCACTGCCATTACATACAAAAAATACTAGTTTTACTTTTTGTGAATTTTTATGGCTTTTCCCTCTTTTGGCAGTCAATTATAAATCATTAAAATATAGAGTACAGTTCATTTGGTAAGATTTTAAAAAGGTCTGTAAGTCTTCTGTTGTAAAAGCAAGTGATGACTTTTTTTTATAAGAAAGTTGAGATGAAATTTTTGTTAATTAGATGTTATTGACTATTGACATTGATGATAAAGAGGTGGAACAGAAGAACACTGGGGAGACAGAGTAGACTGTCTAAAAAAGTTTAATAAGGGCTTCTACACAACCCTCTTATTTTTACAGGCAAAAATCAAACATCATTCTGTATGCTGGTATGTGTATGTTAATGTATAGCTTTGCAATGTGGTACAGTTGACACACCACCGCCCCTCCCCCCAATCCTCCTTTCAGTTTCATGGAGTCATAAGGCGATTTTTTTTTCATGGTGTCGTAAGACGATTTAGATTAGAAGGGACTTTGGAGGTCATCTAGTCCAGAACCCCCCTCAAAGTAGAACCAGCTTAGATGAAGTTACTCAGCCTTCCAGGATATCTCCAAGGATGGGTATTCCACAGCTTCTCTACACAGCCTGCTTCAATATTTGACTGGCCGTGATGTGAAACTTTTTTCCAGAACATATAGTCAGGATTTCTTTTATTGCAGCTTGTATCTGTAGCCTTCATCCTATCACTCAATCTCCAAGAAGAGTCTGCCAGAGAGGCTCTCTGCAGGGCAGACTGTCAATTACACACAGTTAAAATATCTTTGTTACTTTTCTGTGGTAGTAAAAGGCCCATAACGTATGAAAATACCTGAATATATTTGTATTCTATTCATTTTAAGACATGAAAATTAATACATTGGACCTTCTATAGCAAGCATATAAATTTGAGCACTAGTACAGTATAAGCTGCTCTTTCTGTTATAAATTAGTGTAGGAAGATGCTTGTCTTCACAGGAGTTGTAGCTTTCAAAGGTAAACTTACTCGGAATTTTTGATATATGGAGAGAAGTTTGTCTTCAGTGAAGCAAAGGGTGGAGTAGGGTATAATTATTGGTAAATAATCTTTGTTCATTGTTCTGTCCACTGCTAAAACTAGTCTTTCATATTTTAGAATCTATGCAAGATTCTTTTTTTGTCTGTGCTACCCAATATGAAGCAGGTTGAACCTGAGAACTTTGAATTTCGGTCCCACAGGACATCTAAGCTGTGGAAGGGAGCACAGACACCTCCCATCCTTTCCATCAACTGCCAGCCAGCAGTGACTAGACTGGCAAAGCTCTTAGCTGCCTTCCTGGGAGACACTGAAATTGTTGGCCCTTGGAGGTTAATGAATGAGCTTTTTAAAGGGAGCTGCTCTTGGTGGGTTTGGCTAAGGGTCACACTCACTTTAGGACTACCATCCCCTTCCTACAGCCTCCATGCTTTCATCTGTCCATCAAGTCTGATCCTTGTTTGGACCTTTTGTGTGCTTGTGTTATTTGGTATGTGAATTGTGTTCATTGTTAACTTTGTCGGCAATAATACTTTGCAGTAAAAGGAAGGTAACTTAAAACAATGCTTTAATTATTTCCAAAAGAGATTTAATAAAAATCAATTCTTGATGATTTGACATGTTTAATTAAAAAGGTGCAAAGGTGAAGTTGCCCAGCAAGTTGCCAGTTGTCTCTGGTTTAATTTGACAAGTAGCTTTCTTCTACAAATTTAACACCCCAATTGTTTCTTCATTCAGCATTGTTAGTGAAAAATGAATTTTTTTTTAAAAAGTAGAATCTTCTGGGACAGTCAGCTTTTTTGTTGATGATTAAATAGTCGTAGTAAATCTTGATTAGTCATTCTTGTGGTTGATCTTTTTTGGGTTAGGATATTTTTTTTCATCCTCTTTGGAACTCCATTTAAAAAATCTTTTAATCTTTTTGTGTAATGTTTTCTGTTGCTCACATCTTGAGCTAGATGCATTTTGAATAATTAAATGAAACTGTACTTTCACTAGACTATTATGCACAGAAAGATCTTGGGTGTTTTCTAGCAAACTAATTAGATACCAATTACAAATTGAATTTAGAACTCTGTTCTTTAACTTAACACTTCAAACAACACAAATTAGTAACTTCGTGTACTTTTTTCCTTTTTTTCTTTGGGAATCCACAAGTACCTTTCCAGGGGGGTTCCTCATGCATATTACTCCTCTTTGTTTCAGAGCTGAACATCATGCAAAATATTCTTCAGCTGTCAAAGTCTTTTTGCAAGAGAAGGCTGCAGCTGGGGATTTAATATGGTAGCCAGCGCTTCGTTTTTAATGTCTGTGAAGAGAGTGCTGCTGCTTGTCATCTTTTTCCTTGAATGGCCTTTGGGAGGGTGTCTTGCTGCCAGTGAGATAAAGCTGAAGCGCATCTGTCATTGCCCTGACACAAAACAACTTGGCTGTTTTGTCAGTGGCCCTGCCTGCTTGCAGGGATGGCAAAAGGACAGCTCTTGCAGGATAGTTCATGGATTAAGCTCGTCCTGAGACTGCCTGCTGGGATGGTCTTAATTGAGACAGCTAATGATACAACAGAACATCTCTGTCTGTGTTGTGGACTGAGCTGCTTATGAAGCAATTCCTCAACTGCTGCAACTTACAGCCAGGCATTTTTAAGGTAAACAAACACCAATTTACTTTGGGTCAAAAAGCTACTTTTATAATTCAGTTTCAGTTGCACAAAATATATCAATATTTAATAACATACTTGCAGTTGTCTCTTTAACGGAAGTTGTGAAGAATATGCTGATTTTCCTGCTACTGGAGGATGATTAAATATTTAGCTGAATATAAACTTCAATAGAAAATTATTCCTTTGGGAAAAATTTAAGGGAAATGCTTCCTTAAATTTGTGTGAACTTTTGAACTTTATGAAATACTAAAATAAAAATAAAATCTTACAATTAAAAGCTGTGAGGAGAATGGTTTTACATAGTTATGGGCATTGTTTGTACCTAGAGTTGCTTATACAATATTTTCTGCTTCTTAGTGCCACAACATTTTGATTAGTAGGTTTGATATATGACTGATTTACTTTGCATGCAAAGGGCCACTTTGTATTAAAAATTGAGTAAAAAAACCTAGTGGCTAGGAATATAAACTGTTTGCAGAAAGTTGAGAAAATATGACTTTCAGATTGCTGAAAGTTACATGGAAAGTTCCTAAAAAACTTCAGACTATCTGGCATGCTCCAAAGATTCTGCTGCTTAGGTAGGGAGACTAATACTCAGTGTCTGTCATCACAGAATCCTGGAATGGTTTGTGTTGGAAGGGACCTTAAAATCTAGTTCTGACTGCCCCTGCCATGGGCAGGAAATCTTCCATTAGAACAAGTTGTTCAAAGCCCAGTCCAGCCTGGTCTTGAGTACTTCTCAGGATTGGGCATCCTCAGCTTCTCTGGGCAACCTGTTCCAGTGTCTCACCACCTTCACAGTAAAGAACTCTCTAATATCTCATCTAAACCTACTCTTTTTCAGTTTAAAGCCATTTTTCCTCATCTCTACATAGCCTTGTAAAAAATACCTCTCCAGCTTTCTTGTAGGCTGCCTTTAGGTGCTGCAAGGCTGCAGTAAGGTCTCCTGAGAGCCCTGACTTTTCTAGGCTGAACAACTGCAGCTCTCTGAGCCTGTCCTCATAGGAGAGGTACTTCAGCCCTCTGATCATCTTTCTGGATCTACTCTTATGCTGTTCTAATAGGTCCATGTTTCTCTTAAAGTTGGGGACCCCAAAGCTGTTTGCAGCACTCCAGGTGGGATCTCCCAAGAGCAGAGTAGAGGAGCAGAATCCCTTCCCACGCCCTGCTGCCCATGCTGCTTTTGATGCAGCCTGGAATATGGTTGCTTTTCTGTGCTACAAGTGCACATTGCTGGGTCATGTTGAGCTTCTCCTCAACCAACACTCCCAAATCTTTCTCCTCAGGGCTGATCTCAGTCCATTCTCTGCCCAGCCTATATTGCTGCTTGGAGTTGCCCTGAGCCAGGTGCAGGATCTTGCACTTGGCATTGTTGAACTTGATGAGGTTCTGATGGCCCCACCTCTCAAGCTTGTCCAGGTTTCTCTGGAGTGCCAATGTGTTGACCACACCACACAACTTGGTGGTGTCAGTGAACTTGCTGAGGGAGCACTCAGTCCCACTGTCTGTGTCACCAGCAAAGCTGTTGAACAGCACTGGTCCTAATAGCATCCCCTGAAGTACACCACTCATCCCTGGTCTACACTCCAATGTTGAGCTGTTAACCACAGCTCTGAGTGTGACCATCCAGAAAGTTCCTTATCCACTGAGTGGTCCTGTCAAATCAGTGTTTCTCCAGTTTAGAGACAAGGATGTTGTGTTTTGCATAAGTCTAGGTAGATTACTTCAGTCACTCCTCCCTCACCCACCACAGATATAATCCCATCGTGGAAGGCCACCGCATTTGTCAGGCATGATTTGCTGTTAGTGAAGCCATGTTGGCTGTCACCAGTCACCTCCTTATTTTCCATGTGCCTTAGCATAGTTTCTGGGAGGATCTGCTCCATGATATTCCTAAGCATGAAGGTGAGACTGTTGGGCCTGTAGTTCTCTGGGTCTTTCTTGGTTCCCTTTTTTAAAAAATGAGGTTATGCTTCCCCATTACCAGTCAGCAGGTTCTTCTTTAGACTCCTACAACTTCTCAAATATGATGGATAGAGGCTGAGCCACTTCATTTGCCAGTTGTCTGGACCCACAGATCTATCTCATCCGGTCCCATGGACTTGAGCACCTTCAGTTTGCTTAGATGGTCTCAAACTCCATTTTTTCCTGTGGCATGTAATTCCTCATTCTCCCAGTCCCTGCCTTTGCCTTCTGTGACTCATCTGGTGCAATGGAAAATGTGCTGCTGAAGACTGAGGTAGAAAGGTTGTTGAGTACCTCAGCCTTCTCCATGTCCTGGGCAACCAGGTCTCCCATTTCCTCCTGGAGAGGGCCCATATTCTCCCTAGTCATTCTTTTATCACTGAGATACCTACAGAAGCTTTTTTTGTTACCATAGATGTCTCTGACCAGATTTAATTCTATTGGGGCTTTAGCTGTCCTAAGCTGATGCTTGTCAACTCAGGCAATTTCTCTATATTCCTTCCAGGCTACCTCTCCCTGCTACCATCTTCTGTAGCCTTGCTCTTTGTATTTCAGTTTGTCTGTGCCATTCTTTCCCCTTCTTTGACAAATGGACCCTATCAGGCCCTGGTAGACCAGGTTTCTCCCAGCAAGTCCTATGGTCAATGTAGCTGAACCCCTGGTGGCAGCACTAGTCCTCGAACCACTTTTTGATTTTCCAGATTAAACTGGAAAAATCCATTTGACTGGGAGGATTGACTGGTAGGAAAAAAATCTACCTGTGCTCCAGAGTTCCTTACTGTCACTTGCAGGTCTCTATAATGCTTCATATGCCTCACATGCTTCTGGCTGTATCACTGGTGATGTGAAACAACATCAGCAGACAAAAGTATTTGTGTGTTTTGATGAAGTCATTCCTAGCTAATGAAATCTAGAAGTGTAATGTTTATGTAAAACTGAAACACTGAAGAGATATCAATTAGAATGGTCCGAGACACATCAGTTAAAAAGCTACAAGAAACCACGTGAGAAAACTCTTCCTGCTGTCTTGTTGATTTCAGTTGTAGTCATTGAGAAATTCAGTGTTTGTGCCCAGACTGCATCTAATTTTTTTCATGCCAGTTTGAAAGCTTAGTGCCTAAGAGTTTTGGAATTACTTTAAATTTTTCTGCTGTAGAATGCATGAGACACAGGATATACTAGCCATCCTGAGGAGTGGATGCAGCAAATCATAACAGCATTGCAGGTGTGATGGGATAGAAGAGTGAGAGTGAAACCAGGCTTGATGTGCAGTGAGGTGCAGGAGAGGAAGGAAGAGTAATATCCCTTATTAGACCAGCTAACAAAAAGAGAGGGAGTGGAGTTTCTAGTGTATGAATTCTTAGGTGTAAATGGAAAATGCTAAATTGGTTACATTGATTAATTAACTAAAGCATTTAATTTAATTGAAGTTGATTTAGCTAGGTTATGGCAGAGAAAAAAAAAGCATGAGCAAACTGTGACTTCACCTTGACTATGTCCTTAAGCACTCTATTTACAGTGCTACAACAAATGAAATGAGATTTATTTTGAATACTACACAAAACGTATGACAATGGACTCTTTTTATGTCCTAAAAGGTCTTGCTACCATTCTCACCCACTACCAGCTAACTAAAAGTGGAAAAAAATCATTTCCCAAACAATGAAAAATAAACCAAGCAGCAAAACAAATCAGCTGGTCTAACAAGATTCAGTACTATCCTGTACATTTTATGTTCTTCAGTAGCACCCTTAGGAAACTGAGCTGGGAATGGGTTGCCTGGGATTCATTGTATTAAGTGTATTGCATCATCATATTTTGGGTGCTGCTTAGGGAGAAAGTACTTCCTGAAGTTTGAAAACCAGTAAGTCATATATTCTAAAGATGGCTTGTAAATTGGATATTGTGGGACTAAAGATGTTCAGTACTCTAGAGAAATGGAATACTTTAATTATAAAAATACAAACTGTTAAAAAGCATATAATCAGATGTGACTTTTGCAAGATTCTTGTATTCATATTTCTGGTTTTAGTTAATGATTTTAAATTATTCAACTTTCCATAACTTTGTATGGCTTGCTTCATCTGCTCTAGCTGCTTGCTGCTAAGTGGATGCAGGGATGCATGTATGAAGAACCTGGCTCCCAGTATGGAGGTCACACAGGTGACCTAACAGTGACCTCACTATTTAATTGGTCTTTCACATCTTGATATTAATTAAATCTTGTTAACATATAAGAAAATAATGAGCCTTAAAACAGAAGAACTAGTAGTAATTTAGGAGTAAAGTCTTGTTTTGGTAATACATAATCAAGTCTGTTTAGGATGTTACATTGATGGCCGGTTGTTCTGTATTGCTTGGGGGTGCTTGTTCTCAGTTCTTGTCTTCTTCCCCTGTGATGGGGAGTCCACTTGCTGCTCCAATGCAATGGCAGCTGTGGGCAGTTAAAGGGCTGGAGTGCATTAAGTAGCACATTATAGTGCATCCAGCTCAAGTTTCCTCTGGGCAGAGTTTGGAATGTTCGTTTATTGCTGCAACTTCACAGTTTTTGAACACTTCCTTCTCCTTGGCAAGCTGGCTCCAGCACATCCAACCCCTTAACAACTATTTCTCTTATACCTTGGTTACAGGAAAAGTTCTTCTCCTGTTAGCTGTCTTTTTCTTGTCCTGCCTTCAAGAAGAATTTTATCCCTCCTTTTCTATCTGCTCATTAATAATACATTAAGTAAGTAACTTAGTCTTTAACTTTCTTACCTTACCCAAGTGCCCTAAGCATAGTAAACATGAATCCATTTTTATTGACAAGGAAGTGAGGAACAGAACAACAAATTATTTCATCAGTGTTGTGTTTGACATCAATGGATTTGGTTGTGATAAACCTGCTGGCTCAAACAACAGTATCCCCAGCCTCTCCTGGCCTCCCTTCATATCTGCTGTTCTCCACCCTCCACCTCACTATTCCCGTCTGTATTATGTGATGAAGTCATGTGCAGCATAGCACAGAGCTAGATTGGCCATCTTATGAAGTGTCATCATCTTTTTTCTTTCCTGTGTTTTTATCCAAATCAGTTTTCTTATTTTTCTCTGTCCAGCTAAATGAACAATTATATCTCTGTATTCCCCTCTGTGTGGGAGGGAGAGGAGTTTGAAACAAGGAATTAATGGCTGTGTAACCTGGCATAAGGAACAATGCTGCTAAGATTGAATCTGGTGTTGGGCTACAGTTTTTGAGCACTTTAAAGTAGGCAGCGCTACCAAAATAAATTCTGCTGATCAGCTTCTGACTCTTGACTTCTAGAAGTTTTGGAGCATCTGTGCAGTGATCTACATTTCAGAACTATTGCAGGATAAAACTAATTATCTCAATAACATGTAAAATGCTTGTGCAATCTGCACAGATTCTTGTGCCAGCACAAGGCCAAGGGTGACATGGGGATAGAAACAGGAGAGGGGAATGAAATGCGTTTTTGAAGCTAGTGTAAGTGGTTCTGCTGCTAGTGCCTGTCGGCCTGCAGCAGCCTCAGGTCAACTTCCCTGCCACAAGCACTGACACAGGACTGTTCTAGTTCAGCAAAATTCAAGATGTGACTGTAGTGGGAGTTAATAGCCCTGTGCTGGTGTGTGTTCAGCTAGTGTTGTTAGTGATAGAGATTGCTTGAGTTTTGCATTCTGGCACACACTTAAAACTTGTACTGAAACAACTGTATTGCTGCTGTTGCTTGTGTTGCCTAGGTTAAGCTTGTGCATGATAATACCTTGATTTTTCTGTGTAGAAAATAGATGGCATGGCATGCAGAGGTAGGGAGAAGCTAATTGTCTTGTTTTCTGTCCTGTGAATAAATTGATAAATACATTTGATAGTTTAGAAAAGGTTTAACTTTTTCTTCAGGTATTTTTTGTATCACTCTCTGATTTCGGAATGGATGAAAGTAGTAGAAGATATATTAAGAGATTCAGCATATAGCAGTCATAAATATGGAAGGCCCTTGTAGGTTGTGCCTTACTATTCAACCCATGCTATGTATTTTTGTGAAGAAATTCTGCACTACATCTAAAGGCATGTAGATTTTTTTGTTAGGAGGATGTTGATGAAAGAGTGTAATCTGTGTTTATCTTGAGTTAGATTGTATTTATCTTGAGTCAGATTTGTATTTTTATCTGTTTCACTTTTAGAGATGAAGTTAATTTAGTCTTTGTTAAGGAAATGTGGAGTATTATCTTGGCAGTACAGTTTGCAAAATGTTCACTTTCGCTGACTGGTAGCTTTGGATAGTTTTCCTTCTAGGATTACCAGATTGATGGTCTCATATGAAAAACGTGAAAAGGCAAAGTGCTTTTTTTCCTCTTGCATCAACGTCTGTTGATGTTTTCTGCTGTTACATGTAGCCAGCTTCTCCTGTTGAGCAAACTAACAGGGTCATAGAGCATAATTGTGTTGTGATGAACTTGAATTTAAAGTAAAAATAACTTTTTAAACTTTCATAACCTGCTGGTGTTAAGCTAGCATTTCCCCACGTGTTGCACTCATACAGATTCTATTAACTGTAGCTGTGGGTAAGGCTGTGCAGAAAGATCTGGACCATGACTTCCAAAGGGATAATGAAAATGTACATGGCAGTGAATAAGGACTTCAGACAGAATATTGCAAAAGGTAATATTTATAGTAAGTATTTTTTACTTTAAGCCTGCAGGTAGAGGGTGGGGCTAGAGTTGAGAAATGGGAAAAAACCTCCTGTTATTTGATAATGGTCAAGTTAATGTTGTAAACTTTTATTTGAAGTAGCCAGTCTTCTCTGAGTTTCCGATGTCTCAAGCATAATAAAGGCCAGTCCACTAGTTTCATGCAGCCTGAAGAGCAGAGAGGATTAGAATAGCTCCATTGTTGCTGTGGCTCTTGATTTAACATGAGATTTAGTGAAAACACTGCTCTTTATAAGGCTCTTGTCCTTCTCTCTTGAACTTTGAAGTTGACCTGTAAGGTTTCTTATTTGCAATATTGCTACTGGTTAACCAGAAAGTGCTGTCCTCCATACTCAGCCATGGATAATTCTCATCTGTCTTGCTTTTGGTGTGTTATCTTTCACTCGTTTTGGCATTTTAAAAAAATATTGCTGAAAAACGGAGTTTCATAAAGCTGACTTCTATTTGCAGCTCTGTTTGAAGCTCTAGATTACGAATGAGAGTGAGTTGCATATTTAAAATAATCTATTAATTCTGAATATTGCTTGAAACTACAGTGAACAATAAGGATTGCAGGACTTGCTTTATGGTGTGATTTGACGTGATAATTTCTGTATTGAACGGTTGACTGTTTTGCCACAGATAATTTCTTGTGTTTTGCCTGTTCTTCCCAGAAATACACCTTGCTTGCTGGATGATGTAGTATTTTTTCCAGTAGCAGGGAAGGAGTGTGGTCACACCTTCCTTGTCACTTAGCAGGACTCACCCATGAATAGGCAGTGGAGTCAGTCTGCTGATATTCTGTAAACATCAGGCTTTCATGACACATAAATGTAAGATTATGTCCCTGTTACTTCTCATTCCTCCCCGTTTGCCCCAGGGAAACAAAGGGACCAGGGATCAGATGCAAAGTCTGGGCAGTGTTACTTCTGGCAAGGCTACGTGAAGGGTTTGAAAACAACCATTTAAGATTCGTATTTCAGTCTCACCAGGTCAGCAGCATTCTGTTCCAAGGGTGTAGCAGGAATTGCCTGGTTGTTATGGAATGATTACCATCCTGACAGTGGTGACAGTGTGTCTGTTCTGAGAAGCTGGTTGTCTTCATCCTGGTCTCCATCGGTAGTAATGGAAATGGGTGGCTCTGAAATTTGCAGTCAGATGGCAAGCTACTTGCCGTCTCTTGATATTTATTGCAGGCTAAGGTGTTGTAGCAGCATCCCCTTTCCATAAGATGTCAGTTTTCTTTTACAGTATTATGGGATTTTGTTTCACTGCCCTTGTTTGAAAAGGGGTACCTCCCATAAGTGAGTCACCTTAAAAAAGAAGTACCAAGCATAAATTGATAGTGTTTCCTTCTTAAATAAGCATCTAGCCTGAAACAAGAGCTCTGAAGAAAAGAAACATTCAGTGCTTGCCCTGAGGGTTGCCTCTGAGGAAAATATTAACTATTTCAACACTGGGTTGTAACTTTGGAGTCAGCTAAATGCTTATCCCAAACCCCTTTCTAAAACTCTGAAGGAGGAAAATCACCATCAGTTAAAAACAGGCACATGTGGATATGTTCAACAACTTCTAGTGGTTATGAGGTAATATTTCCAGCATACTTAAAATTAGTAGGTAATATATGGTAGTATGAATTTATTCTTTACTTGAAGGTTTGCTGACATTTTGTGTTCAATTACTTTACAATCTCCAGCTGTTTCCAGTGCTGTGTAAAAAAACCTGTCTTTTACAGATAGATTTTATGGAAGCAGCAACAAGAGAAGGGGAAGTAAAGACTACTCAGTAAATCTGTAAGTCCATTTGGGAGGACTGGAGGAGAGGAATAGCTCCTGTGCAGATGTTCCTCTATTTAGCTGTAATAGTTCCATACCCAATTTGGTGAGAGTGGTTGCTGCTGCCTGTGTTCATGACTCAAGTGTAGGCTTCCTATCTGATGCCAGGAACCACATGTCTATCAGCAGCACTACTTAAGCTAAGTGATTTTAGCTCCTAAGCCAAATTATGAATTCTGTTGTTCTTAAGCCCACTAGAAAAGGCATTCAGAAATCTGCCCCTGGATCATCTCCTGCTCTCTCAGGAGACATCCTCACAAGCCCCATGCTGATTGCCCTCATTAGATTGTACTCACTGTGTGAGCTAAACCTTTTATTGTCTCATACAGCTGGAAGATGGTAGAAAGGACTTTCTTATGTTTTAGCAGGTGCAGGGAATTGTTAAAGGGATGTGATTTTTTTACTTAGGTACTCAGACCAGATTAAGAGGTAAATATGATTCCTCTGGGGAGCAAAATGTAAAGGAAGTTAGCTAGGGAAGCAAGACCAGGGGCTGGAGGAATCACTCAGCCACAGTCAAAGAAATGCTGATGTGGAGTTTGTTTTGGTTTGTTTTGGGCGTTTCTCTTGCTTGTTTCCTTGCTTGCTTCAGTAAAGACAACTCAACACATAGAGTGAGACTTTGTTAGAAAACTTGTCTTCAACAAAGGGGGTCAGGTATGAGATGGGGGCCTTAGAAGGTGCAGCCAGTGTTTGTCCTGCCTAAGCTTGTACAAATTGCACAGTTTTGGAACAAAGAGTTGTCTTTCTCTTTTTCATCTCTTTTATTTTTTTGTGTGATTCCTCTTGTGCAAGAGGGGAAAGAATGAGCCTGAGTTTGATTAACCATTCATCTCTTTCCACCCCAAAGTGAAGGAAGGGACCTTGAGAAAAGCTGATGAAACTGAAAACCATCACTTCTGTCACATTGTGTCTTGGGTGAAATTGGACATACCTGCTTATATCCTTCCTATAACTATCTGTCTGTTGCAGGGGCAGTGTACTCGTCTTGTGATGGCGTTTTTAAATTTCTGTTTTGTTTTATTGTCTTTGATGTGAGAATTCAAATACCCAAAGACCATTTTCAGATCTTTAAGTTGTTATCTTCAGAGCATGGCAGATGATGTAATTTTTAAAACAATTTGCTGCTTCTCCCCATGTAGAGTTTCAAAGTTTTTATTACCAGGAGCAAGCCTTCAATTAGAAGCTATCTTTTACCTATATACCTATTGTACTTGTGTATGAAAGGAGTCTTAGTTCTTTTATATGTACTAATAAAGCAGTTTTTGGATTATGAAGAAACACATAGCTTAGGTTCAGTTTATAGCACTACAAGTTCTTCTGTTATTTGAATGAGGTTCATAAAACTTCATTCAGATTGCTGTCATTTCCCTTTCAAAAAACCTACATTCTGATCTTGTGCTCATTTTTTGCCATGCACAAACAAATATATTCTGACTGTCTTAAAAGTTAGGGGTGTATTGAAAAGAGCTTTTACTTTTTTTTTTTTTTAACTACAATTTGAACATAACTTTGAGAAGGTCCATTCACTTGAAGGAAATATACAGCCAGCCCTTTTCTTGGCCAGTTATTGAAAAGGTGGTTGCTGTGCATGTTGGATTTATTTTCCAAAGCAGTGGAACTGTCTGCAGACAGAACAGAGGATCTGGCCATGTCATGTAGCAAGCTCCAGGGCTCTCTGGTGTTTCCAACTATCTTTTGGAAAATTGCCTTAAAACTCATTCAGCTGTTGTGAAAAGTATCTTCTATGCTTCTAAACCTTTTAAAGTCATAGCTTCTCTTGCATTCTCTTGCTGTTTTTAAGTATGTCATAAATAAACTTGTTGGCTTTTTTCGGTTTGAGTATCTTAGTGTATATCAGGCATATTGTATGTTTAGAACTCTTCAATAAGTTTAGACATTTAAGCTTTGCAATGACTTGTATATAGTATCGTTATTTTGTCATAATTGTTTATTACTAATCATAGGCTATTTTACACCAGTTCAAAGTTGTATTTGTTTGATTATTTGTTCAGTAACTGTATTTCATAATTTATATATAGTTTCTTTACATATATCTATTCTGCACATTTTTTTAGTTGGTGCTTACACTTTTCATAGTCTACTGTCTTTTCCACTTTGTGTCCAAGAGATATTTCATTGGTGCTTAAGAGCATGTCTGGCTGCTTGCCTATTGAGATTTTGCATACAGGAGAGCATGGCCTTAGCTTAGCACAAAATCGTGTCTCCTTTGCATTTTTTTTTTAAATAGAAACACTCTGTGGCTTGTGATGAAGAATGCTGCAAGAAAGCTTTGTTAGTATGATAAATGTTTCTTTAAACCCTGCTCTGTTTTCAAGTTTGGATTTGACCGACTCTGTGGAAGTCATGAGAGCTAAGATGATAAAAATAACTGGTATTCTGAAAGGTAGCCACAGTTCTGAGGATGTTGTCTTCATGAATCTGTCCTGTCAATAAGTATTATGTAGAATTTTATACATTTCGTACTTTAGTTAGAAGCAGGCATGTAGCAAAAAGATTCATAGCAAGCAATTTTAATTTCAGGTGAAACATAAGGAATAAAGTTATATTGAAAGTTTTGCTTAGAAGATACAAGAAAAATAAAATATGGTGGTAACACCAATGTAAAATTTAAGCTAATCTGTCTTCTTACTTAAATGGCACTATAGGATGCTTTTGATGAGGGGGAAAACGTTTGTTCTTCTATTAACTATGTCATCATGAATATGTCAACTATGACTTCAAATCTTCTGTCCATAGTAGAAAAAAAAATCCCTGCAGTAAAATTACTTTGATATTCTTAAAAATATAAATTTATGTTGTAGATACTACTTCTATGAAGCTGTGGCTGTCAGTCACGGGCTCTATCTGCATGCACCAGGGGATCAATAGTACATTAAGGAAGCTGACTTGAGGAGGTGAAGGATTCATAAATAATAAATAGCAGGCTGCACTGCTGGCGCTTCGTCTCTACCCAGAGTAATACAAATTCTAGTGAAGTACCCTTGTACTTCCTAACCCTATTAGACTTGAAACCATTATCCCAAATATTGATGCTTTCCTTTAGTCTGTTCCTTGTTAAGAAATGTATCTGTGCAATCCTTAACTGTATGCTGCCAAAGGAAAAGGCTAGTCTATATATCAGAAATACAGGTACACTAAGAACACTTGTATAAGATCTGTAGTCTACTGAGAGACCATGATTTGAAGCAGGGGGATATAGGGGGTCCTTTCAATGTTTTTATTAGCTCTATAAACAATAGATGCTTCTGTAAAGAGATTTTTGTGGTATGCAGGACATGTGAAATGTTGAGCATTGAAGCATGATCCTTGCACTTTAAATCTGTATTAATTTTTTTCATTAGCTCTCTCTGCTTCCACATCTTGCACATTGCTGGCAAGCATGCATCAGCAATAAGACTTTCTTTAGTAATGTGTCTGACATATCTCTGAAATGTGGCTGGTCAGAGCTATAGCTGCTTTTTCTGGAAGTTGGTTTCTTTCAAGACATTTAAGTAATTTCACCTGATATTACTTTAAATGTTCTATATAATGTGCTCTTTCGATGAATAGCCATGTAGAATCAGCACGGGAAGAGCAAAGTCCTTGGCAATGCCAACTCAATTGCATCTGCAGATGAGGATTTAAAATTCTATGCAGCAGACAGTACCTCCAGCAGGCGAGTAAAAGGTTACTGCATTATTTTGCTTGTTTGCATCTGTAGTCTTTATCTGTGGAAGGTTTGGTTTTTTTACCGTTCAATTTGTTGTGCATGCTTGTATATAGGTACTACTGGAAATCGATTTAATAGGAACATAAATATAAAAAGGGCAGAGCAAGGTGAAGGGAGAGGCTCACTTCAGCTTTAAACCAAGGGAAGGGAGGGGGGAAGAGAGAGAGAATGAAGGGGAGGGGAGAGAGCAGGACAGAAATTAAGCTTTCAATGCATTGTGAAAGCGAGAAGTTTTTTTCAGCTCCTTTCACATCACTTGTATTTTTCTTAACCTTTTTCTAAAAAGGATGCTATTGAACAAGCACTGATAGCTCTGTAAATGTAAGTGACAATTATTTCAAGTCAGATTATCCTGTAATCAGGTTAAGCAGTTGTGTTAATGTGAGACCTTCTACTTTCAGCAATAGTATTGCATACCATACCATCTTAAACCAATTAAAATGAGCTTTTTACAATATTACTTGCATTTTTTCCTATGAAAAAGGAAAAGTATATAGTTACTGAATCATTATCTCTTGCAAACAAGAAAATGTTTCCAGCAGTAAGTTATTTTTGTGTGTTAAATTTGAGGGGGAGGGATATTCAATGTTGTATTTTGAGCAGAGTATACTTCTTTTTAAAGGTTAGGAGACCTGTTTATGTCTCACTGCTCATTTGAATTGGTTTTGCATTTTTAGTTTTTCTCAGACCAAAGGGCTCCTTGAAGACTTTATTAAAGCTGCTTACACGATCTGCCTCTAACTTGCTTTGAGATTTGGTTGTGGTACCTTTGGACATTCTACTACAAATCCTTTCATGCTTCTTTCTTCCTGGATTTAAATTTGTGTCAGCTTTTCCTGATGTTTTTCTCACTCACGTAGCTTTGTAGCAGCCATTCTTATTTCAGGATCTGGTAGACCTGGGCTGCAGTTTTGTCATGCATTCCGACTTTCCAAGAAGACTTTTCCCCCCTTTCGCAGAGGCTGCAAGTAGTCAGTCTGGGAGTGCAGCAGCCAGACGCCGTCATTCCCCCCTGTGACTGGAAGGTCCTTTCCGAGCAGAGGCGTTTGGGCAGGCGGGCATCCCCCAGGGTGTGCGGGCATCGCCCCGGGGTGTGCGGGCATCGCCCCGGGGTGTGCGGGCATCGCCCCGGGGTGTGCGGGCATCGCCCCGGGGTGTGCGGGCATCCCCCGGGCTGTGCGGGCATCGCCCCGGGCTGTGCGGGCATCGCCCCGGGCTGTGCGGGCATCGCCCCGGGCTGTGCGGGCATCGCCCCGGGCTGTGCGGGCATCGCCCCGGGCTGTGCGGGCATCGCCCCGGGCTGTGCGGGCATCGCCCCGGGCTGTGCGGGCATCGCCCCGGGCTGTGCGGGCATCGCCCCGGGCTGTGCGGGCATCGCCCCGGGCTGTGCGGGCATCGCCCCGGGCTGTGCGGGCATCGCCCCGGGCTGTGCGGGCATCGCCCCGGGCTGTGCGGGCATCGCCCCGGGCTGTGCGGGCATCGCCCCGGGCTGTGCGGGCATCGCCCCGGGCTGTGCGGGCAGTCACCTGCGCGGGGCCCGGGGCAGCGCGGGCGGGGCGGGGCGCGGCTCCGGGCTGGGCACAGCCCCCTCTGGCCGCGGCCCAGGCTGGATAGGCTGCGCTGCTGGGGAGGGCAAAACACACTGGAAGTGGCAAGAGCCAGGGAAGGAGTAGTCAGCAAGCAGTTGGGAGAGATTAGCAGCCCAGAATTTGCTCCTCTGTTAGACAGCTGTCTGTCTTTTTGAAGCAGCTTACTTTGCAAAGAGGAGTAGAGGGAAAAACGTACCCGTTTTTAAAATGCAAAGTATTACCTGCTGATGACACTGGCTTTTTTTTTGGGAAACATTCTTTTTTTTTTTTCCCTTCACTTTCTGTTTAGCAGTCTTATGTTCAGCCAGGGAGCTGCAGAATGAGGCAGCTGGCCAATTTTGAGTGTTTATGGGACAGTACTGGTCCTAATTTCTTTAAGAATAAACTCGTCTGATGAGCAAGTCAATGTGTGGCTGTGGCTGCAGCATTATTTCTTCTTTAATGAAGAGGCTGGGCTGTTCGACCTGCTGCTCCAATCTTCTGTCTTGCAGTCATACATCAGAGCAGTTACAGAGACTATCCATTGAATGTCTCAATCAGCCAAAGAAGGTAATTATATTTTTGATTTTAACTATACCATTAAAAGGGTGCTGTATAATTTGGATTTACATGATAAAAAGACAAATTTCGGATCTTTTTGGCAATTTTCTTGACCTTGAGTAGCTATCCAATATCATTTTGCCATTATCAGGTTGTGTAGCAATAGAAATGTGCTGCAGTAATTGATTTTGTAATAGGATCAGGTGATTTACTGGATGCACTGACAACCACTTGCTTGCTTGTTCTGAAACGTGGAGCACTCTAATGGATGTTTTGATTGCAGCCTCGAGTTGCTCTGAAGCTGCTAGATTGCTCAAAGATGTAACATCTCGGCTGTCAACCTATCCTCTTTCCTGATAGCCATTTAGAATACACTAACACATATGCTTTATGCATTCCCTGAGAATTTGGTCCATGCTAAATGTAGTCCAAGTTTGTGCCTAGAGGAAAGTATAGAACAGTTTTTTATGGAGTGCTATTAAATGATGGGGTTTTTTTCTGTTAATATGTTATGCTTTGAAAGTAGAGATCTGGCTCTAATTAGAAAACAAACCAAACTGAACTAAACAAAAACTGTTCCATGTCAGAATATGGATTTTACTGTAGAAAAAGCCATTAGGATCTGTGATCTGGTGAATTAAATTGGGGAGCTTAATTGCATCTACTTTTTGAATCAATCTGTTTTAGGCTGATGAAACATGATGTTAAACTCAAAGAGCTTTTAAGATACGTGGTACACCATTCATCTGCAGATTAATTGGAGAGTGGTATAAGTACAGAATGTGTTACAGTGATTATTAATAGTTTATATCTAGTTCTTTTCACTTTCAAAAAAGTCTTAAATCTTTATCCATTACTGTGCAAGAATAAACATGCCCCTTTGAGTTCACTGTTACCTGCCATATCATATAATAATGAAAACTTAAAAGCAAAAAACCCCATTGAGATATTAAATGGCTTTTCATTATTGTGTCTATTTTGGAGTGAAAACTGATGGGGAAAATATTATATCAGGAAGTAGAAAAGTCTCACAGGGACCTCAAACTAGGAAACAGTCTAAACATAACTTCAGTAGGCTGAAGTTTAGAGGATGACACTTGCTTTGGCTTGAGGACATCAGTATGCTGTTTACAGTAGGAGATTGAATAACTAATAGCTGGGATCAAAAACCTAACAATTTCTCAACTGATCATATATACAATTATTTCAGTGGCCTGAAGTAAGTCAAGGTGGTCGCATTTGAAATTGTTGAACCTGATCATGATTAAACTAAGCTGGAAAACTCCTGCCAATTCTCCCTTGATAAAAAACAGTGAGCAAGAAATATTTGATTTAAACCAATTGATTTTAATTTTTTTTCCTGTTTATACCTCAGGGAAAGTAACTAAAAGAAAATTGATTCTCAGTCATATAATTTATTACATCTTTTTCTTAGTAAGGAGAATATACTACTATTCCCACGCTTTCTCCTATAGTGTATTGCTTGACATTTAGATTCTTCTCAGCTGTTTGGTTTGGGTCTGTCTGTGTGGATTTTTGTTTTGTTTTAAACATTGTGAAATGAGCATAAGACCCTTTGCAGAAATAGGTTTTTATCTCACCAAGTTACACATGTAATTCCTGTCATTACACCCCCAAATTCGTATTTTTCCAGTGCACAATACATTTTTTCAGTCTGAAAGAACTAGTCATTGTCTTGGAGCAGCAGAATGAGCCCAAGCATGTTTTTTGAACCTGAAGAGGAGTAGTGTTCAAGGGTGTTGATAGTGTTAGGTGGTAGCAGTTCACTGAGCTCGGGTTGCAGGACTTACTCAGTGGTTATTGAGTTCAGTGATTTGACTTTTAAAGGGGGTGTGTGTGTGGAGGCAACAATCTGATGTCATTTCAGCTATTTCTTTAAATTGCCTTAACAGAGAGTAGGAAGCGCAACTATTAGCTTAATAGAGAGAATAATTAAAAACCACTTCCATTTAAAGAAGTTAACTTGATGTGAAAAATAAGCTTAAATAGATTGCTTTTACTTTGTTTTTATTTTTATGCATCTTGTTCAAGGTTAGTTTATACTACACGGAAATTTTGCTACCACAATGTTGTATGTCCTAAAAGTATTTGCAAGAAAGTTGATGTGATCTGCTGTGTTTTGAATTCTAAACACAGTGATAAAGAGCTAGTGGATTCAGTTCTGAAGCTCAAGAGAAAAATCTTTGGGAGCCAGTGACAAAAATAGTTGAAAAGAATTACATTTTTCAGAGAAAGCAGAAAATAAGCTCTTTTTGTAAAATAGTGTTTTGTGTGTGAACTTGCAGTTCAAAATATACAACTGTGTGAAACTGTAACTAGGGCAGGGAGGAGAAAAGGGCTTTTCTGTGGAGAGTGGTATGTTACCAAATGGCAGTGAGTACTGTAAAGATGTACTGCAGGTGCTGTTGCACTAATGCAGCAGAAGGACTAATAAAACTAATTGAACAGTAGTATCAGAATTGTTGAAGTTGGACTTAGCAGTCTGAAAGTTCAACGGGGGCCTCATCCAAGTGCCTCTGGTTCATGTTGGTTACTCTTGGGCAACACCGCCCAAGGTGCCCCTGCCTGTGTCCCCTCCCTGTGTCCTCTGTGTTGCCTCCCAGCTCCTGCCCCGCAGGGGCGCCTGGGGCAGATGGGACAGCCACTCCTTGTGTACAGCAGCACGTTGTTCTGGGTCCTGGCACCTCCTCGTGCTCTGGTGCTTACACAGCAAAAGGCAGCACTTTGCCAGATTTAAAATGAGTGTTTCTGTCTTATTATTCAACCAGAAGATATTTGTAGTGGTAGCCTACAACAGCCCTGAATAGGATTTGTTTTCTGAAGAAATTGTCATGAGAATGACACTTTGAGCATGTGAAACATCAAGGCAAACATTATAGTCAAATCGTATATTAAAATCACAAAGATACTGGCTTTATCTTAAATGGTACATTCACTGATGAAAATTAACCTTGGTAATTAGGTTTTAACATTTGCCAAAATTGGTTTAGCTGTGCACACTGTTTAGTGGGATGATTTTGTAGACTGAAATATTCCATGTTCAAAGTGTCTCCCAAAGTGTCAGTAAATAAAATCTTCCAACAGATTAAATGCCTTTATTAAAAAAATCTAAAACCAACAAAAAAAAATGGAAAGAATTATGTCAATTTTATAAAAACGGATGCTTCTGGTATACTTTTTACCTGTTTTAACAGGTCTCTTAGAGGTGTTTCCCAGAGAAATACTTGACAAAATGATGTTTCCTGGAAGAACTTCAATTTTTCAGCAGTCTAGTCTGATTTGATTTTGCTGAAGTATCATAGTACTAGGTTTTTGTGTGCATGTGCTGTTTTGCATAACCATACTAGCTTCTGTGGGACCCAGAACTGTTACTGATTGGTAACAAGTATTCACAATAGGAGAGACCCCATACTTCCATTTACTGATCTCCTTGCAAAAACATAGTGCAAAAGTGTTGCTGTTTGTGAATGCTTGTGTAGCTAAAGACAAAAGATAATGATCTTCTAAACTGGTTTTCTCACTCTCCCTGACCTTCCAGATCAATTGAGGGCTTCTGTATCCGATTACTTAATGAGGAATTGACCAGACTGATTAATAACTTCCCCCATTCCACTCCAGGTGATTTCAGTAGGAACAAATACTTTGTCACTGGCAATCGCAGATTGTTTCAGGGTCTCATCTAAACCTAGTTTGAATCAAGTCCAGAATGAAATAACAGGACCATAAAAATGGATGCATGGCATATCTTGCACTTCAAAATTTGTCAGACATGCTTATTTTATAAGAGTGTAGATGACTCTTGCATGTAAAGCCCTCATCTTAAACTGGAAAAGTGTGAATAGTGGAGAAGAAAGGAGTACTGCATGAAGTTGAACGAAGACTTGAGGACTAAAGACTGGATACTAAGGGGAGAAGCAGTAAGTTATAAGGAAATAGAAACAGGCAGGTGTTTTATTGAAAGGTGGAAAACCTTGCTGTAAGGCATTATTTATGTATGTATGAATCTTGCACAGCTGCTAATCACAGATTTTATTTTGCTTTTGCAGATAACATGCAGTGTGTGTATGTTTATACACATGAACAGAAGTTATTTGGATTTGTTTTCTTGTTTGTTTCCTGTTGCCCTTCAAATTGGTATCATTACAAATTTGTTATGGGATCTGAATATCAGGCTTCATTCTCTAAGAAATATAATTTGTGATCATAATTCTGCATTTTGGATAGCAGTTCTAATGTGTCTAAAGGGAACCTGGGTGCTCCCACGTGGCTAAATTTAGCTCTACTAAGAATAATGTTTAAAAAAACCGCCCAAATAAAAATCACAGTCTTCTTTTGGTAGAATGAAAAGAAAATGTGAATCTAGATATATCCAATAAAAAAAGAACAGTTGTGTCTTTTTAGATCAAGACATTTGGTAAATTTAAAGTTAATTCTTCTTGTAAACAGATTTTCATCTTTAAATGTATTGTACAGATGCTGAAGACTGAAAGTTCCTGTTTCATGTGGAGATACCTACTTCCCCTATTTTTTGTATGGTACAGAAAAAGCAAGGAACATGTCCTGAAGTATTTCAGCTAGGCAAGCACATGTGTATTTTTTGCAGCTTATTGGGTTGTGCCATCTTACAGCCGCTTTCTCTTAAGAGGTTAATGTAATTATAAACTAACTGGAGAGAGAAGTCTTTGCTGAATTTCGAAGTATGATGGCATGAATGAATGAATGATGATTTATGAATGAATGATGATTTATGGGGTGTTTTTTTGTTGTTGTTGTTTTAAATTGGTCCTTTCCAGCATAGATGGGATGTTCTCTCTGCCAGCAGCTTAATAGTGAAGGAGTCTTGCAGGCCTAAGGGTGAGAGACTGGAGGTGTGTGATGTTCAGAAAAGAAGTCCTGCTGTAATCAGAAGGGCGGAGATGGCAAAATGGCCTGTGAATACCACAAAGAATAAGTTTAAATAGCAACAGACTTCTTAATAACTGGGCAAAGAACCTTGCTTGGTGGCATTTGAATGAGGAGATGGTGGTGAGGGCATAGAACCAAGAGGGAGGAAGCCTCCTGTGTGTGGGAGATGACAGACTATGCCTAGGAACTGAGCCAGGGCAAAAAGGACATGCAGATTTTTAAGGTTAGAAGAAACATTATGGTTATCTAGTCTGACCATCTGCATAGAACAGCACAGGACTGCACCCATGCTGTAACCCCAAGACTGAGGCTCAGTAACAGTATTGAACACTCAGAGGTAAATTGTGCTGCTCATTCTTTTGATCCAGGCTGTTCTGCCCACAAAGCCCTAATCCAGCACTTGTTACATGGTCATCTATTAACTCTTTAAAGATTCTGTATTAGTATTTTGATTTTCCTGGGTCTTTATCAAGCTAAAGTGATTTCTTTCTTTTCCTTTTTTTATTTCTTAAGAGCATCATGTAATTTCTTTCCTGTTGTTGGCAAAACAGGAAAAATTGTGACAACCCAGTAAACAGTCGCATTTTGTGGTAAAATACTATTACTGGCGTCAGCATTGTCATTATCAGAACAGCAATGTAAGAGACAGCAAAACCATTGCAATGTCTTCTTGCTCAAAGCAGAATTTAGAAAAAAAGATCAATTTCAGAAATAAATGAGATTTCCCAAAAGTAATAATTGGGATGGTTTACCAGAATTGTGTGGTTTTTTTCATCCCATCAGGCTGACATTGCAAGGTTTGATTTGAGTACAATCACTTTCTTAGAAATGTTATTACAAGTGCTACAGCACACACAATCCTGTTAATAGTATTAAAGACTATGAGATTCTGGGGTTCAAATTAAATATTGTCAATTTAAAACAAACCAACTTTTCATATAAAATCTTAATAACTCTCCTCCCAGTTCCCTCCTTCTCCAAGGTTGCATTTTACTCATTAAATTCCACAAGAGAGCAATGAGCCATGGAGAGGGAAATGTTATCACAGCAACAGAGATCTTCAGGTTCTTGAGCAGTAATATCACTAGAGCCAAATTGAA
The DNA here is from genome assembly GCA_013398175.1 of Climacteris rufus. Lineage (NCBI taxonomy): Eukaryota > Metazoa > Chordata > Aves > Passeriformes > Climacteridae > Climacteris > Climacteris rufus. The sequence continues at coordinate 768,904 of VZRZ01003489.1, read as the reverse complement.
TTTGTGTGCTTGGCTTGGCCCTCCAAGAAGCTTCTTACTTACTGGTTCCTATGAATTTTCGTTTTTCTAGGTACCAGACTTCACTTTTTGTGACTTTGTGATGTGACTTAGAACTTGTTGATATTCAGCCTTGGGAGATGGTGTTCTGGGACACATCAAAAATAAAGCTCTGGAATAAGGCAGTATGAACTGTTCTGGTCATTCTTGCAACACTTTCAGTTGCCTGAAAATATCTTGCATCCTTATTACCTGAATGCTATAGTCTGCTCATTGTTTTGGTAAAGTAGTTGCAAAGATTTTTTTCTTGTGCATTTTGTTAATGCTTTTGTTCTGAAGCTTTTAAGTAGTTGTTTCCTCAGTACTGTTTTTACTGTTTTAGTTTTAGTGGTGTTTTATCTGTTACCTTATGTATCTTTGCAATTATACTGTAGTACAAGACAGAGAAACAAACATCTCAGATATCAGTATGTTATGCTCTGTGTATTTAATATTGGAATTAGACTGTCAGTGTAAGAACTTGTACTCCATAGAGTTCAGAAGATATATTTCTTTTATTAATACATATAATTTTTCTTAATTCCTTAAGAAGCCTCTTTTTCTTTATCCTCCCTGTTGAGATGTCACTGATGATATTGTATTGATCCACTAAAAAGGTTTGTGGTGAAGCTTTTTACTTGATGTAGGCTGTCTTTTTAATTATATCTATGCTGCACAGAACTCTGTAGTTAGGGTTGTGTCAGCACTTACATGTGAAATCTCTCATTTTTATCAGGGACTTAGTGCTGACAATAAAGAATTGGTTTGAGGAAAAGCTTAGCAAGATTTTAGCCTTCAGGGTGAGTCAGTAAGAGTTCACTATATTAAAAACTATTCAGATGAATCTGAGTTAATGAAAGGTTGTAACCTTCTCTTTTACACACAGACTCACTATATGTACTTGCAACTACTGTTTTAAAATTTTTTTTAAGGCTTTCTTCTTTACTTGGGGTACTATCATTCAGCATCAAAAAAGCAGCAGAATTCAATGCTCTGTTCCCCTGGACATCTCTAGGGGATCTACAGTAGTTCTTGAACCATCCTGTGTCTTTTTCTTGGTCCCCCCCTGCCCTCTCCTTTCCCTTCTCACAAGCCTGCAGTTGCTCTGATCAGAGGACCTAGCAAGAATGAAGGATGGCTGTCTCACTGGTGTTCCCTTTGTGTAATTATCAAATGTTTGATCCCACATGAGAAAGTACTGTGTGCAGAGGGGTATTTTCTCCTTATTTTAGAAACATAAAGCAGATACTCTAAAAAAATGTGTCCAGTATTACAGACTAAGGCTGTTGTATGTTGGCCAGAGCACAGAGCTTTTCTCTAATGATGGGAGCCTAAATGAACAGGGCTTGGTTTTTCCCTAATCGTGGTAGTGAGAGTGCCTGTCCTTCATGTGAAAGGGAATGGCTCAGGCACTCAGGGCTGGCTTCAGTTCCCACTTGTTCCTGCAAGGGTGTAAGTGCTTGCCTCTCCCTTTTCTACAAGAGTGCTGAGAAATTGTTTGGGTGGGAGCATCTTCCATCTCTGTTGTGGTGTGTAGGCCACCACAACTTGTGATTAAGAATGAAGAGGAGAGAAAGGCAGAAGGAATATGATTTTGCTGGCTTAGTGTACTTTCCCCTGAGTTTGGGGAAGAGATGCCTGAGCACCAGAGTCTCTTTGTGTTATTTCCACATCTCCCTCAAAAACTTGACAACTGTATGGAGAAAGCAGAACTGAAATACAGCTTTCCCTAGAGCTGATATCCTAGAGTCATCATCCCTTCTGTTATTCTGTCCTGTTGTCTTAGAATGCTGTAGTGAGGCGAAATAAATGCTGGTTTAAATCTCCGTCATCAGATTTTGCTCTGATAATGCTCATGTGTGTCTTTCTTCATTTCTCATATAACTGAGCCAGGCATACAGACCTTATGATATGTTGAGGGTTTTTTGCTTTGCTTGTGATTTGTGGATAAGTGTTAGACTGGTTATCAGGCCCTCCTGGGAGAATGCTGGGGAATCCCTCCTGGGATGGGAAAATGCTAGAGGAAAAGGAAATATAACCAGCACAGGCAACCGTCGATGGGTACAACAAGTGAAAAGAAGAAGGAAGGGATGTAATGCTCAAAAAACTAAATTTAAAGAATCAGAATTGTCAGAGTTCAAAGCACATTGCTACAGATACAAGTCTGTATTTCACAGGAACTTGCTGTCATGGTTAAGTTTAGTATAACTGACCTTGCTGGGCAGGCCTCTGGCAGAATCACTCTTTCACCTGTTCGTTGCTGGGATAAAGCAGTTCACTATGAAATGTACATACGTAGCATTGCATTGAGCAACCTAGAAAACATGTATAAATACACCTTGTTTACATTCTGTAGGCGTGTTGATAGACCCTGAGGGCAAAAATTGGAGTGTGAGACTGTTGTAATGCATGTGCAGAAAAAAGTTGGGCTGACAAAGTAATGACATTTTTGATGCTTTATTTACCTTTCACTTTTTCAAAGCCTTTTTTGAGAGAAGTATGTAATAAACCTCGCTTTATAAATGGGGAAACAGTCTCTGAAAGTGAAAAGGTTCTTCTTCGGGCCCCTGACAAATCTGAGCATGGAAACCAAATCTCCTCAGACTGTATTGAGCAGTTTTCCCACTAGATCACATTTTCTCAACATAGTATTTTCTTCGTAAGAAAGGCACAGAGAAAAGTCTCAAGTGACTGCAAGGTAACAAAACATATGTAGGGGTATTCCAAGTACCTTAAAAAGGTGATCCCCATTTCGTATAAGTGGAGAAATAAGACACAAGGAAGATAGTCACTTGCCAAAATTATCTCATCTGTAGTTGGGGTAAAAATCAGAACTGTTTCCTACCTTTTAAACACATTTAACAAAACGGTCTCTGTAGCCTCTTGGACTTTATTACTTTGGTTTCTTTTGTGCCACATCTTCACAAGAACGTGTGCAGTGTCTTTGCCAACCGTTGGGAACTGTGTGCCAACTAATGCAGCTGTCACTTGATTATTTTTTTTCCCCCAAGCTTTTTGGCTCCATCTGCTTGCCTGGTCACTTCCATTGTTTGCTTTCCATTTCCTACTGTGCTGCCTCCCAGATGCATAGTTGTCAGTAATAGTCAGTTTGTGCTTCTCCCTGCCCCCAGTCTCCCTAGAGGATGCAGATTACACCTTTCCTTCCTCTAAATGCCGATGCCCACACTCACAATTCAGGATGAAGAGTAGAAGAGACTTCCTGAACATGTCATAACTAATGTATACCAAAGCATTTTCCATCTGCTTTCCACCCACAGCAACAGCTATTTCTCACAATATCTGCAGTGACAACAAAATATTTTTCTTGAGCAGGTTTTGGTTAAATGGCATAAATTGAGGAAGAAAGGAAACAGCTAGACTACGTGGACTGAAGGATAAGTGCAGGAGCTGGGAAAGGAGTTCTGTAATTTATTTATCTTAAAGGTATAACAACCCCTAATTTCAAGTGGTAATTTGCTGGTGGAAGATTGGTCACTAATTATTTTTTATGCTTAGAAAGATACCTTGCATAACATGAGCAGTTCAAGATCTGAAGGTGTGCAAATCATGCACATTGCTAAGTTAGTGCAGAGCATCTAAATTAGTGTGATGAGCCAGCTGAATTTGAAACAAAACATGAACTGGCAAGCCACTTAGCCTAATTCAGGTCAGTAATATGGACAGATTCTACTTGCTGCTTATGCATGTTTGACACTCAGTTTTATTTATTTATCTATTTATTTTAAATATCTATGTCTATATATTTACTTGCAGTTGATTTGGTGTCAGTTTTTGTTCAGGAGCTCAAGAAAGCAGTGACGACTGGCAGTTACAAACTGATTGAGTTTAGCAAGTTTTATTGGTCTGAAAAGTTCCTTGTTGCATTTTTGTAACCAAGATTTTTATCTTGCTTGCATGTACATACCTGCTTCCTTTTAAACTTCTCATTAAAAAATTTCTTAGAATCAGATGGGTTCATTGATGCCTATATTTAGGTTAATTTTTAAGTACTTTGTATATCTTGGTTAATGTTTTGCACATTTGGCACTTCTTCCTTCAGAAGAATGAGCAGTTAACATGTATTTGCTGTACTTTATCTTTGTAGAGTTTCTAAATCCATTGAATTCCAAGAGAAAACAATAGAACTGCATGTAAGGATAATTGTTACCCTGAGGAGGCAAAAAGTACAGCTTCCAGGTTGGTTCTTAGTAGAAATGTGGAGTTAATCTTTTCCAGACTGAGAAGTTCCTGGCCATTTAGTGACCACGCCTTCCGTTGTGGACAAACTTGCGGAAGAGGTGTCGTCATGACATAATGAATTTTTATGTTTCAGTGTCAAAGTCTTCCTCAAACCTGTTTTATACAACACATAACATGAATCTTTTTACTATTCTGTATTGCTAGTATGGTTACATTATTTTTCTCCCCCGGTAGTACTCCAGTTTCAAGTTCTTTGTGAACCTTTACTTTTGTAAGTAAAATAACAGCCTTCTATCTGTGGAAAAATGTAGGCAAAGGAGTATAGTGAGTTTTGCTGGAAACTGTTTAATGGTTCTGAGCTGTTACATTGACTCGGTGACCCCACAAAGGTAGCAAAAATCACTGGGGTTATGGAATGTTTCAGATCCTTTATGATCCCATGGCATCTAAAAAAATCCCCAAACAAAACAATGCCCCCACTACCACCAAACAAAAACCAGCTGTGAACCCTGTTCTGAGAGAGCAAAGATGTAAAATGTGTATTAATGTATTAGAGATATTAGCTCATTTTATGGCAGGAAGTTTGATTGCTGTAAGTGTAGAAAGCCAAATCTTGAACCTTAGTTGTTGCATCACAGCTGGTGCACAGAATGGCTGTTTGTGCAATAGTGAGTTGCAGAAGTGCCAAAAACTCATGTCACCAGATTCCTGTAACTTAAGGAACAAACTCTTAATGTCCTCTCTTGTCTGCTCATGTAGGAATCACACTTTCAAAATTTCCCGTGTGTGCAAGATTTCCACACACTCAATGAAATGGATACTATTCCAATATGTGTGTTGACCTTTGATTCTCAGAATTAAAATTCTAAGTATAGGTATTATGGAAAATAGTGCATACTACCAGTACCTGCTTGTGGGAAGAGCTGAGACATAAAGGAGTGATGGTAATTCCATGTCTGTCTAACTCTTACCAATTTATTTTAGCCATAGTCTGAAAAGGTCTTGTATTAGTACATGTAGCTTTACAGTTGTTTGTGACTGAGCAAGAAAATGTAGGTAGCAGGCTACTGAAATCTTGTGCCATCACCTGCAGAGGGAGGGCTATGGTAGATGTCCCAATGACATATATTATATAAGGTGTAATTAGGTGACAGATGGTGTTGAACTTCACTTGCTGTTGTAGTTGGCATAGTTTTTTGAGGACACACTGGTATTTTTACGCTTTATTTAGCCACTTCTATTCACAAAACCCCCTGATTTTGTACATTTACTCATGCTGTTGGAATGTAGTTACCCTTTTGGATTTAAAAAGCAAGTTCTCAGCTGGTTCCCAATTAAGATATCCTTGATGCTGAGGAAGGCACCACTGCTATATAGATTTAGATTTCTCTCTAAGTGTGCAAGTATACAGTGGTTACTGTATCTTGACAGGCCATCTATCACAATGGCCGGACCGATAATGCTACAACCATGAGTCCACTATTTTCCACATTAAAATTTCTGTGACTATAGGCAAGTACTGTTAATACATAAAGACATTTGTCTCTTTATTTGGTTTATATTAGTGATTGTATTGATGACTGATGAACAGCTTCTGGTATCAGGCAAAATCTGTCACAAATAGAATATTTGATTTTATTTTTATGCAAGGATTGTAGTACAGTCTTTGCATTTTCTCAGAATAAAAAGACATTATTTTGGTATTTTTTTAATTTGATGAAATTGATTACTGTCCCAAAGTAATGTTTTTTGTTTCTATTAGTCCCACTGAGAGTGCCTGTTGTTTATATTCTTGTACTCCTGAATTTGCTTTTGCTCATTTATTTCATCAATAACTCTCCTTGGATCCTGTTGTTGATCTGTCGTATCAGCTCTAAATAACTTGGCAGAGTCCCATGCAAAGATAAGTAGACTTTTGCAACTTTCACATGATGTGCAACTTGATTGTGCTTTAGCAACCTGTACATTTCAGGATCATATACAGGTTTATACAAGCCTGTGTTGGGTATGTCAAATAAAAGGAATTTAGAGAGATGAATGCCTTTTGAAAATACTTTCTTCTGAACACTTCAGCTACTTTAGACATTAGTTAGTCTGATTAGTGAACTTCACTGGCTGACTGGTTTAACATGTTACTTGTTTGTTTCCTTTGTGTAATTCTTGTCCTAACGGTATCAGTAATATGCTGCAAGGACAATGCTGCTTGGACTCCATCTCCATTGTTAGAGAAGCTTTAAATATTATTGAATTAAGGAATTGAGTTCTTGGCCTTTATGACAGTTTTCCTCTTCTTGGTGCACAAAGCCAATTTATCTTGAAGCATAAAATAAACAACCAAGTACTAATGTTATGAAGTGTCCATTTCTGCTTGTTTCAGCTGTTACTAAATATAAAAATTGATATGCTGGAACACTTACTCCCGAGTCGTCATCTTTCTCCAAGCCTTGCATAATACAGTAAATCAATAATGCACATTTTTGCCTACAGGTGCTGAACCGATCTGATCCTGTTTACTCTGTATCTAGTAATGAATTATCTATAGTTCCTCTAAGACCTTCTACTGTATAATTTATTCTACACTCCACTTTTTTTCCCCTTGCTATCCCCTTATACTTAGTTCACTACTAGTTTTACGCTGCCACATGTGGTTGGAATATTCTCTGTTGTGATACACAGCTTCTAACTTCACCTTGCAATTTATTTTCAAAACACAGTTTTTCTGTGATCTCATCTAGTCCCACTTTACTGTGTTGCTGCTTCTTAATTTCTTAAACAGTAGTGGGTGAACTACTAATAAGCAGCATATCAATCCCATTGCAAGCAGCTAAATGTATATCTTCTCTCCTTGGTCTGAGATTTGTGAATTCTGTTGAGCAAACACTGTTCTATAGACAGCATAAATGATGGACTCTGCTGTACAAGAGCCACTTGGCTCATTCCTTCTGGAAAGGAATGTGTTTATTGACAGCAAGAGATCCTGGTTAGTATTTGTCCAACCTGTACTTGGAGAAAGGACTTACCCTGTGAAGAACAAATAAAAGCACCTTCGTGCTTTTGTGTTTATGTAGTGGGTATGAAGGTTACTGGTAACTAATTTGAAGGTGATAACGTGCATATTAAAAAACAAGATCTGGGGTTGTTTTACTTCTGGAGATCCTAAGGACTTGAATAGACTTTCAGAAATATACTGAGGCTGTGAAGCAGCACTGAGCATGTCAGTCATGGAGAAAGTACAGTGAAAGGGTAATGTGTGAACAAGCAAGAATAGATTCATTTCCTACAGCCTTTTTTAGGATATGTTAGCACTTGGAAAGATAGGTCAGTCTTTCTTTGAATTTTCTTTTAAAAGGTGAAGTTTTTACAAACTACTTCCTTACCATCTTTCACTATCTCTGCTGTTGTCCATTACTGCTGAAGCATACAGTCACCGAGTGTGTGGTCATTATGGAAGAAAATAATTGAATGCTCAAACCCAGCTGCAGATGCTTTTCAAAACAAAGAAACTTATCTTCAGGTGTTTTAGACTCTTACTGCATCTTGTAAACTTACAGTAACAAATCTTTTATAAAATACAAATGAACACATCATCTGTGTGTGTTGATTTTTGAGAGTTTTGTGTTAATGGCTGAATGATTCCAGATTACTCCTGAAATAGTGTATGGCACTGCTGCTACAAGAACAGAGGACATTCAGTTAGCGTTTTATTTCTTCTACTTTATTACCACATCTGTGAATATTAAAAGTCTGTAGCTGTTTCTGCTTTCAGCTGTGATCTTTTCTGTTGCTGCGTATTGATGAGGATTTGGTAGGAGCAAAATACAATAGTATTGTCTTTTGTAGATAAAAATTCCTAATTCTTCTACCTTCTAAAATCTCCCATGCATCCCTGATCTGCTAAAAAACCCCAACCAAACTAACTCTTAAGAAAACAAATGAAAAGACAAACACCAAAAAACCCAAACAAACCAAAAAGGTAGGAAAGTTCTTGATGATACTCCATTCCTTGAGGCATTTTCTAAGTTCTGTAATCAATCTGAACAGTGTAGCTGTCCTGTCTATATGTCTGCTTCTCATGCTCTCCCAGATTGCTTTGCTTTCTTCTTGTAGATAAAGTATGCTAGAGCAAAATTTTTCTCTCAGACCTTGGAGACATGAGTAACAAGAAGTGGTAGAACAGAAGCAGGCACGTGTGAATGCAAAATAGTGGTAGCAAAATCATGAAACCATTTACCTTTAGAAAGATCCTTTTTTGTAGTTCCTGTTGTGGAATGCATATGCCCTTGCATGGCACATCTTGAACCCACAGATGATGGGATTGGTGATACATCTGCTTATGCTTTCAGTGTATTTGCAGACTTATATTTTGTTAAATTTCTGAGGTTATTGGAACGATTTAAGGGAGTGTAACGAAAAAATCAAAACAACAAAAAAACCCCTTCTTTTAAAAATTGTGAGTATAGTTGAGAGCAAAGCACTCTGTCCAAGTAGTAAATTCTGTGGTAAATTTGCCATCTGGATACAGGCATGGGCTTTTTTTCCTTTTCACTTGAAATTGTCTGTCCTCACGGGCTTTCTCAGGATGTTCACTTATGAAAGTGACTGCTAAAGAAGCAGGAAGTCCATGAATTAGAGAGATAGGATCTTTCTGGCAATTCTAATTGACCAGTACTCTTTTCCTCACATGTTTATCAAACAAAAATAACAAAAAATAATTTTGTTGCTTGGAAAATATTTAACGTTTTAATTGCACTTACAGCTTGCTGTCTGATTAAATAAGCAAAGTGGTAGCAGTTACTCTCTACATATCACTTGTATGGTACTTAGCATTTCTGAGGTGTGCGTTATGTCTCAAACTTTGTAGGCTGGAGACGCCAGCTGCTTGCTAAGACTATGGCTGACATCTTTGGTTGATTTTCAGTGGGTCTTATCAACATGGTGAAGCTGTGAAACAAAACAGAGCATGAATTTGAAGTGAGCTCACACTAATTTCCCAGGTGGATGTGCCTGTGCCACAGTGGGCATTGAGTTCAAGTTCAGCTGGGCTGAGTGCAGGTTATGGCTGCACGCTGCCTGCCCTGTGCCTCTGAAAGAGATGGTTCACCTCTAATCTGTGTGTGGAACTGCTCGTGCCAGTGCTTCCTAATCTATTTCAGGCAAAAGGAATCTTCTTAGCTGAGACTTTAAACTTGTAGGCTAACCTGGCTCTTTCTGACTGAAGCGGATTAGTGATGCTTATGTACGCAGGTACGCCAGGAGATCTGGTTGGATGCAGGGATAAGCAGGTTGGGTGTGGGAGGCTGAGCCTGTGCCTCAGGAAGAGGGTATGCATTTATGTCTACTCTCCTATTCTTTCCAGAAGTTCCTTTAAATAGCTTATTATAATGTGTCAGGAAGTCTTCTTTGAAAGCAAATAAATCTTATGCAGAATAAGCATGCTGGGGTGCTTGCTGAGCACTAGTTTTATGTTAGCTGCTAGTCCTTAGCTATTTTAAATTCATTATATGACTGCTCTGTTACAATTCTATTTAATTCAGCGATCTAGAGTTTCTCTATGATGCTTATTTTAGTCCTCGTATATCTCTAGGTATAAGAAGTTCAACTAATATTTCAGTTTCCACTGGAACTGTATGCACATGACTACAAAGGAAAAAAAATCACATAAATGATCTTTCAAAAATATCTGTTAAAAAACTGCTGTCAGATTTCTGAAGTTGATTTTCATATTCTGAAAAAGTCCTGCTAGGAAATATGCTGATTTTTCAGAGATGTCACCAAGATCTGTTGCATAACTAAGAGAATTTCTGTGCAAGCTCATAGAAATCATATGCTTTTTGGAGGCTAGTAATGTGATTTCTACTAAGCCATTTGTCATTGATGGATGGTGCCTGCATCTGAGCTGCTTAGTATTTCCATGCTGGGGTATAGATGATGGTGACACCATCACTGACACCAGTGACAGAAAGACCTAGTAATGTCCAGCCTGCTGTCCTGCTACTATGACTTGAACATTTTCCAGATGTTAGGACTCTTCAGAAGAAGTGTCCTGAATGCTTTCTGTTGTGTAAATTTATGACCTGGGACTGAATAGCCTTGGGATCAGACTTTTAGGTTGCCACTCCTGTCCACTTGCAACAAGTCCTTTAAAACAGATGGGTCCAAATCTGTTGAATTCAGATTTTTTTTTTTCTGGTGAGTCCTAGAGCTGAGAGTAGCAGATGTTGCTCTCTGGGACAGTTTCAACTTCAAGCCAGATGTGCAGCAGGTTTTCTTACCTCTCTCCCCCCACCCCTGAGACTCAAAAATCAAGGAATGCAAGACTAATTGGGCAGTCTGTGAAAAGTGGCTTTGGGCCAGAAGTTCCCAGAAGAACCACAATAAATTTACACTGATCAGTATTTTTAAAACGATCAGTTCTTCAACAGAGAAGTGAACAGTGAGTGCAGGAGCTGCTGCTGAGAACAGCCATGTTCCTGGAAGAGTTGGTGCCTTCAGTGTCAAAGTAGTGATGTAACATATTGAAAAAAGATACCAGAAGCACTTAAAAGAGCTTGGGGATTTTAGGTCAATGCCCACCCATGAAGATGAGATATCTTGGAAATGAATACTTGATCTCAGTAATGTCTGAGGAGTAAGTGCAGATCTGTAGACGCCGTTGGTGCCATTACTCCATGTTAACTGCAATACCTTTGTGGAATGGCTGTCAACTCTGTTGGAATGGATTTCAGTACATAAACCCTGCACTATTACAAGTAGAACATGTGTTCTTGTTAGACTGTGATAGAAATCTATGGGGAATTCACCAGGAAATGAAAGCATTTCTTAGAGCCTAGTTTCTTTCCAAGATTCTTACCGAAGAAAGAAAGAAAATTTGTGTGCTAAGTATTTCCCAGGTGTCGAGATGACTGGAATGGAAATGTAAATACCTTAAAAAAGTTCAATTGTATTTTTTGTACTGTTTTATACTTCATTCCTGATCATTGCTTCAGTTGGGCAAATAGCTGACTTTTATCTTCTGGTGACTAAAAAGTGACTTCCCAGCTTTGAACAGAATGGTATCATTTGTTAATCATCCATACATCTGAGAACATGGAAGCCCACATGTAGATGATAAGAAAAATTAAAATAGACACAGACTTGAAGGCTGTGAGGGATGACTTGGACTTCACATTGCCTGCATGATTTGTACTATATTCTGCATGATGTACTATATTCTGCCTGCATGATTTGTACTATATTCTGTTTTCCTCAGTGGAGGACTGGACCTTTTGAAAAGTTAAGCTATTTAGTGAGAGAGCCTTACAGGTACTAAAAGCCTTTTTGGGCTTCTGCAGTGAGAAGGTTACTGTAAGGTCCATTTTGCAGGCTTCAAGCTATGTCATAGGACATAACCTAATTAGCCAGGTTTTCCAGTAAGAATAAATATAAATGCGGTGGGTTTGATGATGCTGTTGCTATCAACAGCCAATGTATTATTCAGAAAGTCATCCAATTTGGCATTCTATCAGTAGAAACATTTGGAGTGAAATGTAACTGTTTGCAGCTGGACTGTTCTACACATCACTCTTATCGTAGTGCTAAAACAACGTTCTGAATGAGCTGCATAATGGCCTCAAAATTTGTATTAAATCAGTTATTTTACAATTTTTTTAACAACTTTTCTAGGTTAGAAAATGAACAATCAACAATGTGCCTTGCGTGTTCAGTTCATCCAGAGCTTTATTCTTTTGTGTCAACAAAATTAGACTCTTCCCTTGCCTATCATGTTGTGGGTTCTTGTGGCACTTAAGGGAACAAACCATCTTGTCTCAGTTTGTGTCATCTCAGCTGCTTTGGATTTCCACCTGTTACCAGCAATCTAGCGAGTTTCTCCCTCTGAGCATCAATACTTCACTAGGACCTGAGCAACTTCATCTACTTGCTTCCAAAATGTGCTGGTCTCCAACATCCTCAAGGCAGCTGTGGCATAGCAGCTGACCTTTGAGAAACACTAGACGCCTGATGTAGCAGTGAGGATAGACACCAGGTTTGCATGGGAGTGGTGCAGTCTGTGTTCGATCATTACAGCTGATGCTCTTTAGACCTGTTTGGGAAGGATGGAGATTGCTCTTCACCTACAGGAGTCTGTACTGACAATGCCCTGGAAAAATCAGGAACATAGGTTAGTCTACAGTCAAGGTGGATCAAGGCAGTGACATTGGGGACGGTTCCCCTTTGCAGCTGCCATTGCGTGATGGGCTCGTTGGAAAGAAACTGTCCTAGCCCTGCATGCCTCTTTCCACATAGGCATGAGAAATGATTCTCACTCTGGCAGGCTGGTGGGTTGGTGAGACTTCTGAAAACAATCGAGTTTAGATCCATAATGGTAGCAACAGAGCATCTCTTGCTTTTACTGAAGAGTGCAGCTTCAAGTTTATGCGTAGGTGTTTCTTTTGTAGTGGTGTAAGATACTAATTGGTCCCTAGTCATTACCCGTCTCTGCTGGAAGGATGTAAGATCTGCTGTCCTTCCAACAGTTCACATCTGTCTTTCTTAACCCAGTGCCAGCAACACCATATAAGTTAGAGAAAACTCGTGAGATAAAATTGGTTGGAGTATTTTTTCTGGAATGGGCTGGGGGGACTCAGTTGATTTCAGTGAAGCGCCACTGAAAATCTCCTGTGGCAGAGCAGTAACAGCATCTTAAATGACCTTAGTCACTGAAAAGAATCTCTACAACCTGTTTTTCATCCATTCAAATTATGATCCCAATTTCTAATTTTAGGATTGTTTATATTTGTCTGCATCAATATCTCTTTTATTTGATAGTTCAGGTAAATAATTTATTTGTTAACTGAATAGGTGGTCAGTGCTTTTCTTCATTGAACTTAGCTTTCTGTACTGCTTGTTGTCACATCACCTTTCCTACTGGGAAAGTGTTGTAGAGCAGAAACATGGAATAATAAAGTTGATGGCTTTGTAGAATTGTAAAGAAATTTTGAATGCCTGCCTGACATTAATATTGTAGGCCACCTTACATTCTTATCTAGGCACCTACTTTTACCTGTGGTCAGGCAGATACAAAAACTTACTTTCCTGGTCCCAGAAACAGTTTGAAACAAATCTATGTTTCTGTAGGTTGTTAGGCAGATGCCCTGCTGCTGAATCATACTGCTTAATCAGTTACTGAAATAAGATTCTCAGAGAGCCATTTTAAGGGCATTAAATCAATAACAATAATTGCAACCATTTCCATTTCTCCAGTGGAGCCTGCTAAGAGTCTGTTTGGGCCAGGGCCAGATTCTTTTAGACAGACTGGGATATCATCTTCCTTCAAACCTGGCACTCGCTCATGCTGTTTGTCAGCAAGTGCCTTGTTCTGCAAGGTCAGATTTTAAATCTAGTGCCATAAAGCTTCTCTGTGACACAGAGAACATAACACTTAGGAACCAATGTGTGGTAGGCAGTGTTCTAGAGATGTGAGGTTAATGAGAAGGCATTTACTGTTTTTTTAATACCATGTGGAGACTGTAATTGGTTTGGTGGGATTTTTTGCTTTTAAGTGAGACACCAGAAAAGGGAATGTGTTCTGCTATGTTCTGGTAGTATGTGACCTTGTTTTTATTTATGTCTTTCTGCTGCTGAAGATGCTGAAAATGCAGACAAACTGATGTATTAGCAGATTTCAGCAAGTCTGGTAAATGCTGCCTTTATGTTTTTCTTTTTATTTCTTGCTTTTAGTAAAAGTAAAAAAGTGCAGATCAAAGGCTTGTCCGTATCAGATGTTGATGCAAAGGCATTTAATGTGTTCATTGACTAGCTCTGGAAGAAAGTACATGATTTGGAGTTCATCTTTGAAAATACAGCAGTCAGAATGGAGACAATATTGTTCAGCGAATACTGCAAAAATCTGATTTAATGTTCACAGCTGAACATTTTATAAGATATGAATTGAGACTGTGGACAGATGGGCTTTCTTCATAAAATATATATTGTTCCTTGTTCTTTTAGAGGAACCTCACAGGAATGAGGCTGAGCTGTAGTTTTTCCCACCAAAATGGTAAAATGCACCAATCTTCTGTTGCTTGCATGAGGCATGTTTTCTGCCCCAATCTGACCTCAGCTACATTTTCTTAGCTCAGAAATTTGGTTTATAACTGGTGAATTAAACACAAATAAAAAAAATTTCTTTCTCTATATTATGTTACAGCCTTTTACTTCACTCTTTCACAGTACTGATGGAATTACTTCTTTTTCTTTTTTCTAGCAATTAGGACTACATGATAGCTGAATCACAGAATGGGTCAGATTGGAAGGGACCACAGTGGCTCATCTGGTCCAACCTCCCTGCTCAAGCAGGGTAATCCTAGAGCACATTGTACAGGATTGTGTCCAGACAGTTCTTGAATATCTCTAGTGAGGGAGACTCCACAGCCTCTCTTGACAATCTGTTCCAGTGCACGGTTACTCACATAGTAAAGAAGTTCTTCCTCATGTTCAGCTGGAACTTCTTGTGCATCAGGTTCTGCCTGTTGCCCCTTGTCCTATTGCTCAGCACCACTGAGCAGAGCCTGATTCCATCCTCTTGACACCCTCCCTTCTGATACTGATAGACATAGATGAGGTCCCCTCTCAGTTGTCTCTTCTCAAGGCTGAACAGGCTCAGCTCCCTCAGTCTTTCCTAGTATGAGAGAGATGATCCAGTCCCTTCATCATCTTTGTTCTCCTCTGCTGGACCTGTTCCAGGAGCTCCATGTCTCTTATGTCCTGAAGAGCCCAGAACTGGGCACAGCACTCCAGATGTGGCCTCACCAGGGCTGAGCAGAGGGGCAGAATCACCTCCCTTGGCTGCTGGCAGTGCTCTTTCTAATGCACCTAGGATGCCATTGGCCTTGTCCTTCAGGCTCTTTTTAAAGAATAGGCAACTGAAAATAGGAAATTAAAATTAAAGTTTTGGGCAGGATCTTGGAAGAAGCATTGTCCGTTGTGGATCTTGTAGAAAAATTTGTTTTCGATAACTTGGAAAGACTTGGGGGTTTTGTTCTTCTCTTGTTTCTTGTCATCTCGTATGCTTAGAATAATATAAAAAAGTGTAGTGTTAGAATTAAGGGATGGTTATTTAGTCTTGGTAGGATTCTTTATTCTTAGGAAGGATTATTAGGTAGGATTATTTATTCTTTATTTTTACCGTATAATCACTTTTAGGAGGTCAGTCTTGATGCAGAAGCCTGCAGCTGAACAGAATAGTGAGGTTGGACTTTTCATGACATAAGCTGCATTGCTTCTCCTTTATTTCATTAGTTATTATTAAGAGGCTTGAAAATACTGTTCTGTGCATTGAAGCTTCTTGGGAGTAAAAGGAGTTGATTATTCTTGCTTATTAGAGGTGGTATAAGAACTGCTTGAAAGGAGGTATTTACTTTAACTGTTTCTAATCACTCAAAGGAAAATGTTCTTCAGTAGTAGTCACAGCTCTTGATTCTCACTTTTCTCAGCTTTAATCCTGCTATCATCTTTTTAACTACTAGAATGCTTTTCAGTGTAAAAGATATATGTTCCATCTGTTTGTGTGTTGTTGTTCCACATTAAAGAACTCTTTTTTCAAACAGCTCTGAGGTAGGGGACAATTTGGTACTCGGTGTTAATTTCCTGCCCTTCCTCCCATTTCAATAAAGCTAAGTTAGGTTTAAATTCAACTAAATTTAGCTCTATTTGTTCTCAAGGTCTGTTCGCGCACTTTAGTTAAAGATGACCTTTTTCAGTCCATCTTTTCTGCTGTGTTCTAAATTACTTTTTTTGGTTTTTTGATGTCTCTGCTCTTCTGTGCTTCTGCTTGTTTGTGCTGCACTTCAGCAGCATTTGAGTTGTAGTTTTAGTCCAAGAAATCATGCTACCATTTTGCCAGAAGCTGACACCAGCCATCTGGTAAAATTGCATTACTATTAGCAAAACCCATAATTTCAGGAAATGTACCCAAAATTACTTTTATGATTAGTGGACAGGAAAGAAAGCGAGACAGAGAAGTCAGTTGGGTACTTCAGAAATCACTTTGAGGTTTTCAGGCAAGCATCTTAATGGCAGTGGTCTTGCTCCAAATGCTGTTTTGCTTTTGCCTTCAGAATAGTTTGCATTAATAATGAGCAGCTCTGCTTGGAAGTTATTCATGTGTTGCTCTTACGATACAGCTCTGCAGAGCAGCACCAGGCGTGGAAACAGTCTGTGTGAATGGATACACCAAGTGATTCAGCATACTGTACTGCTGAGCTTTTCCCATTGGAAATGCATCCCAGCCCCAGGACCGCATTCAGCAATGTTATGGATGCTGAAGAAAAATTTATATTATGGCTGTTTTGGCCATACAACACTAGTCTTTGTGTTAAGCCTAGTTGTGAAATAAACCTGCACTGAAACTGGGCAGGGTTTAATCTGCAGTTTGGTGGTACGTTTTGCCTCTGTGTCACTGTGGGAGCAGAGAGGAGGTGACAACAGCTCGTTTGTGTATATTTCCAGGGAGAGGCAGTCAGCTAACCAGGCTCTGGTAGCTGCATTTGTGATGCATGTTCTGCAGTTGTTGAATGTGTGTGTTAAACTAAGATGGAGTATATTTCTAATTTAAGACTTAGAGTGGTGATGAATTTACTATCTTCCTAGTAAGCTATTACAGTGAGTAATTATCCTCATAGTTAATTCCATTTGTATTTTTCTCATTTCAGCATTTAGTGATTGAATCTTGCTTCATGTCTATTAGATAAAATTCTTGTTTGCCTGGATAGTTGGGAAGAAAGGAGTTGTTTCTGCATAGTAATCATGTTGCCTTTTTACATGAAATAAGTTATTGAATGATTGTCCTAGACTTCATAGTTGAAACTTCTAGTTCTATGTGTTGGTACCTATGACTTAATGTGTATTAACCCAGGAGGGTTTTTTCACAACACAGTAACACTCCAGTGTAGCTTAACTGTAGTTCTCTACTAGGAAACCAGACTAGCAGGGTTATCCTTATTGCTCCTCAGATTGCTTTCCTATCGATGAAAGGCCTTGAGAGGTATAAAACTCTGCTGTCCTAAGCAGTTGTTGGTGTGGGCAGCTGGGGAGGTCCCTGTATGTGGTGCTGTTGGTGATGCTGTAAAATGGACCCCAAGGACTTCGGTTCTAGGGAATATGGGTGGTCTGGTCTGGGGACAGAAAGGCACATGAAAGTAGAACAGAATGCTTAGTACTGTGGAGATTTCAGGCCAGCTTGAAAAGCCCTCACTACTACCAGAGACCCACAAACTTCGTTTACTTACTTTTTGAAAAGAAGATTGAATTAAAACCCCAAGTTATCCAAACCTTTTAAGGAGTGCTTAGTCTCCTTTTGCATTGTAAGAGGATTCATGATCCCTTTTTGTAGAGAAATTCTGTATTACATTTGTATCTATCCTGAAGAGTGGGGATGATTCTGTTTGTACTAAGTAGATATGTAACATCATCTTAAAATTTGAAAGGCGTATAATAAACTGCCTGCCTAGTTTTCTAAACTGAGAATTTTTCAGCCCACGTGCTCTTCAAGTAATTTAGCTAAAGATACTCTATTTATGTTGTTATAAGTATGATCTAATGTTTGCAAGAAACTCTTCCTTGTTAGTATGCACAGAAAGCATAGTTTACATGACACCGAAATATTAACTTGCTGTTCTAAATTGAGCAAACAAGTATGCTTGTGCTATATCTCCAGCAGTAGTAGTGTAGGCTTCTTGTAGTAATCTATTTGCAGGGAAAAAAATAAGCAGGCATTCATTAGTTATCCAAGGTAAGAATTTTTTATTTGGAGAGGTAAAAATTTTAATATAAGAACCTAAGTAATGGTACAGTTGTCAAAGTGAAAAGGCTAAGACAATGTAATTGGAAATTGTGTGCTTAACTTTCATTACCACAGTGGTCCTTTCAATGGAAAAATAATCACTGCTTGATACCGAGTGGCAGCGTGCCGGATTATATGGAGGACTTGCCTGTTTTGTTTTTAATAGTTACTGGAAAACTTGGCACCCTTTAAATAACTCAAGGCTTTTTTTCTGCTTTCCCTTTTCTGAGTAAAAGGGGAAAGAAGTCTTTCATTAATTTCACATGATAGTTAACTTGTCGCGTTTTGCAGCTTAATCCTTCTTTAGTTGCTAGTGAAAAGACAAACAAGCCATCTTCTGCATAACAGTCATTATTAATATAAATACTAAAAATAACATAATTATTTATATGAACACAGTAAGATTAGTCATAATACAGATCTCCTCCTGCTGTGGATTGTTGCCTCCTATGATATTTTTCAAAGAATACAAGTGATTTTCTTCTAAATTATATCCATTCACCATTCTTGATGAAAACATAACAATGGAGAATTAAAAACAACGAGTAACTTTTGTACTTCTGCTGATAGTCTTCTCTTCCAGGCAGGTAAGAAATATGAGCAGTGTTCTTGATAAAAAGATCTGAGCTTCCCACTTCTATGGTAACACTGTACTGGTGTGTTAATGACTTGTCATTTGGGATATAGCTTTGAGGAGAAGGACATAGAATTGTTTTGTTTTGTTTTTTAAATACAGTTTTCTTACTACTGTGTGATGGAGGCTTTCAACCATTTCTTCATGGGTCACTTTCACATTTCCCTCTTATCTCCACCCCATCCTTGCCACAGCATCTCTCTATAATTCTCATTTTCTTATGTGTCAAATTTTAAGGTAGAAGCATAACTTCTGTAAGACACTCTTCACTGATTTGCTATGATGATTTTGTCCTCTTTGAAACAAGGAAAATGCAGGCATGTTTTGAAACACTTCAAATACTAGAATTAAGGTCATGAACTACTTACAAACAGGTGTTTGCAGAAAAACTAAATTCCCCGGTTTCTCTTTTCCTATGTTGATTGCTTTAATTTGGACATGAAGTCTTTATTAATATGTTTTATAGCATGATTCTTTGTGTTAGCGCATTGAAAAGTGCTACAACTTAAACTCAGACTATCCCTCTTTTAGCCAGAGCAGTCCTTGCTTTGAGAATGCATGAAGATAGAAGAAAAGGTTTTTGGTTTAAAGCATTAGGATTTGATGCTCCTCTTGCTATAGCAAAGAGAGTCTGTGGAATCCATATGAGCTGTAATACATCGAGGTTGTGTTTGTGTGTGGCTGAACCTTGCAGGTGGTTGTATTGCTCGTGGGAAAGGGATGAATCCGTGTGTGTCCTACCTGTGCACAGCAAGGAAGCACATTGCACCTTTTCCAGCTTTTCCCACTCTACCCACAGTCATGACCTGTGAGGGTTAAGTGAACCTGTTTCAAAGAGGATGGGATTTTACAGTGATGCTGTATTACATACTCATGCAATACAATGTTATTTGTTTCTGAATAAAGAATTGACATTAAAAGTTAATGTTCTGTGATAATGTCAAATGTACAAAAATGGAAATCATGGAAACTCTATGGGAAAAAAGAATTTAAAGAGAAGAAATGATAGATCCATGAAATGGAAGAATTTATTCTTTTACACTAGCAGGACAAATACCTTTTTGAACAGAAAATTTTATATTTGCTTTAGCAGTTGAGTTTTCAAGAGGATTTGGGCATGTGCAGATGGAATTCTTTATGTGAATTTAGTTGAAGGTCAGAAGAAGACAATCTGAATGCTGGACTCTTGTTTTCTTAGTGATGTAAAATATCGTGGTCTGTATGAAGTAATTAGACATGATCATACATATTTTGTCATAATCTAAAGAATATGACTGCTTGTAGCTCAGACTGTTTCTTCTAAACTGTTGCTCATGAAAGGTCTTTTCATCTCTCTACCTCTGATATTTCCTTATGGAGCCACTTAGCTTAAATACTGCAAAATATATGTAAATTCCTGTAGCATTTTCTCATTTTCTAAACTTCTTTTTGTATGCTCATTCTCTAGTGGATTTTGTGTACTATTTCATATTTTATCCTATGTTAAATACTTTACATATTAATGCCAGAAAAGGGTGGGATTATGTGACAGGTCTTTCATGCCCAGAGTTAAAGCAAAGTTTTCTTTTTAATGGTTTCTGTGTTTGTCCCCGTAACTGATAGCAAGGGACATTGCTCTGTCATGCTCTCACTACCCCTCTTTTGTCAGCTGTTATCTCTCTTTTAAATCCATTAGTTTTCTGTGGGGAACGGATCAGAATGAAGCAAAGTATCTTGAGACTGCAAAGGAGCACTGGAGGCTAAAGGGGATGGAGAGATTGAGGCCTGGGATTAGAGAGGGAGCTGTGTTCAGAGGCAGTCCTGTGAGGAAAGAGTAAGTTTGGATGGTGAAGCAGGGAGAGAAGGGGTAAAGTCTGTTGAAATAGTATTGTAGGGTTAAATAGAATCAGGTGAACAGGAGGGAGAGACATCTTAGAGTAGACCATGTGTAGTGGGAAACATGGAAGTGTCTTTGTTCAGGAACATTTAGGAGGAGAGGTCAGGAACCCAGGACTTGATGAAAAGCTACAGAAGGTGGATGGGAAGTTGGGGCTGGATTTCAGTAGGGAGGGAGATAATTAAAACTGGCTGCAAAAAAAGATTAAACACAGCTGGGCTTAATTAAATTTAAACTGGAAACTTCAATTGTGGTATTTTTAACATTTAATGAATACTAAATCTCTTTCTTTGTGAGCTGTCAAATTTATATTTGACATAAGTAAGTAGAGGAGCACTTTCATTTAGTGTTTGTTGCTTTGGCCACTTTGCACTGAATAAACAACATGAATTGATTGTTAATGTATATTGAGATAGTGAAAAAGGAGCAGGATAATTCCTAATACAACAGCAAAGTTGTGTGTGCTGGTCTACCAAGTGTTGACAGGGCTTTGCTGGGAGGTTAATAGTAAAGCAGGAGCAGAGAACCTTTGTAGCTGCTATTTTGTTCTGGAGCTTGGAGCTGTGAATAATGGATTTGACTGAGGGATTTGAGGTGTGAATGTTTGGAAGAAGTAGTTTATCATTCTTAGAAAAAGCATGTGTGCTTGTAGAATGAGATGCGTTGTTGTTGATGTTATTTTAAAGAAAAGTTACTGAGAGTTTTTAAAGCTGTATTTCAGTCTTGCTCTAATATTTGTGCTGATGAAGTACAGAAGGTTTTTTGTTTTCCTCACCCGTGCAATGTATTCAACTTAGAATTTTGTGACTCCATTACTATGATTATGTTTGCTGTCCTGTGTAACACAGCAAAATTATTCTTCTGTAGCCTTCATTTAAAGCTCATAACTTTAGTTAACTTCATGGTTTTATTTGATGTATCTTGAGTTTGTTAATTCCTTGCATGAGAATAATTGTCCACTATAATAACCTATTAAAAAAGGTGGTGGATGCTTCATTTAATATTTTATAGTTTCAATTTCTAGTTATTGCAGGTTGGCTGCTTTGGTTTTTTACTTTCCTGTTGTTCAAAATCCTTCCCATATACTAACTGTGTAGCCAGTAATCAGACCAATATATTTAATGTTTTCTTTAATACATCATATACATGTCTTGCTCATAGTGTTTCACAATGTTAGCTATCATGGCCATAGAAAAATATATATTTTTCTTTGATAAAACATGGTTCACAGTCTCAATGTTAACTGTTTTATTTATTTTTATCTGTTTGATGCTACAGGTAGTTCCCTTTGTATGCATATTTTTTTCAAATGGGTTTAACAGGCCTTAGATGGTTGGGTCATTAGATGTATTTGAACTTTGTTTTATTGTTTGGGTTCAGATCCAGAGTACCTTTAAAAGTCTAACTCCTGATTGTCCACACATGCTTCCCTATAGAATGAATTGAAGTACAGCTGTTCCAAAGCAACTTCTGGATGAAACTAAGGCAGAAGGTGTACTCCACCTGTGAGGGTCATTTTAGGCCTGGGAGGTCCAAGTAGGCCTGGAAATAAGTCCTTTCCTCTCTCCAGAGCCCCTACGCTGTGGATGTTGTGTCTCAGCTTTGCACATCTGCCCCTACAACACTGCACTGCTTGCTTATGAGGACGAATGCACCAGTGTTGGTCTTGGCACAGTGTGCTTTTAAGTGTCTTATACTTCTTTTTTGGAAGGTAGATTGGAATATTGAAATGAAATTGTAGGAGATCCTTAGCTTGGGTGGGATGTTCCTTTCTTTCTATTTACCTCAGTTCAGTATTGCACAGTTAAATAACATGGTAAAATTATATTTTTTACCAGATATATTACTATGTCAGGAATTAATCAAGTATCTGCAGAAGTTTTTGTGTTAGTGAGGTTGTCTTTGTCCACTAAATCTGTAATCTTAGAAGATTTGTTCTAGGAGCATTGACTGCCCATAAACCATGCTATGACTTGACTATTCACTAATTGCTGTCATGATCAGTACTAGCATGACTTAGTATCCAAGTCAGTCTAATTTTCTCATTTCAAAGTTAATTTTTTAAAGCCTTTTCATGATCTGTTAGATTTTGTTAAAAAACAAACCTCACTGCTCCCCAGCCCCCACCTCTCTGCACCCACCTAATTTCCATCTTTTTCCTTAGTTTTAAGTAAAGAAAGGAATTAAAGGTATTCAAGGAATAAAAAAACAAATAGTACTGATGGAAATTTCCTTGTTTTCCTGATTATGTGGTTTTATAGGTTAAAAATATTTAACAACTTTTGTGTCTGTATTAGCAGGACAGAGATATTTCAGCAATAAAGAAGTGAGGTGGTCATCTCTCACTACAGAATGCAACATGTTGTGGCAGATAACCCTGAGGAGTTTTCCCTGTATTTTGCTAGTATTGCTTGGCATTTATTGTTTTGAGCAACTGTTGTTCATGTTTACTTTCATAATCTGCCTTCTCTGAAAATGTAATGGATAAAGCTGAAGAATTCTGCTTAAACAACATTTAATATTCAATAGAGGTGGGGGGCACCTTGATCTACTCCGAGTTTACTGTTGATTCAGTCTGGGGACTTCCTATTCCTGAAAAGCATTTTGCTTTTCCATGCAAGTGTTAAGAAAATTACCTGGGAATTGACAAAGTGTAATGAGTTTTGCATGTTCATGCAAAGCCTTGCCACTGCAATGTTTTGGTGTCTGTCTTAAAAAATTTCTTTGCAGTCTGAGGCAGCTAGGAAAAACAACAGCTTTCCTCAGTGGATCTGCTGGTGTTTAGTTGATTTGAGTCATTTTGGTCTCTGACTGTATAATTGAAAGAGGCACTGTACTAGCTGAAAACACAACATTTCAGTTCTCTGGAAGTTAATTTATAAATACACTTATTCCTGCAGAATAATGATCCTTTCTTATTCCTTATCCACCTTATATATGGAAATGACTGTATCTTGTGTATTAGCTGACAGTAGTTAATTCTGAAAGCACTTACATGACAGAAGGCAGCTTTAATGTTTCAAATCTCTCAGATAATGTACATCCATCTGTTCTTTAGCAAATGCATCACCTCTCTGCATACTGATGATTTCTGATGTAGCACTGCTTGTAATTAAATTTTGATAATGTCTTTTACAGGCTTCTCAAAAAAACTAGTTGAGTTTATTCATGCAAATGCAGAGTAAAACAGGAACCACTAATGACTGAAGCTAATTTCATGAACTGATGGTCACTCAAAAATGTAGGAATAATTAAAAATATATAACAGTACTAGTGTGCATTCATTTTTTTAATTGGATGGAATTTCATTTGAGTATAATAGCAGTAACAACAGTGATATTTTTGTCACTTAAACATTTAGTGGATTCTTGCGTCTGATTACTTAAGTGTTTCAAAGCTGACATTTTATGTTGGTTGCTTACAGATACAAATTGAAAGTACATATTAAATTATTGAAACAAATGCAGCATTTGCAGTTTTATTAAATACACACTAAACCAATAATTGCATATATAATGCTGCTGATGCTGAAAAAATGCAATTAAAACTTTTAAGCTTCACTCATGGCTACTTAGAGAGTCATTTGTGGTGGAAACCAGAATTGCTAGATTGTGAAGATGTAAACCTCTTGTTCAGTTTCTTCTATTTTTTTTTATTACTGAGTTTTACATTCTTTAGGGCTTCATAATTTCCAAGTTGAGAAAATAAGATGTAGTATTGTCTTGTTCATAATGCCCAGACTATGTAGCAAGCCTGAAAAATAGCTTGTATTAATGTCAGATTATATATGCAACCAAATTTGACATTTGATGAAATATTGTTATTAAACATCACTCCAAGATGCTAAGGTTTCTGAGCTTTTGGGAAAAACATTAAGTGAAAACATTTCTATTAAAGCACACTCTCTGTGGCATCTCTCTCAAGTGCTACTCGCTGCACACAGAAAAATAAACACATTAGATTTGGATACCCCTTGAATATAAAAACAGAGACATTAGCTTCTGGTTTGGGTCATGTACAGCCAAGTGTCCTTTTTCCATGAAAAAAGCCAGAGTCAGCACAGCCTCTGCTCTCTTCCATTGAATGTGTGGAGCTTAATTGTCTTGTAGTATTAGCTTCTTACTGACTGATTAGAACTATGATAATGGATACTTTAGTTGAATACCTATTTCAGCTATTGACCTTATAAGGTTTTGTTTGGGGGAATTGTCACCTGGGTATATAAGTGGAAACTTGAGAGCAATGTCTTTGGGATGTAAGTAATGTTTCCCTGAGAATCCCAGTTATGAATCCTCCTCAGAGCAAGACTTGAGAAACATCTGTGTTTCAGTGGCTTTTATGGTACAACACACTGAAAATTACAGCAGAGCTATGGCTTCTGCTACCTTCTTACCAATAAGTAGGTGAATGTGTTTACAAATGTTATGGAGCAAAGTTGGGGTTTATCTGTTCCACTTGTCCATCAGCCAAGGCACTAGATGTTTTGTTTTGAAAAAAAATGGTTTCAAACTGCAAGTTAGAGATGACTTTCTTAAGAAAAGGAGGTGAGGGGGATGGTGGGAGAGGTTCAGACAGTATCTTTCTGTGCTGAAGTACTCATGGAAACATATTCTTCACTGCTCCTACTCCAAGGAGACTCAGCAGGCGTGCTCCCTTCCAATATTTGTGGTATTGTGCTTTCTGAATCTCTCTCACAGTGTAGCCTGCTGAGTGTGTGGTGTGGTCTATGGGCCCCCAAAGACAGTGGGCCTATGCACAATGACAAAGCTAATTTCTCTTTGCGCATGTTTTCACGTACTGTTTTTATAGCCTGTGAATCTGACTACTTGCTGAGTTTATGTTGGACTTCACCTACTCAACACATTGCTTAAATCTAGTGAAACCAGAGCCTGGATGTGCCAGCCTCAAAGGCTGCATAGCTGGAAATCTGATACCAGATTTAATAATGAATTAGTCTGTGTTATAGCCCTCTACTTCTGTATTGCTTGGATGGACATGAGTAGCTGAATGTGTAGAGAATTTGGAAATTACATTAGTATTCTTCAGTTTATATTAAGGTGCACCTAAATTTGGCCTTTTTAACCTTCTCACAGACTCATTTAAAAGTTAGTGTAGTTTCTTAGAGTTTGGAGAACTTTACTGCTAACAGTGATTTGTGGTAGTGCTGTTTCTGGGCCTCACAGACTGCCTAGTAATGTCCATTTTTGACCACTGGGCATCCCTGTGGGCAGCTTAACACTTGGCAATGATAAGGCTGTATTCTTTAATGGGCATTCTCTTTTATATTTATCTAAAAGAAAATTAGAAATTAAACTTTCAGTTATACCTGAAAATATGCCCTCTCTTAATGCGTAAGACCTAAAGCAGTTTGTTTGTGAATAACATACGAAGTCTCTAATCAAATCAGAGGGAAAATAAATGCCATTTGTAATGATCTGTGTCCAGTTTTTAGCATGTAGTATCACATCCTTGGGTCTTCTGTTAACAGAAATGTTAATGGTTCTTGTGGATTCTCTAGGAAGGCAACTAGTTCCTCTGAATTTTGCAGAATCTGGTGCTTACAGAGACTATGATCAGACTTTGACAGAAGAAGTAATTCTCTTGCTAAAAAGTTGTCTGCAGTTTGTTTGGATTTTTCTAGTTGTTTATCAAGTAGAAATTTTCCCTTGTTTTCTGGAATTTTTTAGTTGTCAGGAATAATACAATAGTTTACTGCTTTATCTAATAAAAAACTATAACTTTTGTAATTTTCTATTTTTTCTTTATCTCCTTCAGAATGTGAAAGCATTTGCATCTTCAGATAGCCTAGCCAAGGTCCAAGAAGTAGCAAGCTGGCTTTTGGAAATGAATCAGGAACTGCTCTCTGTGGGCAGCAAGAGGCGACGAACTGGTGGATCTCTTCGAGGTAATGCTTCCTCAAGCCAAGTAGATGAGGAGCAGATGAATCGGGTCGTAGAAGAGGAGGAGCAGCAGCAGAGACGACAACAAGAGGAGCAGCACATTGGGAGGAATGGGGAAATAGAAGGAGAAGAACCTGGATTTGATGACAGGCATGAGTCTCAGCAGGAACAGTTGGAAGAAAATAATAACAGACTTATTACAGTGGATGAAGAATCCACTTGTAACCAAGAGGAAGATGATGATGAACATGCTGGTGATCAAGAGGAGGAGGTGGAAGAGGAGGAGGAAATGGACCAGGACAGTGATGATTTTGATCAGTCTGATGACAGCAGTAGAGAAGATGAACATGCTAACAGTAATAGTGTCACAAATTCCAATAGCCTCATGGACTTGCCCATTCATCAGTCATCGCCATTCTACATGAAGACAAAGGTGAGAAGCTACATTTTTTATGCGCTCTTAATCTGCATTAACTTTGGATTTTGGAAAAAAATTGGCATATTTAACTAAATTTTGACAATGAAGCAAAGATTTTACTTCCTAAAGAGCTTACGGTGAAGAATTTATGCAGTCCACAAAAACGATGCTGTTTTAGCTGTTAGTAATCAAAATATTTGCATGCATTTGACATGAGCAAATACCCCTATATATTTTAAGGAATACCATTCTGATGACTATGCTCAAAATATGAAGGTGTTTCTTTATAAGTATTTTTGCTTAAGACACTCCTGGCATTATTTATGATATTGTCCTCTCCAAGCAGACAAGAAGGAAGGTAAGCAATCGTATACATGTGGTGTTCTCAGACAAGATCTGGTTCATTTAGATGAAAACATTGTAATGAAAACGTAGGGTGGAACATTACAGAAACATGAAGTTCTTTCTGCTGGTGAGGTTCTAGTGAGTTCTTTGACAAAATCCAAGTTAAAAAAAGTGTGGTAGCCAGTCATTCAGTTGCAAAGTCATTACATAATGTCTTATGATATCCTGCTTGTGAGGACCTTGACCCTGTGTGCTAGTTGCTGAAAAATTCAGATTTGCAATAAGAATCTGGAAATTAATCTTTATACTTTTATTTCTACTTATATCACCTAGCATTTTAGGTTTAAAGAAGTTATTGAGTTATTGGCTGCAGTCGTTTGTAGTTCACTCTATTTTCCAAATTCTTTGGGAAGGAGGAATCCCATTAACCCTTAGGAGCAGCAAAATAATGTAAGCAGTGATATTGACTGGTAAGAAAGAGGAACAGGCCAGTATTCTTCTGGAAGAATGTTGTTCCTAAGCCTGTGTACTAAATTATTTTTCTTAATCATTAATTGTTAATAGTAACACCTAGCCTCTTCTCACTTTTCAAGAAACAAAACCTCCACAAACTTTTAAATTTTACTTAAAAAAATATTTAAAATCTCGTGTAGAACAAAACAAAACCACACAAAAAGTCACTTAACGTGAGTTAACAGGTTGAGTATCAACATCAATGTATAGAGATGGACAAACAGTCTTGAAGATGCACTGAACAGGTAAATAGGATGACCATTTGATTCTGGAATCTGCAGCAATGTTTTTTTTCAATAGCAATTGCATGCAATTCACTTGCATGTTTAAGTATCTCAGCTAACATATTTGATTTTTGAAAAGTTGTAATGTTTACAACATTACATTGATTTTTTTACAACGTTACAACATGACTTTTTAATATAATTTTATATTTGTAATTCTGTTCTGCAAGGTACTAAACTATTTGAAGTGAAATACTATCATATTTCATATAGTTGAATTGGTTTTTACAACTGAAGTTCTTGGTTTTATTTTAATGCATTGGTTTTCCTGGATTTAGTAGGACTTACTGAGTATCATATAGCAACTTGCATCCAGTATGGACAGTAGTTAATGTAGGAAATTCATATACTCAAAAATGTATTTTAAAGTCTCTGAATTGGAAACTTGGTGGTGCTTTCTGAGTAACTATACTCAAATTATGTACAGAGCAAAGCATAATTTTCAATGACGGCCAGTTCTGAACTTTTTTGATTGACTTCTATAATGAATGTAGGTTTTTTCTTTCTTTTTTTGAGGCTTATTTGACATGAACTAAAACAAGCTGGTTTAGCCTGAAGGAAGGTGTCTGAAAGATCTTTCTACAGTTGCAAAATTTCTGTGTGGTCTGATACTTGCTCTGCTTATTCGATGCAGTGCTGGCCATTTTTGTTTGTGCTCTGTCCCCAGGCCGTGCTTCTGCAAGAATTGTTGGGGAGCCAGGTAGCAGACCATAGTTTGGAATTGTTCTCTATTGGTGGTGCAGCTCTGTTTTAGGAAATTTCAATTGTGTACCTGAAGTATCAGCACGGGTTAGAAAGCTGCTTGAGCTGGCACTGCTCTAGGTCATGGTTACACAGTAAGACTGACAACATGCAATGCTAATGTTGCCAATTCGTTGATAAACCAACATTTAACCACAGGAACACATTCTACGTTATGAAATGTTATGGAAATACATCTGTGAAAGCATGGAAAGTACTAGAGTGAAAACAAGCAGACTAATTAATATAATGTTTTTGAGAAGAAAAGGGACTGTTAGTAGGCTCATCAGCTTTATTTACAAGTGATTTCTGCTTTTGCCTGTTAAAGATAGACTCATCCTAGGAGACTTGAACCTGGTAGACTTATTTTTAGCTTTTCAGATATGCTTCTCAGCATTTTTAGTCTAGTACAGTTCTCGTAACTGGCTGAATTACCTTGCTGTGTGCTGTACTCTGTGAAACTTGCTTTGTGCCACCATTATAGGCAGTGATGGCTGAATGGCCTACTTTGTGTTTGTGTGTCAGATGTAAACCTGGCTCCTCAGAAGCGTGCATTCTTGATGCAAGAGTTTGGTCTGCCTGTACATATGGGCAGCACACTTTCATTAGTACCAAAAGATAATAGTGAGACT
Organism: Climacteris rufus; assembly: GCA_013398175.1. NCBI lineage: Eukaryota > Metazoa > Chordata > Aves > Passeriformes > Climacteridae > Climacteris > Climacteris rufus. The sequence goes on along the minus strand of VZRZ01003489.1, from coordinate 739,506 downwards.
GAACAAAATAGCAACTGCTACTAACTGTAGGTGTCATTGTGCAGCTCATCCTAGCTTTTTGATATCTCTGTTCATTGTCCTTCTGCTTTTTGTTCCTTCCCTCATAAATGACTGAATAAAGTCTCTCTCTAATGTGACTTGTTTTTTGCTTGTTGACCTGCAGAATCCTGTGTGGCTGAGGAAGGAAATGTCATGTTTCCCACATAATACCACAGTGTACCCTGCTTGAGTTTGCTGCCTGTCACCTTAAGCAGCAGTAAGCTCACTGTGTTCTACCTGATAAACTTCATCAGAGGCATAAACAAATTATATATATATATGAATATATTCATGCTTTATATAATATTTATATAATATACATAAAAGTATATAAAAATATTTGCCTCATACTACAGCTCTGTGCAAGTAACTGAGATAATTGCTGCCATAATGTGAAAATGTTATGACTAAATGGCTAGCACACTTGAAATGAGCAGGCCAGTGGTTCAGGAGAGTCTTCATTGCATTCACCAACAACACACAGGAATCCAGAAGGATCCTTGTGGTTACCTTTTATGATTTCCTGCATAAAATATTAGGCTGCTCAGTATTGACTTCTGTGCAAGCTAGAGTTTATTTTTAGAAAAATGTCACTTTGAAAACAGGAAAAAGTACAGCAAGGCAAATCTATCTCAAGCTTAGTTTAATAGTTTATTAGTTATCATCAGTGTTTAAACTTCTATGCCTTTACTCTGCTCTTTTTTTGACCATTACAATTTTATTATTTTCATGTTGTATTGAAGAGCTGTTTCACAAATGTGTTTTTTTCTCTGCATATGTTAAGCAATCAAGTTTCCCCTGAAAGATATCTGATATGTAAATAATAAGAACACTTTGACCTTTGAGCATCTCTTTCTATTTTTCATTCTTGTTATGATCCTTCCCTGAGCACTCTGATATGAGAACATCCATCTTGAATCACAGATATCTGCATCTTGATCAACAATCTGGATGAGGGGATCAAGTGTACCCTCAGTCAGTTTGCAGGTGACATCAAGTTGGGTGGGAGTGTTGATCTGCTGGAGGGTAGGAAGGCTCCACAGGGGGATCTGGACAGGCTGGATCAATGGGCCAAGGCCAATTGTATGAGGTTCAACGAGGCCAAGTGCCGGATCCTGCTCTTGGCTCACATCAGCCACATACAGCACTACAGGCTGGGGGCAGAGTGGCTGGAAAGCTGCCCAGCAGAAAAGAACCTGGGAGTGCTGGTCAAGAGCAGCTGAACATGAGCCAGCTGTGCCCAGGTGGCCAAGAAGGCCAGCAGCATCTTGATTTGTACCAGACACAGTGTGACCAGCAGGATCAGGGGAGTGATTGTCCCCTGTACTTGGCACTGGTGAGGCTGCACCTCAAATCCCAGGTTCACTTCTGGGCCCCTTGCTGCAAGAAAGACATTGAGGAGCTGGAGCGTGTACAGAGGAGGGAAATGAGGTTTGTGAAAGATCTGGAGCACAAGTCCTCTGATAAGTGGCTGAGGGAGCTGGGGGTGTTTAGCCTGGAGAAAAGGAGCCTCAGCGGACACCCTATCACTCTCTACAGCTGCCTGAGAGGAGGCTGTAGTCAGGTGAGGGTCAGCCTGTTCTCCCAGGTAACAAGTGATAGGATGAGGAGTTGGCCTGAAGTTGCAGCAGGGAAGGTTTAAATTGGGTATTAAGAAATATTTCTTCAGGGAAAGGGTTGTCAAATACTGGAACAGGCTTCCCAGGGAAGTGGCTGAGTTACTATCCCTGGAGGTATTTAAAAGATGTGTAGATGTAGAACTTAGGGACGTGGTTTAATGTTGACTTCATAGTTTTAGATTAATGGTTGGACTCAATGATCTTAGGGATCTTTTCCAACCTGAATGATTCTGTGATATCAGAACTGAGATTAAAACTCTGTTGCAACTGTGCCAATGAGAGTTAAATTTTTTTAATGCCATGTATTTACCTATTTATATATCAAATGATTCCATGCATTGGCATTTCATGTTTGACTGATTTTTCTAATATGATGCAAGTCTTTTTCAGGTAGCTTTCTCTTTGGTAAGGTTGGCCTGTGTCCTTTGTACCTAGAAAATTGATGCTTGGTTGTATTAAAGTGACCAGAGTTTTTTCACATGTCAGATCCTTTACTGTTGGTTAATTTTTACTCCAGTTGATCTGTGTCCTATCAAATGTTGTCATATCTGTTTTAAAAAATTAAATATCACAAGAGGGCTAAGTAAATATGTACAGCAGCCTGACAAAACATGTTCTTGATGCTGGTTCTTCACTGATTGCATCTCATTTGTGGCAACTGTTTCCAGTGCTCTGTAATGACTTTGTATTAATTAAGTTCTGTCAGGTAACAATTAACCACAACGTAAGCAAACAAATACACTTACAGTGCATCCTGTATTTCATAGCAACTGCACTTAAGTGCTTTTATCCCTCTGTACACGTGGGATTCTATTGCAATGCAAGGACAAGAATGTATTACTGGTCGTTGCTGTCACTGTGAAATAGTACATGTGAATTAATATTCTTTCTTACTTGAGATTTAAATTGTTTGTCTACCTGTGCTCATACTCTTGAAATTGTAGTACTAGGAGATACATCATGCCAGTAATATTTTGTATTTTAAAATATTTTAGTAATATTTTAATCAAAATTGGTGTTTATTACAAAGGCAATAACCGGCATTATTTTGTGGGAAAAAAAAGTCATCAATGCTTTTAATCCTATTTTATGTCAACTGGTGCATTATTTTCTCTTGTGCTGACATCTGACTTTCAGTCTAGGATTATCCAGGTTGTATACGGTTTACTTTTTGAAGTTTGTTTTTTTCTGTAAATCATTAGGTTTACTTGATATTTCTGAAATATTTTGATTATTCTAATGCTTAAAAATATTTTTTATCATAATACATATAATCTTTAACTTGTTCCAGGTTGTTTTGGTTCTGTGTTTGCATAACTGTTCTGTAACTCCCAGTTTCATAGTTTTAAAATATTAATGACATTAATATACTTATTTTTTTTTAATTTAGGCTTTTGGTTCCCATTAAGATGAGTTGTTTTTCTTGAACTGTTGCAAGCTTTTCATATTTAGAGGAGCATTGACTTCTTGATTATTTTAGAAATTGTTTCTAAACAGTTACAATAATTTACAGGTTTGGGTTTGATGTATTTTGCAGGGAAGAAATTAATGATCACTTATACGCATGCTTCTACAAATTTAACTTTATTCCATTAATTTTTCTTTATCTAAAATTCAACATTACACAATACTTTTAATAATATTAACTCTCTCTAATGTTGAAGCCACTTCAGGTAGGAAATAACCACTTTAAAGAAATCTTAAAAATTAAATCCATGAATTCATGAGAAGCATTAGCTGCATTAATTCCAGCAAATATTGTCACAGATTTATATGGTTAGGCAAAATAGCTACTGGATATCAGACTAGCAGGAGTGAAATGTATTATGTAAAGACCTGAGTTTTAAAATCCAAGTGAGCAGGTAGAGCAGGAAGATTGTTAGCTGATGCATAACCATTTTTCTTGTTCAGGGTTTCAGAAAACACTGTCACTGCTCTGCTTGTCTGGAGGAGTTTCTGAAGAAGTGTTTGAGCCCCTTTATGTGAGATGCTTAATCCTTCTGGACGACAGGCACTGTACAACAAGAGTCTTTGCAACAGGCCCCTCTTACTTAAACATTTGTTTAGTTTTCTTCTCTTCAGGTAGTCATAAAACATAGCAAATTAGGTTATATGAATGTGAAATGTTACTTCTGTGTTAACTATTTGGATTGTGATGGTGACTTCTCATCGGAGTCAGGCATTCTGAATGCAGAACCTTCCAATAACTTCACTAATTAGTGTCCTCTTCAGATGCAGGTTTGCTTGTTGCAGGATTGTGGGCTGTGATGGTGATTGTTTCATTGGTTACCAGAGCTTCCAGGTAAATAGAAAACAAGTTAGCTAAAATGAGGACGAAAAATTCTCGTGTAGTTGTATCTACGGCCACAAAAAATGCTTTGATACCCTTTCAGCAGTTGTCATATTATAGCATTTGCTTCATTACTAAAGGTAATAAGATAATTTTTTTTAAGTGATCCATATGTAACATACATTACATATGACAATGGTAAAGGCTGAGAAGGAGCTTACTTTTCATGTAAAACCAGTGTACTTTGATTGCAGCATCCTTTGATTCTGACTACCATGCTATTCATTTGTCTGTAAGTCACTGGGAGCATGTGTTTAAGTAATGGTGCTGTTCCAAGAGTGCCTTTTCTTGGTTGTTTATTGACACTGGAGACTGGAGGAAGGAAAGACACAACAGATAAGGTGGACTGACTTAGGTGGAGCTGGAAGAGGATGTACCACAGGAAAACCTGTCCCTTGGAGCTTAAATACCCATCTCTCCAGTTCTGAAGCAAATCTAAAGCCATGCTCACTCATGTAGCTTTGAGCTCTTAAATAGTTCAGACTGGGACAGAATTTTTTGCTGCAAGGCACTTGGTCTGAGCTTGTATGTAGAGTCACAGAGATATAAAGGATTTATTTTTCAGGAGGTTTTGGCTTTATATGGAAGGATAGCATTAATTTTTTAAGCTGAGGAAACCTAAGATTGCATTGGGCACTTTGTGCATATGTGAAGGGAAAAGGACTCCCATTTAAAATCTGCAGTTACTGTCCGAATTACTAATAGACTAAAATCTATTTTTAGATTTAGAGGGAGAAATCAAGGATGATTACAGAAATGCTGATTCTTGGGAGCAGATTTTTGTTTTGTGTACAGGCAGTACATGCAATTAGGGGAAAGTTGCAGTACAGTGTGTGTGGGTGGTTTGTAAGTGTGTGTTAATATTTTTCTCCTCTGAGCAGCAGAGGGGGCTGCTGTTGCTTTGCTGCAGCCCCATGCACGTTTGTGTGTTCCTTTGCAAAGGTTTTCCTTGCTCCTGCAGCTAAAAGCCCAAAGCATGTTTTTTAAGTGTAGGGAATAAATGTAATTGGAACAGAAGGACTCAGTACTTTCTATTTGTTACGGAGTATGTTTCTAGTATAGGAAATGATGTAGGAATATTTCCTTTACAAGAACAAGTGTTAAAATTACTTTCAGATGGTTTGTGTGATGAGAATGCAATGCATAGTCCCCTGCTCTGAGTACAAAGGAGAAAGAACTTCATATTACAAAAAGAGATTATTTTTTTCACTTGTATTTTTGCAGTGATCGCATGTAAGGTATGTAGATTCTTCATGCCTTTCAGTTAATGCTTTAAAGGGTTTTAAACTAAGTAATCATTTCCCTAAAGCTGTGTCAGAAAGGCTACACATAAGAATTGCCCTGGTTGTTAAAAAAAAAGGGCAACAAAAAAAGCATTGGCAATTTTATTTTTTTCCCTTTTGCTTCTTCCTGTGATTCTCCTTTTTAATTGAACCATCTTTCACATCACTCTCTTTAAAAAGTTATTTTTTTCCTTTCTTGGTTGTTCTGCACTACATCACTAAAGGGCAAGGGGTTAAGTAAGTGATGTAGGATAAACAGGAAATGGTCTTTATTTAGTCTTGTTCGACTTAATCATCAGTGACCTGGATGAAAGGAGAGAGTGCACCCTCAGCAAGTTTGCTGGTGGTACAAAACTATGAGGTTTGGCTGATACACTGGCAGGCTGTGCTGCCTTTCAGAAAGACCTAGACAGGCTGGAGAGTTGGGTGGAGATGAATCTAACAAAGTTCAACAAAGGCAAATACAGGGTCCTGCACCTGGGGAGGAATAACCCCAGGCCCCAGTACAGGTGGGGGGCTGACCTGCTGGGAAGCAGCTCTGTGGAGAAGGACCTGGGAGTTCATGAGCCGGCAGTGCCCTTATGGCCAGGAAGGTCAATGGTATCTCAGGGAACATTAGGAATAGTGTTGCCAGCAGGTCAAGGGAGGTGATCCTGCTGCTCTACTCAGCCCTGGTGAGGCCACACCTGGGGTGCTGTATCCAATTCTGGGCTCCTCGGTACAAGAGAGACAATGGAACTCTTGGAATGAGTTCAGTGGAGGGCTACAAAGATGATGAAGAGACTGGAGTGCATCTCAGGAGGAAAGGCTGAGAGAGCTGAGCCTGTTCCGCCTTGAGAAGACATGATTGATGAAGAGGGATCTTACCAAGGTCTACAAATACTTTGAGGTATGAGGGTGACAGCACTGAAACAGGCTGCCCAAAGAGGCTGTGGAGTGTCCTTCTATGGAAATACTCAAAACTTGCCTGGACATGATCCTGTGCAACCTGCTGCAGGTGAAGCGGCTTTAGCAGAGAATTGGACCAGATGATCTCCAGAGGTCTCTTCCAGTGATTCTGTGATTTGTAACTGACAGTCAGAATTACTTTTGCATTACCATAACAATTTAATTATTTTCAAACAAGTTTTGTTGTTTTAAAATATATTTTCCTTTTACTTTTGTGATACAGAGCCTTGTTTTTATATTGAGCGGTAATAACTTTAGAAATATTCATACTTGGAGATTAATATAGATCAACACTTTTAACCTTTGATTTCTTTCTCATTTATATACCCCACACTTTAGTGCTAATCGTTCCAAGCATGCAGGATCATTTGAAAAGGTTATGCAACTGTCATTAAGATGTAGTTTGTTAAATATTAAAGCATCCATGGAAGGAATGCAAATTCTGTTTTCTTTGTAGATAGCAAGGTACTTCCCCAACTTTACAAACCTGCAACATGCTTTATTACAAATACCAATGTTTTGTTTGAAAAGTACTTCTTACTTGCTGTGTATTCACTTGGCTGTTAATTTATGACTTCATTTGCTGCTCAAGGCATGTAGAGGTTTAGCTGTACTTTTGCCTTTTATATGTAGAATTGTTCCTACACCTTCTCTTGTAGATAAAACTGGTGTGAAAAAATTGCTGCTCTGTTAATTTTCCCTACTCTGTAAGTGGATCTTGAAACCTGGTAATAGATATGTGGGCTCTGCTTGTAGTAATGTGGTTATTACTGATGGAGTTTGTGGTTAGTCTAAGAACTTGGCTATCTGGTTCAGCTTTCTCATGCAAAGTTCTTGGAATACTTAGTAATTAAATTTGACTGTTCTGTTAAAATGTCACAGTCAAATTGAAGAAATTTATTCTGTAATAATTTCTATTTTTTTCCTTTATGAAGGGTATCTTCCCACTTCTCATTATTATTTTTGCCAATATTACAACAATTGAAGGACAGTACTAATATATAATTTGTGAAGTAAGTAATTCTGTATAGACAGTAAAATCAAGAATCTTAGTGCCTGGAAAGGAAGAATAGTAGTTAAACAGAAAACATAGATTCTGACAGTTTGGGTCATAGTTTGGAATACAAAATTCTATTTAATAAGTAGATTTTAATTAATTTTCTATTTTTCCTTCTCTGCAGAAAGTTGCCCTTTTTTTTTTTAATGTGGAAAGAAGTAGTGGTGATTTAGTTTCCTGTTGCAGAGATTGCTTACTAGACTGAAGTCCTAGCTGAGTAAGACACAAGCAAATTTCTACTTCTATGCCAATAATTGAGGTCAGTCTTTAAACTCCAGTCAAGGGATTTACCTCAACTAGCCATACTGGAAAATAAATGTACAGAGCTTTGAATTGTGCCAGCTTTCTCTGTAGAGGCACCTGACCATATGCAATTGCACTTTCTTTGCAGTGAAGCCTCCATCTCAGAGCATACGCCTTCCATTTCCTGGTGGTTCTTACCACACATCTAGTATGTTATCCTGAACAGAAGTGTAATTTTTTTGTAGCTATGTTGGTTGGTTGTTCAGTTTCCTAAAGAAGAAAAGTTGCCAGCTACCTTGGGTAGGGGGTGCAGAAACACAGTAAAATGCTTGAATTGTCCTTTGGTTGCTTAGGTTATGCATTACTCCCTAAAGGTAAGTATTGGGGAGGTACTCGTGTACGTTACTCAGACTTCCATATCAGTTTACTTTATGTAAAATAAATTGTTAAATTGAGGCCTTCAGGATTAGTACCTGAAGCAGTGTCTTCTTGTCACCCACTTTTTCGTAGACATCTCAATCGGCACCCACATGGTTTTTGCTCTGCATCTTTGTTGTCAAAATGAAAATAAGCTTTTTTTTTCAAAGAAGAAGAAAGAAAACAATGTGCAATAGTACTATTTCAACTTACCAATTATATGGCAACAACATTATGAAGTAGAAATCATGCAAACGTGCTTGAGAATCCTTTCAATATGCTTACTGTGTTGGGATTTGTGACTTGTCTAACAAACACATTTGGGAACTCTGCCCCACTTAAGTATGCCACTTGTTCCTTTTGTTCCTCTTGACTATGTGGCACATGCTGTTGCCTGATGTGATCGTTAGGCCACATATTTCCAGTCTGTAGTGATACAGCTGTATTTACTTGAGCATTTATCAGTGGATGCTGTTGCTCTGAGTGTCTGTTTTAATCTGCTTCTCCTTCTGGAGCTTGACTGAAGTTGGTATTACTAGTTGTAAAACGTAATGCAAATGATGAATCAAAGTGTGGAGAAAGTAAAACTTTTGCTGGTGAGTTAGTTTTTGGTTTTGTTGACATCTTCCTTCCCAAATGGTTGCTAAATATTCTTTTAGCTATGAATTGGAAGTGTATGTTTAAAAAATTTAAATTACGATCAGTAAATTTCTTGCATTTGCTGATCTTTATACTTTAAAAATTATGAGTTCTGAAATTAGTTTAGGGGGCTGGAGGAATAGAAGTTGACCTGAAGACCAGAACTAGGTTTAGCAGCTGCTGCAGGACTAACATTTTTTCTTGATACATTTCTCACTCACTGTAATCTGCGGAATAGCAATGTATCCTTTATTTCTGTAGGAGACTTTTCATTATCTGCAGGACATGTGACTATTCAGCAAACTGTGCACAGTGAAGGAATTTACATACCTTTATAAATCCTTGAGTATAAGGAGGAAAACTAGACTGTCAATTTCTTTGCTAGTTTAATAATTTCTGAACAGGTAGAATGCTTAAAAACAAAATTTCCAAGCTGTCTCAGTAAATGTTTGAACAGACAGCATCTAATGTCTATTGACAAAGGATGGTTTTTGACACGTGAACTGTTCTTCTGTGCTAGTACATAATGTCTGATCTGTGCGTGCAGCTGTGCTTGTGTACTAATGATATAACGTGCATTTTCTCTAGACTTATTGATGAGCTGTTATGTTTTCTTTAGGTTGCATGTGAATGTTTTAATTTGGTTTATTGGTGAAATTTCTATTATAAAAATCCCTGTGGACCTAGAGTCGGTGTTTCTATAAATGGTCCTTTTTGTCACATCTTCTCCCTTTTTTTCAATAGTGTGGTTAATGAAGGTACTGTCTAAACTTTAGCTTCATGCAAAGTTTTTGAGAGTTCTTCCCATTCTCTCCTGGCCAAACAGGTTCAGGAATTCACCAAACTATTGTAAAATGTGCTTTATGTTAAAAAAAACTTTGTGTGCATTGACTCTGTATGTACAACTTCTTATTTAATGTTACCTATAGTTAATTGGTATTGAGATTTTAAAGGTGAAAGTCATGAGTTCTTATGCGTAGATAGGTATGTCGATAATAATCAGTGAAATACAAGTGGAAAGCATTGCTGATGGGCATCTCTTCTGTTCTTCTGTCATATTTCTCCTTCCTACTCTTCTTGCTAATTTTAAATTTTGTTTCTTTAGTTTGTAACAACAAGAATTGGGAAGAGGGAGAGGATCTGAGAAGGACACAATTGCTAAAGAAGTGCAGAGATTTCTATTCCAAGTCAAGGTGGTCCAAACTAACTGTTTCTTCATAAAACCTTGCTTCTTTTCCTGTTTGTTCTTACTCAGAGGTGATGTTTTCTACCGACTTTACTATCTGACCATATATTGCATAATATGAAAGGAGAGAATTGTGAATTTTAGTAATACTCGGTGTAATTCAGTCTTGGAAGACACTGGCTGTACTTTTCAGCTGTGTCATAACATATTATTCAGTTAATGCTTTAATATGTTTGTTCAATCCCTGGCGCCTCTGGTGAAGTGGAAAATGTACTTATCGCCACCACAGATTGCCAGCAGGGATAAATTCCACCTTATTCATCATCAGAAGTCATTACTACTTTCAAGTAAAGTATTACCAACATTTCCTGTAAGTGCAAATCACATTCTTACCCGGTCAATGTTTCGAAGAGGGCAGGAGGCCTTTTGTTCTCATTTAAATTATGGAGTGTCCCTTAAGGATGGCAGCTACCGCAATCTTTATTGACCTAAATATATTAAGTACTAAAAAAAATTAAAAGACAACAAATAGTGAACACTATTTTGCCAATGTCATAATTCCTTCAGTTGTGATTCCTTGGTCAGATTTTCTAAAACACACAGCAAATAATTGACTTAATTAAAATGAATACCTAAAAATGAAATAAAGTACAAGTGACACAGCTAAATGGAAGAAATCAGACCTAAAATCGTTCAATATGGATCAGTTGTTCTTGCCAAATGTAATAATATTGTCCCCTGACTTTAAGCTGGACTTCATCCAAAGCAAGGACATTTTTAGTTGGTACCCAGAGACACTTACCCTTCTGCACAATTTTTGGCTTTGGTGTAAACCGCTAGTATTCCATGCCCTAGAGCAAGTGTGTTTGCAGGTATGGGTGTGTATTTGTTTTGCAGGACAGGCTGTTGACAGACTCTGACTCTTTGTACACCGTGCCAGTCAGAAGTTGGGGCTGGTGCACTGCATGTCTTTTTTGGCAGAGTTCAGTATCAAACTGCCGCTAAATTCAAAGCTGGATTTGGTTGACCATACACAAAATGTAAATTTTATTAAATACTTATAAGCATTTTAAATGATAAGTGATATTTGAACAAATTGGAAAAAGACAGCGTTTGTTAAATAAAAATACAGACAAAGCTGCCCCTTCCTTAAAAAAAAAAAAAAAGAGGTAAAAAAAGGAAAAAAAAATTAAAGACCAAGGTGACAATCGTACGAATCAAGAATGTCAGCCCTTCCACATACTACCTGCTTTCTTTTTGTGGTCTAAGCATTCTTTACTTCACATATCTTGAGCTTTATAAATAGCCTCACACCCCTTTGCAGTATGCTGTTACCAGCTGAAAAGGATTATATAGCTTAATTTGGTGCTATCAAATGAATGCCATTGTAACAATCAGTTGTTGCATTTGTTAGATTTATGTGTATTTGTGTGTATTTTACAGTGCTACTAGGAAGAATAGTCTTATATCAAAACAGACCTTGAAACCCATTTTGTTTTAAACATACAAAATTTAATACTTTGCATTGTTCAACCTTTTATTTTGGCAGTAGGCAATATAGCCAATCCAAAGAGTGTTACTGTATTGTCAGGATTTTTTTTTTAATGCTGTATAAACAGTGTCTGGACAGAATTCCTCTACAGAAGAAAAAAAAAATTTTGGTGTGTAAGGTGGCAGAAATATTTTTTAATGTCTTTCTGATATTTTGGGGATTTTTCCTGTTCTGATTTAATATGTAGAAAGAAATGTCTAAGTCCAAATGTCATTTTTGACAGTGCTTTTTGTACATTATTCAGAAAGTGATAAACATGTTTTAAATGTTTTGGTACTGCCTTGTGTATTTTTTTGTGTGTAGGTACATAAGTAGAGAATTTCTCATTTAAAGTCTTGCATTTTACATGGAAGGGTGATATAGTGATAGGAAAAGCTGAATTTTGCAGTATGGAAAACTAATTTTTCAGTTTCCTATCTTCCCTTTTCATAAAAGCAGCCTCCTTACTAAAAAAACCAGCTTATCTGCAGCTGGGAATTTGACTTGCATTTTAATCCAGTGTTAAATATTGCATGACTTCTCTACCTGTTGTAGTTCTTAATTCTTGTCTCAGCTTTATTTAAAGGTGCAAAAACAGCATAAATAAGTGGTCAGCAAATAAATTCTTTTAGAGCAGCTGTAGAAATTCTTTTTAACAGCTGTTGCAACTCTGACTAGACTAAAGAGTTAAACTTGCTTATCCAACAAGTCATGTTATAGCCAATGAGAACTGGGCAGACATTTCTGGAATATTTATAAAATACTAGATGATGTAGCTGGATTTCTGTTGCATACCTGGAATGTTTTCTGGAATGTTTAATGGAGAAATGAAGACACATGCTTTAAAGATAGTTTTAAAAAAGTGGCAATGACAACAAGACCCCATAGGACAGTAAATACAGTAATAAAGTTAGGGGACTGGTAGAGTAAAGCCCGATAATAGAGGCCTTTGGTTTCAAATGGTTATGTAAGGTAGGAATTTTTTTTTTTTAGATGCTTATGGTTAAGTGTTTTTTTAATGTTATGATAGCATCATTAGTATTGATATTATATAGTCTTGTCAACATAAAGTTTACTAGACAGTCTGTGTTGCTTTCATAAACACTTTGTGAGACCTTACAAAAAATTACCTTGTGCAAATGGAAATGCTTTGTGAGCTGTTTAAAGTTGCTCACCAGGTGGAAAAGTGACTTAGTAACAAGAAGAGTTGAGGATTTTCAGGTATTCTACTTACTGGAGTTATTTCAGAGCTCACAAGCCTGACAAATTTTACTACCAATATATGAAAGAGTTTGGAATAAACTGTCCAAAGCAAGGAGGAGGGAGGTGCTAGTCTTCTTTTTGCTACTAGAGTCTCCATTGGACTTTTTTGTTTCCTTTCAACTAGAAAGAGGATCAACTGCAGGACTGAACAGATTTAGCAGAGCTTGTTAAGTTTTTACTGACTGACATTTAAACTCAGTTGCATTGGTGGTTGCAACCAGGAGCTGAAAGTAGTGAACTCTTGCTATTGATTGGTCTGACTTGCTGCTGGGCTTCCCATACACAAGTATAAAAATGCAGTAGGTCAAATTTGAGTCTCATTTCTCTGTGCACTCATGCTTACATGCCAGGATGCTTAAACAGATAAAAGCATGCACATAGGCATGACAAATATCTAGTAGGTATGTTTATCTGATGATCTCCCCTTTGCTGATATACTTGGTATTTCATATCTTCTCCAGCCTCTACCAGTGGACTTCGGGTAATGTTGTCTTGTGAAGTGTTTTGCCAGACAGCAGCTTATATATCATCCTTATCTATGTTTTTTTGGACCTGTATAACTTCTTTTCAATACATGAGTGTCATACAAGTTGTACTGTCTTACACCAGCAGTTACAAAAGGTGTAGCTCCTTCTTGCTGTTTCACGGCAAAAATTGTAAGGTAGCTCTTTCGTATTAGATAGAAACCTTTTTCATCACAGTAGTCTTTAATGACCATGCCTGGATGTGATATCAGAATCAGATTTATAACCCGAAATTGTCACTTGAGTTAATCCAGGTTAAGAAAATCTGGTTTCTTCTTCACTGTGTTCTTAAGCTTTGTTGCCAAAGAATACAAGGCTTGTGCAGTTGAGACATTTATGTGTCATTGTTTGTCATCCTTTCCAGATCTTATGCATCTCTTGACTAATTTTCACCCAATTTGGCAAAGAGAGAGATTAAGATTAGACAGGTTTTCAAGATAACTAGAGGGTAGGTTGGAAAGGGGAGAGACTTGTTAATGCATCTGCTGAGGAGGAGGTCTACAAGGTGACTGTCACCTGTTCATTGAATCCTTGGGGAACTGGGTTTTGCTGTGGTCTTGTAAACAGGTTCAGTCGACATTTGTTCCTTCCTTTACACCATAGAAGCCATTTATCAGTCAACACTCATAGTGACACATAAGCCTGAAATAGAGCTTTGCTATGGATGGACTGTTCAGAGTGACCCTTCCATGCAGGTCCCCTGACACTATGGGACCAGAAGGCCTTGGAGAAGCTGTAGCGTAATTCAAGTGCTATTTGAATTGGCATCATAATCTAACCCAGAGCCAGGCTTCGTTCTTTCTGTTGCTTGTGTTACAACAGGGCTACACTTGAGGTGTTTTTCATGGACTGTGGAGAAAGCCATCATGTTTTGCTAGTAGTAAACTTGGATACAATAGAGACATTTTAGGGCAATAGGGTTTTTTTCTATCCAGCACCAATAATAAAGTTGCAGTTAACTTTTGTACAGCAGTGCCTTTTATCTATACAGCCTATTCATTTGTCTGTACAAAGCAGGCTAATGTGCAATGTATCATTTGAAAACTACTTGTATATTGGTGTTAGAAATACCTCATATAAATAAACAGGAGACCACAGTCACTGGATGAGTAGTTACTAGTTTAGTGTAGACTGCCTTACTTTGCTGACAAAGTGATTCTCGGTCTTTCTAGACATGGGCAGGGACCAGCATGAATATCAAGTGAATAATAAGGCTTATGTGTAATGTAAATTATTAATGCATTCTGTATGCTACAGCTATGCAGAGCTTACTACAGATGTTATTAAAGGAAATATATTATCAAATATATTCAAAGGATTATGATGTTACTGTGATCAATTTAAGCGGGTGACTTTTGAAATGTTGCAGTGCTTTGCTTTATCCATTTGAGGGCAGCTGTTCACCGATGTTAAGAACTGTGCAGAACCTCTCTGGGGTTCTGCTGTCTGCATTTTAGTTTTTCCATACTTGCAAATACTTCATTGAAGACTCTCTACGTCTTGTACTGTTCCATCACCATATTAAAATGTCATGTTTTTGTTTTTTTTTCTAGTAATGTTAATGTGCAAAACAACTCTAGAAGAAAACTCTGTAAAATTTGCATAAACTGGCTTTTGGTGTTGGGATAATTTCTTAGATCCATGTCTTAAAACTATGGACTTCCTGAGTTCAGTATACTCAATGAGCTAGTTAATTTTGTAACATTACTTCCTAGTAAACTGCTCCAGTAATCACTTCAAATTACTCTGACTGGAAGGTATAAAGATTATTGCTGCTAATAACTGCATTAATTTTATAAAGACACCTTTTTGCTGGACTGGCCAAAAAGAAACAGGAATCCTGGATTCTTAAGTTTACAGTTGAAAGTCCACGACAGTCTTGAGTTTAAAAATACTAGTTTTTCAGGTACTTTCTTTATGTGATCTGATTTCAAATGTGATCTTCTGATTAAAAGGACAGGCAGGCACTTAAAAAGAGCACCATTGGAAATCAGCCCAACTATATTTAGAAACAGGATGTTAGAAAAATGTATTACAAAGCATTAAAGTTCAAATTTTCATCATTTCACATTTGTCAAGTTTATGCATGTTCTCACCTTGTATAATGCAAAAATACACACTTTTAAAGATAAAGCAACAGAGTGGCTCTGTGCATTTAAAGCTTAAAGTAGAATTATATGTATTGTATAAATACAAAAAGAAGTGGTATCTTTTATATGCAGTGTATTCCTGACACTTCTGAGATAGTCAGCCTTTACCATTTTTGTCTTCCCTCTTACTGCTTAAATTAGACTGTGTTTTATTTTCAGGCTAAGGACTTTCACTTATTAAAAGTTTATAGCTGCCCAGCATTAGCTTGGGAATTTTAAACATTACTGTAAGACAATGATACCCGCAGTCACTAATGTGTAGCAAATACAAGACTAAAACTAAAGTGCTGATACTTGGAGATAAAATTCGGACAAGATCTCTTCTGTTAGTGCAAGTCTTTTTTCTGGGAGACAATGATAAAAAGGGGGGGGAATAGAAGTAAAACCTGAAGTTTTTTCTTATTGCTATGGTAAAGTATGAAATCTAGTTTTGTAATTTCACATTGCACAAAAAAAAGTACCTTATTTTGCCTCGCTTTATCCGCTTAAAAAGGGGCTACACTGAATGAGAACATGACACCTTTTTCCAGCTACAAGTGCGCCCCTGTGGAATTACTCTATAATGGTTTGGAAGTTCCTGAGGAAAAAACAATGTACTACTGGGACTTTATCTCAAACCACAAAAGAAGAAAGGCTGACAATCCTGAGTTCTGTGTTTTCAGAGGTGCGAGAATAATCTGTGTCTAGAAACTTGTGTGATGAGCAGTGCTTGGAGAATGTAATACTTCAATCTTGTTTACTCCCCAGTTGTATGTAAATCTGTAAATGGACCAAGTTGGGTTCCTGTTGTGCACTTACGTTATGAACTAATATTTAAAAAAAGTGTGGGGACTAAGCCTGTAAAGTAGTAAGATGCTAGGCTGTTATATCAACTAATAACAGCTGGTGATCTGCCACACTGTCACATTCTTTCAGCAATTGTGCAATGAAGTCCTCTTTTAAAACTGAGTTAATTTCAGCAGTTTCTGTTAGCACACACAGACAATTCTATGGGCAACTAAATAAAATATTGAGTATTTATTAAAGTAGAAAGTACTTTAATACTTTAATATTTGTATAGAATATTGTATAAGATCTTGTATTGCATGTTATAAAACTCCCAAATTCTCTTTATATAATTACATTATATATTACATTTTGGTAAATGGCACACTTTGTTAGAACAATTGAGATGGTGACCAGTTCAAAAATGGAAAACTGATCTGTTGCTTCTTTTAGAATGATACATCAATAGGGTGTGTGAGTTGATCTTTTGAGGTTTTGGTTCTGTTCTTCAGTTTTTCAGAGGAGAAACAAAAGGCTGCTCTTTTCCCTCTTTGGAGTACTTCAATGAAATTTTCTTACTTGAATGAAACTGGGATAACAAGACAGTTACTCTAAAGCCTTCCAGTCTAGTGGAAGCCTAGTACTTGAATAAAATATTAAGTAATTCCGAATGAAGTTATAAAGTAATTCTATTACTGTTGAGTACAGACTAATGGTAAATTGTTGCTTGGAATTTATAGGATGAAGTATAATATAGGAAATGTAAAGAGTCTTTTAGAAGAAAATGTATGTGTAAATGTACTTTAGAATAACATCTGAATGGGATGGTAGAAAAGAAAAAAAACAGCCATCTGTGCATGAAAATACTGTGCTATCCAGCATTCTGTCACAGCTTTTCTGTATGCAACATCTGTAAAGAAGTAAGGATTGTCTTGTTTGTCTGAGAAAAATATTTTGTTATAAGTGGATGCTTATTGTTATGTAGATATACTCTCAATTAAATGTTAGGGATTTTTGTATTTTTCTTCTTTTTTTTTTTACAGAAAGCTTTCCACATGGAAATCTTTGGTTGGGGAGGCCCTCTATATGCAAATGAGACATGCTTATGGCTTGGCTTTTTGAAGGGGAAACAAAGGGCTAAGTGGAAATGCTAATACAGTCATATTTTAATGCTGTCTTTTGTGAAGTTACATTGTTGTGCTCCAAGCATTAAAGCATTACTACACTCCCTCTTTTGCCCTCACATAATTATACAGTTAATTATCTTTGCTGGTTTGTGCATAAAGGGACTTGTAAGATTTCTTAATGGTCATTTATTCACTGTGTTTTGGACTGTACTGACTCAGTTCATACAAGGGCTGTGATGATTTTCTGCATCTCTTATCGGCAGTTTTATAAGACATTTTCACAGACTTTTGTTTCTTGCTGCTTAGTTTTGCTTGAAAAGGTTTTCAAGATATGAAGAAGTTTTTAAGAAACACGTCCAAGTATGGGCACTGGAAAGGGATTGTGGGAACATAGAGACATTGTAGGAAAGCTGATTTGATCTAGAAATTATTCAAAATGGAAGTAAACTAATTGTGAAAAATCTGAGTAATGGACATTGCTGTTCAAGCTTTGTTCAGTGGAGTAAGAACTTTTTTCCTGAAAAATGGCCCTCAGGGTTGTTGCTAAGGTCAGGCAAACTTCTCCCCCCATCCTTGAAGAGGTGCTGTATTCTTGGAGGAAGAGCTCTTCTCCTTTCCATCGGTGTGATGGATAGGCCTGAGCAAACTGGTACCCAAACTAATGATGGCCAGGAGAGGGAAGACTATTGTACCATTGCATCCTTAGAGCAAAAGCCACCTGGATGCTGCTCCCCCTACAGTGGCAGGGAAAGAGGAAGAGGTACAGACTGGAGTACCTGTACGTAAGTAAGGAAGGAGCTAAAAATCACAATGTAGCTGAAAATACAGCAATAGTGTCTACTTTTATTAAATGAATGAATTTTGTGCTAATACCTTCATTTTAGGAGACTCTAATTTCTTTTTCAATTTTTTTTTAAAATCCATTTTTGTTTTCTTTTTTAACTTTTGGACAACATATTATGTTTGTGGAGATGGTGGTTGAGGAACAGCAAAGTCCAGATCAGTTCTTCATTTAATTTTCTTGACAGTCCAGAAGAAATCTGCTGGGGGAGTGATAGAGTTGACCCTGCAGCAATACTGTTACTCTCTGAAGGTTGCAATCTCCTTGGACTCCCCTTCTGAAAGTGTAATGGCAACTTGTAAAAAAAAAAAAAAGAAAATTCTTCCTTTAAAGTGGAGGTGTGAGTGGCTGTGTCTATTAAAACTCCAGGCAGTCATGATTTTCTTCTTTTTCAGTCTGCAGATCCTTTTTTGGAGAAGGGCTCTTCTGACATTGCAGGGGAGGTCCACCAGCTGTTTGACTGACAGGAGCAGTCTGCCTGCCCCTTGGTAGTTTAATTCCTGTCTATACTAGGATAGCTTGCACTTCACTGAGCAGCAGACAGGTCAGGACACTTGGCAGGAGAAGGTTGAGAGACAAAGGCAGCAGGCTGTGGGGAGCTGATTCACCAGTCTGAAACTTAAAAAAAACATGCAACTTTAAAGCAAAGTTTTTAGCAATGTTCTTGCAGTATTAATAGACTTGACAGAGTAAGAACGATAAAATGTCCAAACCTGGGAAAACTGCCATCAACCATGGCTTGGTTCCTGTTGACCTTAAAAGTGCCAAAGAACCTCTACCACACCAAACCGTGATGAAGATATTTAGCATCAGCATCATTGCGCAGGGCTTGCCCTTCTGCCGTAGGCGGGTAAGTGTGAAAGTCTTTAAAACCTGAATTTTCATCACTTGGCTTGTAGCTCAGTGCTTTGTCATGGTGCATTCGTTCCATGAGGAAGTACTTATGTCTGTTATTATCTATTCATTCAGGGTGCCATGGTGGAACTCTTTAGTAATTTATTTCATTAATTCTTGTGCTTTAGTTTAATTAAAATCTGTATGTGTTGTCTTAGCTATTACTCATTTAAAGGAACACGGTGGGGATTCTTTTATAGCTGTGAATCATGTAGGTGAAAACAAATGCTGTAGAAAATAGGTGCACTCATAAATGTGTATTTTGCTGTTATTCAGTGTCAAGTGATGAAGATACTTTGGGGTATAATTCATTGAACTCAGCTCTGAGTTGTACTGGCATATGCAACTTATCGGATATTAAATTAGATAATTTAGAAATGCTAAACTAATTAATATTTAAGCATTTTTAGTAAGAATTCTTGAAACATGATTTTAATACTTTTGTAATTCAGTAAGGGAGATAACATTTTTTGCTGTTACATAAAATAAAAATAGCATGTTACTATGTGGAGGTTGCGATATAGTTTATATATAGACAATCCTAGCCTGACAAACTATCACGGGTCTTATGCTACAGCTTCAGGAACCATATGAATTAAGTGGCTCTTAAAACACATTATATGAGTTTTCTGTTGCTGCTGAATAAACACTGTTTCTGTTTATTGATACAAGTTTTAAAATCTAGCTCACCTTTTGTAAATATGGTGTCTTTCTTTGAATGTCAACTTACTACTTTTTAGCAAACTTAGTTAAATCTCAGACAAAATTTAAATTTTACAAGATCGCCCTGGAAGGTTGATTTCTTCATACTATGTTGTTTGGAATATCTCAGAATGTTTTTTATATGTAAACAGTACACAGCATGCATTGAATTGATTTGCAAAAAAGCAAAATTAGAACACATATATATATATATATACACACGAATTTTTAATATTGGATCATGTACATTTCAGAAAAGTATTTTTTCTGGAAATAGATATTTTGAGTATGTGTTTGCAGAACATGGAATAGGAACATTTCATAGTAGTGAAAGTGATAAAGTAAGTTTCTGTATTTTAAGAGAGTGCTTTAAAATTTTCTTTATATTATTTGAGAACTGTTTGAAAATAAGCTTCTGGAATATGTTTGGATAGTTTTAGTTCCTTTATCTCAGATAAAGTGTAGTGTGCAGTGTAGAAGATAAGTTTAGAAGATACACTTTACAATTCTTTCAGTGGCTATATTAATACGTTCTACTGTTGGAACTTTAATGCTGATGACTTCTATGTGTATTTTCTATAATAAGAAGTATGATCACACATTAACTAATCACAAATACAAAAAAAACCCTACCAAAATCTAAAGCAGGTCTTTCAAGATTTTGCACTGTTCCAAAATCACCAGAATTATCTAATTTGTCCTTTCCTACACCCCATTCAATCAGTCACTTTAATGTT
This sequence comes from Climacteris rufus, assembly GCA_013398175.1. Classification (NCBI taxonomy): domain Eukaryota; kingdom Metazoa; phylum Chordata; class Aves; order Passeriformes; family Climacteridae; genus Climacteris; species Climacteris rufus. The sequence continues at coordinate 719,191 of VZRZ01003489.1, read as the reverse complement.
TTAGTTCTAGGAGGGTTTAGAAAGCTGTTCAGCATCTACTTTTCGCATTACAACTAAGGAGAAAATTTAGAAATGCTGTAAATGTATGTTTTACCAGCTAAGCTATCTTCAATCTATTTATCTTGTATTCTGAAGCTAACAATTCTTAGTATGGTGTCTACTGATAGTGGAAAATATGAGAGCTCCCCCTTTAGTCTCATGCCTTGCAGCGCTCAAAGCCTGCACGTAACTCCCAGCGATTACCATATTGGGTCCCTTCCATGCTAGCGCACAGAGATTGCAGACAAGATCTGCATGTTAAAAAAATTTAATATTAAAACCCAACCTATTTTTTCATATCAACAGATGAGAGAGTCAGTACTGCTTTTTTCTAGATTTAGTCTTTTATTAAACATAAGAAGAACCAAAAAAGTATTTTTATGCGAAATAGGAGTTTTGACACAAAGTCCTCACCAAGACGCAAATTTAGTTTTAATTTTTAAAAATTCTACTTTTCATTTAACAAGTAATGCATTGAATTATTTAGTACTTTATGTTCAGAACTAAGTTTGATGTGCTTAGAACATGAGCTACTGTTTTTTTCCAGGTTATTGACTTGGTAATATATAAATGCCAAATTTTTTCAGGCAAGTGTACGATTGGGCCATTTAGACATTGACCTGACTTTAATATTGACCTTCTCCTTGTTTGAACTCATTTCTTCTCCTCCTTAATTGTACATTGGACCTAACAAAACATCTTTAAAATGTGTACTGTGATCCTTGAGAATAAAAATACTTCCGTTATGAGAGCTGTCTGTTCATGGCTTCTGCATCCTCTGCATTAGTTATACTGGGCTTCTATCAAGAAGTGCACTATAAATGGTCACAGGACTTAACAGTTTGCCCTTATGCATTTTGTCAGTTTGCTCAGCTAGTTAGAACACTTGTCTGCAATACCACTAATCTGAATCCAGTTAAAAATAGTATTACTTAGCATTCTTTGTATAGCACTTGGGAATAACTTTAGTGCATAGCTCTCAAAGTATTGTACTTACACAGTAAATGTATGTATTCCTTCAAAGCTGTCAAGGAAAACACTGATGCAGTATCATCAAACGTAGACATAGCCATGATCCTCTAGCCTTAGCCTTTCATAAGCACTGAAGTAGATTTTGCAATACAAAGGGAAGAAGCAAGGAATACCTTTCAGCTAGTATACACTTCAAGTATCAGATATCATTTAGCTCTTCAGAGCAATGTAACTGCAGCTGATCATTGAACATACTTACAAGACAGTCACGTATGTCACGCATGTTCCAAAATCAAGTGCTAGATTTTGTTTGCCATGGTAAATACTTTTGGTGGACAAAAAATTGGAATTAATTGTGTGATTTTTCCTTTATAATGCTCTTAAACCACTAACCAGAAGTATTTTTCCTTCTGAACTCTTACAATTCTCAACTATTCAAAAAGCTATATTTAACAAATAGATTTCTTCCCTCTTTAGTTTGTCAGGGCTTTTTCCCCTGGAGTTTCTCTTGAATTTTCTTGAAACAAGAAATTTGCTGTGTAATGATTTTATCACATAAAATATATCTTTATAAGAAGTTCTAATAAGCTGGAGAATTTGTGAGTATGACTTGTTCACTTGCAGCGTTCCTTCGTTTCAAGTGGTTTAAAGTAGCACTTAATTGTTATAAAGCAGGGGTTTCAGTGTGCACCCTGTGGTATTCCAAGCTAGAAAAATCAAGGTAATAACTGTATCCATTTTCACTGCCTGTTATCTCAGAAACACCGAAGATTCTGTTATACTGTTTCATTTTGTGAGAATAGTTTTCCTATATGTGTGTATGTTTCACCCTTAAAATATATCCAACCAAATTTTGGCAATTCATCAGCTTAGTTCATGAATGAAATGCTTCCATCTGTAGGATGCATTTGTATGTTAAGTGAGCAAAAGATAAAACATTTGAAGCATGAATTTGTATACGAGCCTGTGTACTTCATGTGTAAGAGCATCTTACGCATTTCTTACTACAGTGGAGAACTTGGAGTGAGACTCCAGTTCCTTTTCCTTCCTCTGGTTGACAGGTATGCTAATCATGCCTTTAAAATACTGACCTGACTTATGCATGAACAGCTCCACTTATTTGGACTTGTTTCTTTATCTGTGTTAAAACAACCACACCACTCTTTTCATTGTCAGTCAAATCTATGTAACTGTTTGCACCAGCAATTTGACCAAGTAGTCCATCCACTCTGTTTTTCAGGAAAATGTAGTCCTGAATTTTTCTGCAATAAATCGTATTTTTTGCTTGAGTACAGCGCTTTATCTCATGGATGACAATAAGAAGTTACTTAATGGAAAAAACTATTTTGCTTTCTCTGAAATGATATATCCCCCCGTTTTACACTTCCCTGTATTGCAGCTGACTTTGGATCAGGTTCCAAGTAATAACAAAAAGCACAAAGCTAATTTCTCCTAGACAAAAATTAAATAATTTCCCTTGGAATTTCTCACCATTTGGTAAGAAGAGACTGACAAGAGCATAAAGAAAAAAAGATACGTGAAAATGTGTGTGTGTGAATATGTATGTATATGTGTATAATTTGCTAATGTAAAACTAAAAGTGGGCTTCAGAGTCTGTCACTGGAGAAGTCAGAGCACTCCCAAATGCTTACATCTTCTACAAGAGAATTTGTGGTTGTGGGCTTTGTGTCAGAGAACTTGCATTATGACCACTGGTGGTAAGATGTCTCCTTGTGTGGCTGTCAGAAATCACTTTCTTTCAAAGCTGGTTTAGCTTTACTTGAATTTCCCTTGTTTGTTAGAAACTTTTTCAGAGAAGTACAGATGATGGACTGATCAGTTGATATTTAACAGGAAAGGAGGTTTGTTCTAGTCCCTATGCTTGTTTCTCATCAAGAAGTGTGTCCATTTCTCTGAATTTTCAAATATTCACAATAAAGTCAGTCTTACAGATGTTTTACTTTTCATTGTTAAATTCATAATTTATAGTGGGTTTCTTTTTTAAAATGATTTTTGATGTTTCAGTTTTGGAATATCTTTGGAAAGAAACAGAAGTACTTCAAAGGTTCAGCAGAAGAAGTTAACTGAAAAGGTGGATGGTTTTGAGTGGAAAGAAAGGAATACTAAATAGTTACAGAAATGAGCAAGACTAAATCTTCTGTAACATTCTACCTAGAGGGTCATGCCTTTAGAAGATAAATAGTCTTGTATAATGAATTGTTTCCTCTTTTTTTTTTCTTTTCTTTTTTACAAATATGTGGTGTCTCCCTCTGAATCTGCTCTTCCCATGCCTTTCATTTCCTCTCACGAGGGGAATAAATGGTTTTCCTGTGTAAAGTGGTAGCCTTGAAGAAAAGCAATGTTACTTATTTTCTCAATATGGAACAGAGAAAGTATGAAAATTATTTTCTACACCCTTTTTTCCCATCTTTCTGTGATTCTGTCTTTCATTTTGCTTACAAACCACCTGACTCTGTACTGCACATGAGAGGGAATAATGTAGCTTTCACAGAAGTGGAAAAAAATGTACAGATCCTCAATTTTCTTGTCAGTTCAAGGTGGGGTGGTTGAACCTGGCTCAGCTGAAATGTCCTATGGTCTCCCAGGCTGTGCTTACCAGAGGTCTGCCAAACTGTACCAAAATCCATCTTTTAAACTGTGTATACAGTCAGATGTAGCCAGTGGTGATGGCTCTGTAGAACTAGATACAGCCAGAATTACACTCTTCCCTCCATCCCTCCCCTTCTCTGGGGTGTTAGAGAAGCTCTGGGCTTAAGATAGCCATTTGTAGGAGGAAGCACTTAGTTTGCTGTTCTAACAGCTGTTCCCTATATCCTCTGGAAAAAAATGAAAATTGGTAGCTAAACTGTGCATATCTAGTCCAGTCTGCTGTAGTGGGTCAAAAATAGTTGGACAATCTCTGACAACTTTCTGGAGTTTTTGTTGTTTGGTTTGGCAGGTGTGGGTGTTTGTTTTCAAACCTGCACTGCAACACGTCATAGCATTCCCAAAGACTGCTTTTTCAGAATATTCAGGGATCCTCTGTAGCCATACTGACTCTCTGAGAAGCACTGTTATTTAATTTGTTCTACCTATTTCTGGCCAAGATAAAAGCGGCGCTCAGAAACTCATTTATATTTAACACTAGCTAAAATGTTTTTCTTTGTGGTTTTGATGCATTTAAAACTTCCATTCCTCTTGCAATGAGCAGTGCTGTCTGTTACAGACTGATGTGGGAGTGCTGATGTTAAAAGCATGTTAGGATAATTCTGCAGTCACTTCCCTTCAGGAGGTGTCAGAAGAAAGGTTTCCTGGGGGATTTTACTCCTTTCTGCCCAATTGTTTAGATGTCTTTAGAAGCCTTTATTGTCATGCACTTTGAGCTATTCAAACATGTTGGATTGACTTTTTGAAAGGTCTTTACCTGCTTAAAGTCCATCTGTTTTGTTGTCTCAAACTGCGGAGGTTGTAGCATCCAGCAGAAGAGGGAATGGGAGACAACATTGATGCCATAAACTGACCCAGCTGCCTCTTTGCTGATTGATCATGCCAGAAGGGAACTCATTAAATGTGTAATTGAGTACTTAATATATTGCTTTGAAACCTATTTGCTTTAACCATGAATTTCCCTTTTCTCTTTTTCCAGTCCCTTCTATCACTAGAAAAACACTTTTTGTCTTTTTGCAACTAATGAAGCCACTTACATTTCCTGAACAGATCTTTTTCAGGTATGAGGAAAGAATCTTTTGTGAGGAAAATATTATTCCGCTGTATCATGACTATCCTTAGTACAGAAACACAAAGAGGACAAATTAATTTTAGCTGGCAGTCTTTGTTCTGGTGTTTCCCCAGTTTTGAGTGGAAGTCAAACTGAACTAGAATGACACTCAGGTCATAAGCAGGGTTGTAGCCTTTGCATCTTGCTCTTGGATCTCTGCCGCTTACCACAACCGACTAATTCTTGTTACTTATGTGATGAACCCTTACTGTCAGCAAATTATGATTTTGCCAGTTTAAATAGTTCCACTCCTCAGACCAACAGTCACATCTCCTTCCTAGATTCACTGCTCAGTTTGTGGTTTTCTTTCAAACTCTGTCTGAGGTTCTCATCTGCGTCTGTCTCACTCCCCCTTCACCTAGTTTTGGACTGGTAGTTCTGCTTTCTCCCTGCAGCTTCTTGTTGATATGCACCCTCTGTTAAAAGTGGGCCTCTTTTCCAGAAAACTTATTTACCTTTGTTTCATGGTAATACTCTTTGAAAATATAGTTTTGCATAGGGACAACAGCAGTGTCTTTCTAAATGCTGCTCAGGTATTTTTATAATGTTACTCTTTTTTTGAAAAGGCAAGAAAAAAAACACTGGAATCGACAAGGCTTTTCCCTTTATTTTTAGTCAAGGAAACCTGTATTTTTGTTTTGTTCTGTTCCTTAAAATATGTTTTGAGTAACCAGTCTGATTGTAAGGTTTCTTGGTAAGAGGTTTGAGATGGTTGTAGATAATGTGTGGTCATGTGCAGTTTGATCACATTTCAGAAAAAACATTTCTAGTTACTTGCTTCTCACATGAACATGATTTTAATACTAAAATATACAGTCTATGAAGGTAATGATTTTTTTTAAAAAATCAGATGATAGTTACAAACTGCACTGCATTTTTGATACACTGCAAAAATATATGCTTGTGAAAGAGAAGTGCTGGTTATGTATGTCATATGAAAATATTGATGCTGTGCAACAAGGCAATACAGTAAACCTGTTTTTAATAACTCTGCTGCTACTGTAACATTTGGAAGTAATAGGCAAATGAGATTTGTGTGTGGTGTCTTTCATTTGTTATGTAGTTCTGCTGACTCTAAACTAATTGATAAAGTGAGGAGAGAAGAAGAATAAGTTAAAATACATAAATTATACTAGAAGTCTAAATGCATTCTTCTATATATGTTCTTCCCTTTTGAATTATCTAAGTTTAGCAGTACTTCCTTAACCCAACTTTTATGTTGTATTAAAGACACTCATAAGATTTGGTAAATGCCAGTGTATTCAACTACTTTATGAGCTAAGGAAACATTTTTTTTTTTGCAGGAAGTAGTATGAAATTGCAGCAAAGTTAATAGAAGTTGTGTGTTGTAATTGGTGAAGCATGGTTCTTTCTGTTTCAGATGGCTCATTATTTCAGTTTATTAAGTTTGTATGTGGTGCATGCCCTTGCATATACAAGGTAGTAGATAGAATTTTGTTTGTAAATTCTGCAAAAGAGGCAGCTTGTATGTGGAAGATGCAGGTAGGTAAAAAACTTATTTTAGGAATCTGTAATATGTAAACACAAGGAAATTTGAGACCAGATATATGTACCTTCCTGTGGAATTTCTAAAATTGCCTTTTTAAGTTTATAATGTAGCTAGTGTATAATGAAGGTAACCTGTTACAGGATACTGGTCTTAGATGGTATCATGTGGGATCTTTCCTCATGATTTAGATGCCCCTGTTTATGTATAGAGACATGAGTTTAAAAAGCATAGTTTTATTTGCAAACATTATTATTGGTATTACAATAATATTATATATATAATATGACAAGTCCTTTATGCTGTGTGCAAAATTGTCCCTGCCCAGAGAGTTTACTGCTTGTAGAGGTGAAAGACACAAGATGAAATGGGAGTAGAAACATGATGTGTTGTTAGCTGCTGGAAACAGAAAGCTGTTCCTTGGCTTATAGGCCAGGAACCTGTAGGTGACACCATACTGGTCTCTTTCTAAGGATACTCTGCCAACAGCATTTTACTTTTTGAAAATTGAAACAGAACGGCACAGAAAGTGCTACAAAGGTGTTTCTGGTATATTTTTTCTGCCATATTTTTTCCTGCTTATCCTGTGTTTATGTAGACTCACTACTATATTGAAACAGTCAAGATTTTGTTGGTTCTAAGACAATCTGTATGGTGCAGTGTTCTGTAAGTACAAATGGCAGTCTCTTCCAAAGCATGCTGCTATTAATAAATCCTAACACAAGATTACTTCTCATGATAACAGCAGCAGCTGGCAAGAATGCTTGCAATTTTAACATATTTACGGCACTGCTACATTCCGTCTTGCATTTCTCTTGTGGTACGTTGTCAGTGAAATTTCAGACCGAATTCTTACTGTGAATTTTTTCATGGCCTTGCAGCCTTCCCTTCTTTTGACTTCCCATCTCCAAATCCTGTCTAGATTCTAAGCTGCTGAACAGGTCCTCTACTGTCTAGTGCCTGTTCTGTCCACACAGTTTTTCTAGAGCATCTCTCTTTTCTTTCCTTTCCTGTCTTTTTACACCCACAGTGTTCCTGTCCTTTGCCTCTCCACTTATCCTGCGAACAGTTCTGGGAAGTCGTTTCTGCCCACGCACTACCTTTAAGGAAACAAAGAATTATCTGTAACTGGCTATGCTAATATTTCCTAATAGAACCAGATAAGCTGTCATGCTAAAAAAATTACAACTTCTACAACATCTATTACTTGGTTTTTAAAATACATGTGTTTAGCTTTAAGTGTAATAAATTCGGTATTAAAATACTACATGTCAATCAATTTCCATTTCTTACCCTTGCTTTATTATCTCCAGGCAGATAATAAACTCTCATAGTTGGTACTAATTCTCTTCTCTTGAATATCATTCAGAATTGATGCTTGTGCACCTTTCTCTTTTGGGAGGAATGTTTTTGTTTTAAACAATAATAAGCTTCTGTTCATTTAACATGTATTAGACATGTATGCTTGCCACTTACTTGCAGTTTCCATTCACAGTGATGCAAGAAATAGGTAAGATTATCTAACAGAAAAAAAAAAATAATACAAATTATAGAAATGAGACTGCGTCGTGCCTTTAACCTATGGCACGATCTGTGGTGTCTGTGCTATTTCTGACTGAGCTTTATCTAATGGTATAAAATTGCTTCTCATAGAAATTGTTAGTTTTCTTATCATGTTTGAAATATCATTATGTGTTGAGGTCACTTTGCACTATGAAAATTTGACACTAATTGCAATTAATATCCAGATTTATTAAGCACATACATAGCAGTGCTTCTTCACTCTAGAAAGAAAATGGGTTAGAATAGCAGCAGCTATTTTGGTTGGTGCCTAATTAGTATGAATATTATGTGGATTAAAATTGCAAAAGGAGATTTATTTTGGGGGTTTGTTTCTTGATTTTTTTTTAAGGCACATCATGCCCCTCCCCCATGGGACGGGTTAGTGAATGTTTGTTATAATTTTGTTGGAATTATTCCATTTAATTGTCGGATTAATTTGCTGTATGTGAATTTCCTATAGCTTGTTTGCTTCTCTTTTCTTGTTGCATAAAGAGCTGGTCATCATGGAGGAAAGCTTCAATGAGTTGTAGCCTTTCCTTTCCAGAAGAAGAGGAGGCAGCTTGAACTGCTTGGTACCAAGCTGTGTGAGTGATCGTGGGTTTCTGAGATCTGTTGGCACGGCTCAAGTAGCTTTCCAAACGGCCTGCGTCTTGTGCCGCCTTACTGAGAGAAATTTCTTTGGAGCATCTGGTTAACATGGATCGCTTTCTGGCACCACCTCAGTTAATTACATCTGTTCAACCTGTCTTCTTGGTTTGTCTTGTGCATTCCCACGAAGGGTTGTATCCAGATGCAGCTGTCTTGCAGGCACAGTACTAAGCCCTGTGCCAGTCTTGAGATTTCTGGGAAGGCATCCAAGCTTCTGAGTGGGTGAAGAGGAAATAGTTTCCTGTTCTGAAGTACTGGCCCATTTTAATTTGAGCACACAAGTGAATGTTTTAAATGTCCAGAAATACTGTAGATTTGTCAGTTTATGGCCATGTTTAGCAGGTCCAGCCTTACTTTGCGTAATTTAGGAAGAGCTTATATCAAAAATGACCTGTTCTTTCTGATGTGTGGAGAAAGTAAATTCTTGAAGACATCCAAGACATCCTCAGGCAATTAATTAATTCCTGAAAACATGGCAATGAGGAGAGGTGGGTGTGCAAACCTTCATGGTCTGTGCCCCAATTTTTCTCTTTCTCTCTTCCTGATACAGAAGGAAACCTGCAGTAAAAATTCTCACTAGTCACTGAAGTGTAGTAATATTAAAAAAACATAATTTACACCTCTGGACTGTTTTACTGATTTGGGGACATAATTTAGAGAAACACGTAGCATTGGCATCTTCTTGCAGTGGACACAAGGACCGTATGGATTCATAATTGCTGAAAATTTTCAGCTTATTCTTTGGGCTTCAGTAGACAATTTATGCCCCCCTGAGGTTGTACATAGTTACCCAGTCATAATAGGTGCTGGAAGTCTAATAAAACTAATCTTTCAAGAGACATCTGTGTTTATTTGCTCTCAGCATATTCTGTCTTTTGTGTATGTATGTTGATAGAAAAATTGAGACATGTTATTTAATAATTAGCCCTAAGGCCTTGTATCTTCTCAGTGATTTTAAGATTTGTAATTCAAATTTGCACTACTTAAGCATGAACAATGTTAGAGAGCAAAAAACCTTTAAATTGAACTCTCTTCTCTCTGAAGTGGTAACTAATCTTTGTGATATAAACACAAAAATGTCTGGGTTTTTTTTTAACATAGTGTAATAACTGTATGCATAATGTACAATATTTGTATATTAATGTATTTAGAAGAATGTAAATAGAATCCTTTTTGCAAAGGTACTTATATTGGCACAAACCTCAATGGGCTGAAACATAAAACAATTATTGAAAAATAAAGAAGTATATTATGTAGTAGTTTTCAATGTCATTTAAACTATTTTCCCCTTCAATTTTGATTTCAGATTGCCTATATCTTAGAGTTGTTCTTTTTTCCTTGTCCTTCAGAACCATGAAGTCAGGACAGCTATTTGTGTGTTTTCATGCAAGAAATTCCTTGCTGTGAGGCAACATGGGACACACATTTTTTCTTTGTCCATTTTTTGATCTCTCTTTATTAGGAGTTTTAACTTCTGTACAGAGTTTTGAGAAAAAGTTCGTGTTTTGATGGTATGTGAACATATGGGGGATGACTTTGGAGTCTTGAGACTAAACTGTTGAAAATTTAAAGAATTGCTTTTCTTTTTTAGCTTGCTAGGAGAGCATTCCAGTAGAGAGGACATAAAAACATATGTTGTCTTTGAAGAATCAATGTGCCAGATATTGGATATGGCATTCCAAAGCATGTAGTGACATGGATCACAAAGATGTTGCCCTATTAAAAACCTAATATATGCAACCATCTTTGTATTTCTAAAAGAATGTCAGTTGCTGCTTAGAAATATGCTAAAAACCTTTCTGAACTTCTGAATTCCTTTGACAGTGCTTGTGAACTTCATGATCTATTTTTAAAATACAAAATACAATATATAATTTTCATTCTGTAGCATACAGTATTACAGCTAGTAGGCAATTGTTTCCTTTCTTCTTCCATTCAGAGTTGCAGAATCATAGCATCTCGTTATCTAATACTACTTAATAATAGTCCTCAGAATACATACACAGATACAGATGCTCTTCTTTCAGGGTGAGTTTTAACATTTCCTTCTTGCCAATAAGTAGCAGCAGTGCTGCTTTGTAAGACTCTGTCCTAGATTATGTGTGTCTATCATAGACATATCAAAACCCATATCAAACACAAAGGTTTTATCTGACCTTTTAGGTGTGCCTTCATTAATGGTTTTCACAAATAGACAAATTGGCAAATTTGCTATTATTATCCAGCAGGAAAAACCTCAAGTTGTGGTTGTTTTTCTTTGTTGTTGTTTTTATTTGGTTTTGTTTCTGGTTTTTAAAATTTTTTTCTTTCCATTTATATTATCTTATATTCTAACTTCAAAGTAATCAGGTTTTTTTTTCTGTATAAACAATAGCTTGTTTTTAATAGGAAAAATATTAAATGGAAAAATCCTTGCATGTTGTCTTATAATGTATTGTAAGTAAGAAAACTTATTTTTCCTTCTTCAGTCCTTTGCCCCTCACATCTTGAAAATAATGAAATAAAAAATTCTCCCAGCTTATCTTCTATATGCAGCTTCTGTTCTGTACACACAAGAGGAGAGACAAGAACCAAGAGATAGTTGTAAGCAGTAGCTTTCTAAACAAATCTAGAGACTAAGGTAATCTTGCCTTATGTCTTCCCTTTGCTGGTTTCTTTCCCCTTATAGGATGGCTGCTGTCATAATCTCCAAACTTGGAAACAGCTGCTGCTATGAAACCCTGTCTTTCCTTGTTTGAGTTGGGAAACAGGAGGGGTTTCTTTCTGTCAAACTGGAATGGAAAAAAATACTTTTGTTGAATGCTGGCCACATGTCTGCTTATAGCAAGTTAAAAGTTGGAGGTCTCTGAGATAATACAGAATGTTTCAAGAACTGGGCACTTGGGATGTTCAGACTAGTCCTGGGAGCGGAAGGTATCTACCATGAAGAAAAAAGCAAATGGAATTTACCACTACATTTAAAGTGTAAAATGTGTTTTCTTTCTTCATTTATGAATGAGAATGTTGGTGCTCCAATTTACAGCCATGTTTATTTTCATAAAAATAAAAAAATCTCTAAATCTGATTCTCACCTGAAATTAAACTTGAAAGTGGTCAGGAGCATTTGATAGATCACTCTAAATAACCGTTAAAGAGATTAAACTTCTACAAATGCAACCTGAGCTGCACTTCCCTGGCCTTATTATAGCGACTTTATTTCTTTACAGTGGTTGCTTGAAGGAAATGGCATTTTCTGCTTCTCTGGTAGATGCTTCAAATTTCAGAGGCTGTTTAGCAATATTACAGCTATCACAGGGTGGAGGAAGCCAGGCAGCACCACTCCAGTCCCAGGTTTGTGCTGTAGAAACAACATTGCTTTGTTGGCTACAAATGACATGAGATATACAGAAAGTGAGACTGACAAAAGGTGGATCAGAAAAATGAGTTGCTATAGTACCAAGCAGCCAGAGCTGTACTGCTGAAAATGTGGCAGTTTCTGTATATGCATGTCAGCAAAATAGAGTATCTTCATAGTGGTAGAAGGTATTGAAGTGTTTTTTTAGTACTCCCAGGGTGGCAGTCCCAGTTGACAAGAACTTTACATCATTTTTAAAAGTGACATTGTAGATTTTACAGTGAAGTCTCTTGAACAAGAATATATTCTTGAGAAGGAATATATCATGACTTGTTTGAGAATCCATTCGTTTCTTAAAAAGAAGACCTGACACCATGTGTCGGACAGGCAAGCTATGCCATAGTGCTTTTTTAAAATCTTGTTTTATGCCTTGCTTGTGTGTCAAGGCTGGGCTATTTGCAGTTATAGTGATCTGACCTCTAGGTGCCATTAGTAGGACAGAAATACAACACCTGTTCTTAATCAAAGAACCTTTCAATTAACCCAGTACTGAAGTTGTTTGTCACAGTTTTTTTCATAGAGGAGAAACACCTGAAGAGGTCATGGTGGTTCCCTTGAGTTCCAGCTTTACTTCATAGCTCAGAATGTACTTTAAGAGACAGAAAATGTGGTGATAGATACTTTTGTGTAAAAAAATCATAGCCAGAGTAGAAAATAAAATACATAATGGCCCAGATACTGTCACTAACTGTAATAACTATTTTTCAAGATTTCTTATGGAACAACTTCAAACTTGTCTTTTAAGTCCCCTTGTTTCTACTTGCATGTAGTCAGAAGAGAAAGCTTTGTTTATCCATTGTCAGTAGATATTGGATATTTGGATATTATCTTTATGGCTGTGAAAAAATGTTCTTTTGCTATACCTAGCATGCCATTGTTTATCATCTCTTTTAAATTAGAAACTATTTCTTGTAGCAGTTTATTAGAAAGGGGATGCCCTACCTTGACCTTGTTTAAGAAGGTGTCTAAGAAGTCCTTGTAAAGCTGCGTTCTTAAATACACAGGGTGCACGTAAACTCGCAAAGTCACAGTAATAATAATGTAGTAAAATCTGATGGGGGATGCTGTAAGCTCAAAAAATAGGAAATCATCTTTAAACATCCTTTTTACCATTATTGTGAAGCATGCAAATTGCACTGAAGTTTGAAGTCTCTCTGCATAAATTTCCAAAACACTTAATTCAGAGTAATGCTTTGCACCCTTTTTCATAACTGTTGATAGGCCAACTTAACTTTTCCTTTTCCTTCTTGAGAAGGTTGTGTTTGTATGCAGGTGACTTGAATAGCCTGGTAGACATGGGATTAGTCCATGAGAAAGTTAATTGTCATCAGACTCTGCTAAGGTAGGTAGTTTTTTTTTGGCCTGACCCAGAGAGATATTTGTGATGTTCTTGTGAACTATAGCATGTCTACAATGTCCCATAGATTTAATAAAGAGCACCTAGAAGGAAGAACTCTGATGTATCGTTTATTTAGAGTTACCATACCAGTGTAATGGACAGAATACATTTAGGGTATTTTCTAAGGAAAAGAGGTTTCTAAGGCACATTTTATTCTTAAGACCATGTTGATCATGTGTACCATATGAACATTTGTAGCACACAAAATATTTTGCACTTTTTTTTTTTTTTAATTGCTGGTTTAGCCATTCTGTTTCTTTAAAAAAATTTATTTGGCCTCTGAAATGTAATGGTTTCTTTTATGGTCTCATTGTGTACCCTTTTTTTTAATAGGGAAAAATATAATTTTGAATCACAGTGGTGTTCAGTGAAGTCCTTGTCATCTTGTGCTTTGTTTATGCCAATTTGTCACATTGTAGGAAGAGGCAGGAGGAACTGCAAGTTCTTGTCTTGGCTTGAGAGGGGTTTCAGAATTCATGTGCTACTGTTACGCTGAGAGATTTGCCTTGTGAAGATATGGGACACCTTTTTTTATTCAATCAAAAGTTTCTGACATTTTACTTAATGCTACCAAAAATAAAAACCCATACATCTATCAGAACAACACATTTAGCATTTAATGAAAAGCAAAATACCAATTGAATTTTAAATTAGAAGAAACAGGATGCTTGAGGGAAAAACTGTATTATTTTAAAAGTTGAGGGAATTAATAAGATGTATGAAGTAGCTTAGATACTCGTAAATAATTTCTCGTGCCATTAAGAGTTGATTCTGATAGAAGCTTTATTGTTCCATTCTTAAATAAAACTTTGTGTCATGGAAGTATATCCATTTTAGTGGGTTTTTTTTTGTTTCCAGTGAAGTGTTATCTGAATTGGTTTTGTTCAGAAATTCTAATCTGCTATGTAATCAAGGTAGAAAACGTATACCTTTTTAAAAAGGAAAGGTCTAACTATGCATATTAAGGGAAAAAAGGTGGTTTTCCCACTACAGTAAAAGTTTGATTTTATTCTGATTTTCTTCAATGGTATGTATGTTTTAATGGAGCAGCAAGGGGCTGTCCAATAGAAAAATATAAGAGATTTGCAGTTTAACATAATTACCATGTCAATATTGAGTGGGTATTATTTTTTTTTTTCATCATGCAGCTTGTGGTGTTGTTTCTGTAGTGGACATAAAGGGGCAGTGTAGTGCTGTTGATAAGTCTTCCTCTGTGTTCATCTTTTCAATCTTTTGTGGAATATCCTGTTTAAAATGGGATTATTTTATCAGTTGTGTAAATGTGCATTACTTGTAAGAAAGTATGATAATTCTTTTAAGTTAAAGAGATTCTAGAAATGTCAATACAGTTAAGATCATTGCTGTTTAAAATGAGTCACTGTTTTCTCCTTGATATTGTTTGTACTCATGAATATAGATATTGTTCAGTATTTTTTCAATACTTTTAGTGTTTAAAGGTTTCCATGTGCTAAAAGCACATGAAGATTATGGACAAGCGCTGGCAAAGTACAGCTAGACTTGAAACACAAAAGGGTATTAACAAAGAAACTTTGACATGTTTTTTGATTGGTTGGTTTTGTTTTCACTTTGAGTATTAAAGTACATTTGAAGTACTTATTCCTTGTTACTTGCAAGCATTCTATATGAATTACTTGACATCCTGCAGAACTGAACAATTGGGGATGCCTGATATATTTTTCTGCAGTAGAATAATTGGTATCCAAAGGAGGGATTCTGTCAATGTCTCTTGTAACCACCATCGCAAACAGAAGGATCATCATCTTGGGATGTATTCTCTGAAACAATGAGTATAGATAAACTCCTCAGATATAAGGAAGAAAAGATAAAAAGAAGGAATTCTTCACTGTGAGAGAGGT
Source organism: Climacteris rufus (assembly GCA_013398175.1). Lineage (NCBI taxonomy): Eukaryota > Metazoa > Chordata > Aves > Passeriformes > Climacteridae > Climacteris > Climacteris rufus. Next base: position 704,014 of record VZRZ01003489.1, on the reverse strand, counting down.
AGGACACTGAAGTAGGTTTTCCAGAGAAGTTGTGAATGCACCATCCTGAGAAGTGTTCAAGGCCAGTCTGGATGGGGCTTTGAGCAATCTGATCTGGTGGGTGGTATCCTCGTCTATGGCAGGGGCGTTGGAACTAGATGGTCTTTGAAGTCCCTTCCACCTCAAACCTTTCTGTGATTGTTTCTCATGTCACTCTTTTCTCAACAGAGCCAACATTCACTCCAGTCTTGTCTTATGACAGTGTTTTGGTTGGTGTTCCGTCCAAATGCTAGAGGTTAAGCTTTAGGAATGAGTGAGTGCAGCTTTGTCAGTTTCAGTGACAAGCTTTTTCTTGCATGTTTTTGAATGTTTTATGTCAGGTTGTTGGGGTTTTGTCATGGACAACTTTGGTTTTGTTTCTGTGAATGTTTAATTTTGTTTCTAAGTAATAAAATACTGAATTTTGAAGGTTTCATACGGAACACGAGAAAAATATTTCACCATTCAATTTGAAGTCTTCTAGAATAGATGGGGCTTTCCTTGATCTTTAGTGCTGCTTTAGCACCCCAGGACCATAGTCTGAAAAGCTAAATAATGATACTGAACAGCTCAGGCTCCTTTGAAGATCACAAGGCATACCTGGGTTAGTGACATAGCAAATAGCACGTCTTAGTATCATATTCCTTCCTGCTGGAGTGCTGGTGAGCTGAAGAAATACATGTGTCTGGAAAGAACAAAAGTAATTTTGGCAGATAATTTTTCCATTGATGCCAGTAGTGTACCTTCTCTCAGAATAAACCACTTTAATTTGCTTAGCGTTTTTAAACAAACAGTTTTCATCCTGGTACATAACAAACAGTTCAGAGAGCAGAGTGAAAATAAGCACTGAGTGATATTTGTGATAAGTACAGAAAATGGTGGAAACCACTGGTAATTATAATGACTAATAATAAGTATATAGACTGAATAGTAACACTTTTTAGCCAATAAGTCATTTATGATTAATTAATCATTAGCTAATATTTTATGCATCTCTGTATGTTGAATATGTCTGTTACCCGTTTTGTCTTTTGATAAACTCTTTATTAATGCCTTAAGGTGCTTAAAATACGACAAGTATTTTTCATGTGTGCTAGAATTCTCCAGAAAAGATCAAAGTACATGTTCTTTAACTTAAATTCAATAGATTTGACTTACATTAAAATTTGAAATTAGGTGGAGACCTCCAGTGAACATCAATAGTGGGATTTTTTTTCTATTTATTACAGGGTTATGACAGACATGAGTAATAAAAATATCATTTATGAATACCATTGTATAGCTGCATGACAAGCTCTTTTATGCCTTGAGAAAATTACTTTCTCTTTTTTGTTTTTGTTTATTCTGTGATCACCAGTGAAAAGAAGCTAGTAACACAGATGATTTGTTCTGTTTAACTCTCTAAGTGTGATGTATAAAGGTTAAAAGACTGTTTGCTCTCTTAGGGACTTCATTATGATGACCTTAGATGTAAATATATTTTTTTCCCCCAGATAGATAGGAGATTTAATTCTTCACTATTTTTAGAAACAATATAGCATTTTTATTGCAATATGTCTTAGTAGATGAATTTTTGAAAAACATCTTACTAGATTTACTTGTCACAACTAACAAATGTTAGGATGCTGTGGGATTGTAACAGTAAGGCTTCTAAATTAGGATTAAAAACCCTCAAACCCTATGTATCAAACTTTGACAGAGCACTTGCTTACACCATCTTTTCCCATGTTTTTCTTCAAAAGTGTTAGGCTCAAATTCTTCAAAAGCAAAAGTAACACTCTAGATGCCATTGGGAAATTGTGAACAAGAAAAAAGTCCTGTATTTTTGCATCAGCTTTATGTATCAAATCTGAATGCATCTTTCACATCTGCCAGTAGACAGATGTGTGCAATTTCAAGTGCAAAAGTGCATGTGCCATTTGTAGACTTTACGCAAACAGTGTATATCAAATTAGCTACTTGTATAAACAAATACTCAACTGCATGCCTTGTATGCATGTCAGCTGAATGCAGTTATGCACAAATTTTCTTAAAAGCAAGTGTCTTTTATGCTCACTGCCTAAAAAGCTTGTCAGTGTCTGGAGGGTTGCGTGAATGTTGTCAGCATTTAAAAAAAAGTCCATAAAAATGGGTAGGCTGAGAGGGCCATTATGCAAAAAGTTAATAGATAATATGGTGCTTGTTTGTCACACATGCTGAAAGTACCAGAGACTGAAGTAGGAGAGCGTGTTCCTGTTCTTAAGGATTTCCCCCACCCCCAGGCAATAAAGAGATTTATTAATGAATGGACAACTTTCATTAACAAGTTGCCTCCTTTAAAAACTAACTGAATTTGCAAATGATCAGAATACCATTTGGCATATCATTAGTACAGGACGAGTAAGCCTTAGAAAATTTGAAGAATTGGTTAATGCAGTTCCAACAAAAGTACTTTAGAATTTGGGCTTTTCTTTGGTAGCCTGTGCCCCTTTGGTCTCTTTTCATTTTCTTGCTATCTGTGCAGACCCTTTACATTTTTTCCAAACCTCCCCCCACCCCTGTTCAATAGCTAATCTGCTAAATTCATGCTACAACTGCCTCATTGAGTGGATGCGTTGTTCTGCCCGCTTCGTACCAGCTTTGTTACTGTGCAGTATTTTTCAGCTGTTTGTGCTCATTACCATACAGCTGGTATTTAGAGGAGAGAGGGAAGCAGGCAGAAGCTTTACTGTCTGCAAGTATAAGAAGCTCTTTTGCAAATGGGGTACTGGCAGATGGGGCATGTGTTTAAACGGGTTTTGCTGATAACAGACTGCATTAAAAATCATTCTGAGAAAGTCTAAGGTCAGCCCCATGAATTCAGAACTTGAGAGGTATTCAGCTTTTGGAAGACCTTTATAGAATATTAATTAACCCAGGTCCATGAAAGAGACAAATGGATTGTTTGCAAAAATGTTAGATACTGTTCTGCTGCCCCCACTTTATGGTTCATTTCCTTTAGCATCTCCTGATTTGGTTTGTGGGTTTTTAAAAAAAACGTGGGATTGTATATATTGTGTTCATGATCAGGGCTGTTGCCAAAATGGATGAGTGAACAAACAGTAAAATCCCAGACCTCATGAAAGGAAAAATAATTTTCCTTTTGATGTTGTGTCTGAACTTCACATTATGTACAATTATATAAACCTTTGCCTGAAGCCAACCCTTTACATATACGTGGAAATGGATTCTCTTGGTAGCAGTTTGGGTAGTACTGCACTGGATGAGGTGATCTGAAGAGTTAATTGAACAAAGTTTGTGTCTGGAGCCAGTACATCTTCTACTGGCTCTATTACTGTAGCTGAGAAGGAGGAACAAGCTTTTGAGCATTGGGACTGCTCTTTAGGCCTGCAGTGGAAGCAGGAAATTATGAGGCTAAGTGCAAGCTGAGAACAGGTGCTCTGCATTTAGACATACAAATTAATCATTTACTGTCTGAAATACAAGGTAATTGGTATGTGCTAGCACAGCTCTGTGTGGGTCTAGTGCATGGCCCTTGTAACAGGATCATCAAATTCCTGGCTTCCTTCTGGAATTCGGTGCATTTCAGCAGAGCTCTGCGCCCCTTGGGACACCCAGGGGTGACTTAGCAGTCGTCTGGCAGATGGAGTGCTCTGACAGCTGATGAGGGATGGAAACACCAGTGGGTTAACATTTCTCAGAGTACCCACACAGCCCCTGGCCCTCTCAGTCCTAATCCTCCAGGAAGAGCTAGAGAATGCTTTCCAAAGCATTGAGCCTGGCACAATAAAACCATAGACTCAATAGAGCTATTGATTTCATGGGATGCTATAATTCTGGGCTTCTTTCACCTTGTTTTACCCCTTTCTTTCCCATTGGAGACAAACTCCTTCCTCATTACAAGCACTACCCTTTCTGCTCGGTGGGAACCAGAAAGTCTCAGATGTATAGCTAAAATATATACCATACCAGGTGTACCTGGAACCTTGTCAGTTCAACTTTTTGCTCTCCTCCCCTTCGCCCATCCCAGCTATATTATTTGGGGTAGTGAAAGACACTGCCACTACCCATAAACCTTCTTTTGCTGGTAATAAGGAGGTATGCTGTATTTGTGGATATTGGTCCTGCAGCACAGCAAACGATGGTAGTTTGTAAAGCCACTGCCTGGTAGTGAGAAGACAAACTTGTATTCCAGACCAGTTAAGAGACGTATGCACAATTTAGGCCAGATTTTTATGTTCTTGAGAGAAGAAATTGAGATGCTTCTTACCTACTTAACAATTGACCAGAGTTTTATTTCAAGAATAGTTACAAAACATCCAGAGATTTTAAAGAACAGCACTGTTCAGCTGCAAAATACCATTATTGCTCTATAGCATGAGGTAACACTTGGAAAATGTGATGTGAAAACTTCTGCTTTGAATGAGTTAGTGATCAGTTTTGAATGTTAGTGATCACATTCAAAATTACATTGAAGAAATTGAAGATTAAAATGTTTTTTTATATGTGTTTTGAGTTTTAAGTTAAATGCTGTTCACTGGTTATCTTCCACATCTTAAGCACATTCACTGTGTGTTTGTCAAGAGTGAAGTGAGGAATTCACTAACTGCAACTTACTCAAGCTCTTTAAATCAAATATAATTTATTAGAGTTTTTGATGTGTATTGAAGTACAGCAAAAAAAGTGATGGCCAAAGTTAGGACCCTGTTGTAGCTGCTGCACCAGGGATAGTTCTCAGAGTTTATAAACTCTAGCACTTTGCTTACACACATCTGTCTTCAAATGCAGTTATACAGAAGTACAAATAGAGGTTATGAACAGCTCTTATCTTGTGAATCCAGCTGTGCTGCCTGGAGGCTTTATTTGCACACCTCTGCCTCCAGCCCACCTTTCTTCTTTCTCCCTCTTTTCCCGGTACTGCCTAGTAGTCTGCCAGAAGTTATTGCCTCCCTTCAGCTTTGCTGGCAAATGGATCCTGTAAATGACCTAATTTGCTTTAGGCAAAGTTAGTTAAGTTTAAAAGGCTATCAAAAGTGATTTAACCTACCTGGAAAATGTTTTGCATGACGGAGATGAAAGAGCAGCAGAGCTCTAAGGTCAGTAACCTCTTGCAGAAAGGTGGTAGAATACCCAGGGGTTAAACATCTTTGACTGGCCAAGTGAACATGAATCTGTGGTGCGTGGAGAGCAGATGTAAGTGCTTCTGTCACTGTAAATGCCCTCCTGCAACTGCCTGTGCTAGTATCACTACTTTGATTAAAAATCACATGCTGGAGGTTGTAGACAGGCATTCACTTGGCTAAAATCCATGCCACTGGAAACCTTCATCTCCCCCAAGCAGTTTCCTAGTACCCCTTTGGTGGTAATTATGGCCTCACTAGAGCCAGCAGAGCTCCCACGCTGGCTGTGGAGCAATCAGCCAGAAAAGTGTAGCCAATTAAAATGGGTGATTTGTACTAACCCAGCTAATTTTGCCTAAAGTGGATTTATTGTTCCTTTGGTTCTGCAGTGGGGACAGTAGCATCTCTATTGGCACAGCTAAACATAGGGGAGGCCATGGTACAAATCATGTGTGGTGTCCAGGTGTGACAAATGGGCAGCTCCTTGAGGAAGTGCTGTGCCCAACTTTATGGTTTAAAGTCAAGGAAATGTTAAAGTTTCCTGTGAGGTGGCTTGATGAGTAGAAATGAGCAAAAGACTCTACAAGTATATTTCAGAAGCCCTTTTAAGTAAATTAAGAAAGACAACTGTAAATTGTTGTGGCAGTTTGTTCTTCCGTAGCAGAAAGCACTAGGTATTTTTCAGACTGTGGTTAAGTGGTAACAGGGAACTTTGTCATGTAAGTTTTTAAGCATCGTGTAACTTCGATGTTAATTTGAATTAGGTTCATGTGTAAAACTAATTCAGTAGGAGTATTTGGATGGTAAATAATTCAAGCTTTTGCTGTAGAAGAAGTCGGAGTGTATAGATATGTTTTTCATGCTAAATACAAAACAATTAAATTCATGGTACAAGTTAGAATCTTCCAGATCTAGGATGTCATCTTTGGATTTGTGGTAGGGAATCTCAAATGACTGAGACTTGTGAAAAGCATATTACATCTTTAAAGTCTGAGAACTACCTCTGAAAGCCTTTTCTATGTTCCTACCTTAAATATTTTAATTAATATTTTGAATTATTTTGCGTTGTAATTTTTATAGGTGTATTGTTTGTATTTTCCACGTTATTTAAAAAACTCTGCATGGAACTACTAATGTTATCTAATGGCTAATAAACATTTGGTGCTCAGAACAGATGCACAGAATTGTATGGCCTGAGAGATCTTTAGCTATCTGTCTTTACCTGTTACACTGTCTACACAGTGTAGTGACTTTTGTGATAAAATTTGTGCTGGGATCTAAAGTGCCCATAAGGTAATGGATGCATTAAAAGTGACAAGAAATTTTCCCAATAAGCAGACAGAGAGCAGGCACCATTATGGCTAGAATTAAGCTCCATCCAAAACCTTGTACCACTAAAGATATTTTACACTGTTTTGTTTCTGAGAAGTTCATGATAAAACCTTCAGTGAACTGAAAACAGTGGAGAAATCAATGTAATGAGCAATCAACATCTGAAGCAACTGGCTAGCAATGAGAACACATCAAAGACAGTTTTCAGTGAAAGGATGGAAATTACTGAAACTTCACAGTGTTTAGAGACATTGTGGTTCTGTCTTTGTCATGATGAGGTCCTGCATCTCCTGTACTGGATGCTTCATTGTGTTTGCAACCCATGGGCAAAACCTAATTGTCAGTTACTGACAACAGAGAATGTCCTCTTGAAGTTTTTTCGCTCTTGTGAAAAGATTTTCTGCTTCCCTAGTGAAAGACAGGCTTTTAGCTCAGATTTTCCATTGGGAATATTTGTGCTTTGGAGAGCTTTGCTGATGAGCCTTCAGTGTTGGGGTTTGGACAAATCATCCAAACCAGTGAAGTTATCCAGTTAAAAAAAAGAAAAAAAAAAAAAAGATGTCAGTCCTGCATCCCTGGAGTCTGTTTTAACAGCTGTACTTTAAACTCAAGAGCTCAGTGATGAATCATTTTTGATGCTTAGTATTAATTAGGAAACCTGCTCTAAAAAATGAAGCAAATTAAAATAATTAGGAAATTGTGGTATTGGCCCTTCATATGTATTGTTGAAACACAAGCATAAGGAGGTGTATGGCAGGTGGAAATACCATCAGGCAAGATACATCTGCAACAGCATAGAAGTCCTGAAGGAAGGTAGTTAGTAGCTTTATTCACCAGCCTTGCAGTAATCCACTTTGCTGACACATGCCCTTCTCTAGTTTTACATTGGTGCCACTCTCTTCAGTTCCACTCATTGAGTCATCAAGTAGCTGTCTGGAAGTTTGTTTAAATAAAATTCTTGGATGTATTATGTAAGCTGTGCAGAAGTCAGAGGTGCTATATTTTTATCTTGCTTCGGGTCTTGAGCAATCTCTGGAAGTATGTTCAGTTTACAAAGGATCTTATATAAAAATTCAGAGTTGAATTATACAGGTTCCTATAAAGTCTCTTCAAGAAGTCTTTTAGCATAATCCTAACCCACCTACTATTCTCTTATTGTGTGTATGACTAGTGATTGTTTCCATCGTATCTCTTACTGCATCCTACATTTGGTTTTAGGAGGGAAGAAAGTCCTAATTCACATTAGTTTTGCACATGTATGGATGGAAAACTGAATCAAATGTTTGCATTTTTTCAGCCTATCATGGTTTCCAGTAAGCACGGGGAGGATATAAGGATATACAGTGTCAGAGAAGTCACCCTGAAGGCCTACACTGAAAGAGAACATCATGGGGAGTGAGTTGTTCTCTGAGAATAATGTCAATAAAAGAATTGAAAATAGCCTTAATTCAAAATAGGAGTTGCAAAGAAACAAATATCCTGTCCCCTCTGAAGACAATGTGAGAAATACAAAGATATCCCCCATTTGTGAAACAGACAGACAAATTATTATGACCCATGTCAGCTGCCAAGAATGGAAAGCAGTTATTCTGGTCCACGTGAGTTTAGGCAGTGTGTACCAGGAAGAGTGACAGTACAGCCTCCACTGGTTGCAATGAAGGGAGACACTGAGGTCTTCAGACTATGGCTAAAAGATTTATTCTGGTTAACTGAAAACATCATATGGTGAGGAATTTATAAGTAATAGCCATCATGAGTTCAGCTATTTCCAAGGCAGAAAGATAATCACCTTCCTCTTGCTAACAGAAATTTCCTATTGCAGAGTGCGCTCTAAATCAGGTCAGAAATGTACATCAGACAGCATAGTTTACCAGGCAGAAATTGAATTTTGGGTGACACCTGATCTGTGGCTACCCATGCTCCCTGGTAATTCACTCAATAGGCTGCTAGTTGACTTTTTTACCTCAGGGGAATGGGCAAGGGGCAGCAATGAGATTATTATAATTTGGTCTCTCTAGTCTCCCTTAGTTGTCAGGATTAAAGAGAGAGCTCTCTCAGAAAGCTGGCAATAATCTAGGTGCAATATGTCATTTTTCAGAGCAGGACTAACACAGATAAATGCTATTCAGGCTGATGAAGATGGTGGTTAACTAGCTTGATGTTTCTGCCTCACCAAGCAGATTTGTTATTTCAAGGCACCTTTCAGTGCCACCAGACGCAAAATGGTGGCTAAAATTTGCGTTGCAAATGCCCTTTTACCTACACTTGGAGACAACAAAAAATGCTGAATTTAATTGCAGTAAATTCTTTTAGAAGGGAAGAAGTCAAAGTTCTTCACTTGTCTTTTTCTTAACAAAAATCAGACGGGACACTTTTGGAGATCTTAGCATGAACCACATTTTCCTTTTCCCCTCTGTGAGGAAAAGTGCAATGGTGGGACTGCGTTTTCAGTGCTTCCAGCACAGCACCAGTTGATTTTCTGTGGGAGTTGTCATGTTTCTTATCCATTAAAGCAGACCCCTTAATAGCTCCTATCACAGCCAGGCAAGCTTTAGGAGTTCAGAGTGTCTCTTATGAGACCTGGTATTATACATCTAATTCAGACAAGTATGTCTCGCAATCACTATTGCATTGTTTCCAAAGAAAATACAAGAATTATCCTTTCCTCTCTGACGCATCAAAGCCCAGCTCATAGGAGAGCTAAATCTCCTGGCAAGAAGGTTGCAGTAAGATTTTCTATTCAGCCCTGCAACAGCCAGTGTGCAAAAGCTGACTAAATACCAATGGATTGGCTGTCAACGTTTAACTGTGCATTCTTTGACATGTTCCCTGTACAAGGGGAACTGCATAGGTTGTATACAATCTTTACAATGCTTTTGGTTATTGAATCTCAGAGAGTGATTCTTTTTTCTACAGTAGATAGGAAAAACTACTATTGTTGCCATCTGTAGAGAGTAGCATAAGTAAAAAAGGAATTTCTTTGGAGTAACAAGTTTTCAGATGTGGTCCCATTGGAAAAAGTGGGTCCATCCAAAATACAGAGAGAAGCTGATACTAAAAGTTTGTTTCTGTTTTGTCTGAAGATGTTATCTGTGCTATGAAAAATAAGTGGGGGAATGTCAGCCTGCAGGTTAGGATATAATTAACCTTGACTGTGGAAACTGTCACATGGTGGGAGCTCCAAAGAGCGGGATGAACGTGTCTTTGATGCCAGGTCTGGTTTGTCTGTAGTTTCCATCTACCATCTGGCATTGATAGCACCACCTGAGGTAGGAGGTGGGAGCAGGACCACCCCAGTCAGCCATGGCTGTTTTTTCCATCAGAATTGGACAGACCTCAGAGTCTGGAGGCGTGAGCTTTGGCCTGCAAAGGGGAGAAGCTTTGAGGCCAGAAGAGAGATTTTGCAAGCTTCTTTCCCCAAAAGAGAGTTCTTTTCTCTAGTTTCAGTTTAAACAGAGTTGAAACTACAGGGGAGTACCCAGTCTGCTGTCTTCTGTCCTTTTTGTAGTGGTAACACATGATGTTGGTCATGGATTTTGTTTTGTAGTGAAAACCACTATATTTAAAAAAAAAATCATTCTCTAGAAGTGTGTTCAAGATCTGAAGCGGTATTTTTAAGAGCAAAAATGCCATTTTAATTAAAATGTGAGGTTATAATCATGTCTTTCTGGTTGGCAAATAACTGATTTACATCAAGCCCTAACTTAAAACATGGTGCTCAGAGCACCGTGAATACAAAATTCTATCCTTTCTTGTCCCATGTGTAGGAGGAATCCATCATAATTGCAGATACAATGAAGCAGTGGATTTTGACATTTTATTAAAGTTTGGACATGTAATCATTCTTCAATGTTCTGTTCAAAGGAGCCTCTGCAGAAAATAGCATAAAATTACCATGCACTGATAATGGAGAGAAGCACTGAACTTCAGATTTACACTCTCATTACTTGCTCCATCACATTCTCTGTTCTTTGTTGTGTTGTCTTTATGGCTTCTGGTGTTCTGAGAGTAAAGTTCTCATTCATTTTTGGAACTCTAAAAGCACATAAATAATAATGACTGGATTCCGATATGGCACAGGATAACAAAAAGTATAGAAGTTCTTTACTCTCAACTCTCAAAAGCAAAGCTGATATATTTTCCTACTGTTTTCTTTTGATTTCTTTTCCAAACATACAAGAAAAGTTAACTGTTTCTGACCATTAGTTGAGGTAGATGTTGTGTTGTATTTCTCTGTGCGAAAGTTCCTATGTACTTTTTTAATACTAGCATCAAATTCTGGATTCTGATTATAAACAAAGTCACCTTCTTTTGTAAAGTTACTTTTGTAATTACTATCGTGAGGATTTTACATAAAAATACTTGTCTAAGTTGCCTTTTGCACACTTCTTGGCACAAGAAACTCAGCTAAAATGGAAGGAAAATTGTTTATGGGGAGAGAGAAACTTTCTAATTCAAGAGAAGTGTACCACGTTTAAAGAAAAATATGTTTTTACTGATAAAAGAATTATTAAATAAATCTACTACATTCAGGTGAGTAAAGACTTTTCACCTCATGTCTGCTACAACTTTCAAAAAAATAGTTTATTATGATGACTTTGCTAAAATGGGTAGGAAAGGAATTGCCTGTTCTGTTTATTTACCAGTGAACAGAAGAAAGGAAAAAAAATCAGATATTCAAACAGAATTTTAAAGAAAAAGGCAAAGAGAGAGAGAGAGAGAGAAGGTTGTAAACTCTTTGTACTGTCTTTGACTTTGTACTTTTTAGCATATTTGAACTTTTTCTCCCAGGACTTTTTCATATTGCAGATTTCTGTACATGAGTGGATTTCTTAAAGAGCTTGCGGATACAGCCTTTAAAGGTGTCCTTCAGGTCAGTCTGTAGATGGTCTCAACTTCTGTAAACAGATCAGGCTTTGTCAAGATTTTTGGTTTCTGGGTTTTTTTGAGGGAGGGGTATTGTCATCTGTGACAGCTTATACTCTTACAGGCAAATCACATAGATGATGAATCTGTCTTCATGATAGCATGCAGAGATTTTCTGCTTAAAGAAAAAAGTGAGTATGGTTGTTTCTGCCAGAGTGCTTTCCACAGAAGTGATGCTGTCTTCTGTAGAAGTTTTGCTGATGCAGCTGGAAGGTCTTACGGCTTGGAAAGTTCTAATTGTACCTGCTATTTCTCCACTAACCAAACCCTGCACTTGGTTACAGCTAAGCTGGGTGAAGAGCACTTTTGTTGGCAAAGAATTCAGTCTTAGCAGGAAGCTGTAGCAACTGAAGATACTATTTCATCCAGCTGTTTCTGGGTGCTCTGCTCCCATGGCACAACCAGCAGAAGGAATATGCTAGTCATCCACAGCCACGCGTCTGCAAAATCCGGGAGTTTAATTTACACCATTGCAGTCCCTGATAAACACGTGTTGAATTCTTATGGATTGTTTGCCTAGGTAAGCTCAGCACAACCCCTCTGTTTAAGGGAAATGCCCTCTCAAATCTGCTGGCAATGTTGTTTGTCAAAGTGAAATAGTAAGGCTCTGCCAGCCTGGCTTGTTTGATTGGAGAGGATTAGGTGGGGCTGTTTGTATAAGAAGGCTGTGCAGGTGGGTAGAGGGGGCTGCAGAGGAAAAGGTGAGTGGCAGACAACACACAAGCCTGTTACCACCTGAGCACTGTGGGCACTGCTGCCACTGGTGCAGCAGAACTAAGTGTCAGCCTGGAGGGTAGTCACAGTCTTAGGGAGGCTCTGTTGTCATCAGTACAGCAGGAGCAGGGGCTCTGTAATAAAATTGTCTTGTGAATTGGTGTGGCTGTGGAAGGTGGTGAAAAAATGTATGGTTTGAAGATAATTGTGGGTATTTTATCAATGGGTTTGGAGGACACACCCTTAATAAAAGTCAGTTGGTTTTGAAGTTGAAACTTTTTTGTGAGTGCAAATGAATGTTATGTGTAATGACTGAGCAGAATGATTTCACTGGAAGACCTTTCCATCTGGTGAAACCAAAACCACCTCCAAAATACATCAATAAAAAGTTACTAGAGCTTTTTCTCTGATGTATCATTTTATGTCTGCAGAATGAAAGTGCAATCTCATTTAAGTGTCCTTACTGATAGTAAGGGAATCTTTGTGGAGTGGACTTCATAGCATGTAATCAAGGGTGTAATCTGAAAAGTTTATTCTTTATCTGCTAGTAGTATTAAACCTTGTGCTGCTGTTTCTCACTGCTTCTCAAACCCACCTCATACAGTGAGGAAGCAAGGGGCCATGAATCCAAGCCTTCACTTCAACCAGCTGCTGTTAGCTGTCTGCAGCTGGCCCCGTGTATGTTTATTAACATGTAATTCTTAGCAGAAGTTAGACCTCTGGCATATCTATGCTCTGTGTAGGTTACTACAGTTTTCCCTTCACAAGGCTGAGATGTTGCACAGTCACGTGTAGCAACACTAGAAACAGAGCTTGTGACTCCTTTCAAAAAAGAAAAAGATAAATTAGACCAAAGGCTCCTTAGTTCAACTAACTTGTCTTTTGAACTGATTAACTGAAAAGTGTTTTACTAATGCTATTTGTGTATCTATCTGTTGAAAACACTTATGGAACAGATGACTGGGCATGTCCCATCTCACAATATGGGATTTTAGTGTGTATATGTGTGAATGAGCTGGAACTGCCAGTACAGGAGAAGCTCCTGTAACTGGAACAGTGGAGAGCAAACACAATGGAATTTTATGACAGATATCTTGATGTTGGATTAAGTAATTTATCTCTAGAATTTCTTAAAGAAAGCCACTCTTGAAGTCAGGTGTGCTACTCTTTGCAGGTGTTAGATTTGGGAGATTTTAATGGTTAAAACAGCAGTAATATGGGCTATAAAATGTTGGTTCAAATCCTGGCAGTACCATGAGGCCCCAGTGATTTCAGATCACTTATCCTACTGACAGGGAATCCAATGTATTTTGGCTTCTGTGATTCTGACCAGTTGGTACTGTGAACATGTCATCTTCCAACTCAGCTGAGTTGGCTGGATAAACTGCCACCCTTTGGGCGACTTGCAGGTATTTGTCATGCATCCTGCCAGCATACTTCTGCTGTTTCAGATCTGCCACTTAAGCTGCTCATGTCATCCCTTCTTAGCCTGTTTAAGGGGAAAAACGTGCATTTATTGCCAAAGATCTACTACTATATATAGTTGTATAAGCCAATTTAGCTCACTGACTGAAATCTGTTAAGGAAGAGAGAGTAACCTCTTCTGGTACAGTTATATCCAGAAGAGAATATGCCCATGGCTTGCCATTTTGAGGGCTGGTTTTGACAAGTTTGCTTCAGAGAAAAGCTTATGAAAGGTATGCTGCATTACAGGGAAGAATATCTGTAGAGAGGTGTGAGCATTTCATTAGGAGATAGCAGAAGGCATGAACAATGCTTCTGGAACAGACAGACTTCTGATTTAGAATTGTTCTTTATGTAAAGCATGCTTGATTGTCAGTGGTCATCTTCACATAGATTTGAAGATGGGATTTGAACTGGTAAAAGCACAGTGTCCTTCTCTTCTGAAAGATTTATTTCCTTGTCAACTTCAGTTTCCTACTGATGTTATCTAAAGTCATACTCTCTGCTCTGGATGGAGGCATTGATGTGGAGAGTGTGCACTTGCTGGCTTGTTATCCCAGCCATGGCCACAGAGTTTGTTTGTAACCAAAAGGTGGGAATGGCAACATGAAGAAGCAGTCTTGATCCCTAGCCAAGTTTATACTCTATTTCACCTCTAGGTTAAGCCCTCAGCTTGTGAGCTCCATTTGGTCCCTTTGAGCTTGGGTCTTTACCATATCTCTAAGTAGTTCTTACTTTGAAAGGGCAATCTTATGAGGAATATTGATGTTACTTGACAAGCCTTTATTATACACATTGAGCTGTCTGTTCTCTTCCTTTCCAGCTTCAAGATCACTGCAAGAAGTGCTAACAAATTAGGAGCTTCTTGAAAATAGCTTAAAATGAAGAAGCAAAAATACTCAATTCAGTTAGTGGTTTAATTCAGATCAAGATAATATTCTCACCTCATTCCCAAAGATCCCTAAAGGAATAGTGCAATTCCATGCTGACATCCATACAGATAAAAGGTAGTAGAATTGCATTATTTGGAAACTACTGCAAGCTACTCCTCTTTTCCCTTTAATTTAAAAACATTTTGAAGACATTAATGCTGCAGGGAGGGGCTTAACATCTGAGCACTGGGAAATTTTTTCTTAGTTGTCCGTTCTTCCTGAATATTTCTGAGAACTGGGGTTTTGTTTTGGTGAAATGAAAAGATGGAAAAACTGGTAGAAGGTTTAGAAAGCCCTGTCAGGGGCGTAAAATGGTTAATTTACATTCCTGAAATTCTTATATTGTCTGAAAAAAATTAGTTAATAATTTCTTTTAGGCTGAGGTTTTTGTTGGGCAGGACCAAATTTGTTCAGATTTAGATGTTACCGCTGAAACTTTTGTTAGAGAGTGTAAGCCAGATATGTGACAGCAGCCCAGCTGGGTGGCACTGCAGCAGCCTTTGACTGACTTGCTGACACCATCAGCTCACTGGTTGCATGGTGGGGTCTTGTTTGGAGACCAGTTACACATTCTGTTTCATCAAGTGCGAAGTTGGTACCTCAGTAGTGAGAAAAGATGAAGTGCATACTCTTTAGGATCTCTCTACATGTCACATACCCTTGAGCACATGTTCTCCTCAGGAGCTGAAGGCACTTTGTTTATTTGTATATTTAGGTAGATGTAAAACTAGACAAATACTAACTGCCAGTTGCAGGTATAGAAAATACCCTTCTTGAAGATCGAGAGGGTTGGATTTGGTGTGCTGATTGTTCTCACAACCTTTATGACTACTCCTTAGGCTAGTATCCTCATACTTATACTTGGGCATCTGCTAAATTTGTAAGCTAAGAGTTCCACTTTCTGTTGCAACAAAAAAGTATAGTTTTTGTGGAGGTGAAGGGGGCATTATGATTGTTTTTCTCACCTTTTTTTTGAATTCTGAGATGAGATGGTACAGCCATCTCTGCAACCTTAGCGTACACTGCCTCTGCTTAGAAAACAGTGTTAGTATCACACCTCTTCAAAACAGATAGCTCTTAGATTGTAATTGATGTCGCCTGGAAATTGGAAATGGGAAATGAATTGGATTTTCTGTGTCTTGGAACTGTTGACCCATGCTTTAGATCAATGCAGGCTCTGGCTGAGTCTTTCTCTTTTTTCTTTTCCACATTTAGCCTGTAGTACTGAACAGTTAACCTAGCTTACTAATCATGTTTCTCTAGCTCTTTTCAGAGAGCCACACAAACCAGCCAGATGTCTACCTGCTGTTAAAGCAAAAAAACCACCATTCTTAAACTAGGTGCACATAATATGGTAATGTAACCAGCTATCATGAACGGGAAAGTGAACAAATCCTGGTTAGTGTAAATGTTCTTGCTTCTCAGAATCTACACCTGCTGAGTCACATTTAACTTTCCTCTGTGATATGGCAAATTAAGTATTTAACATTTTTTCCCTAGGTATTTTGCATAAAGAAGCACACAGCTTATTCAGGTTTTCTGACTAACAGGATACTACCCTGAGAGCACCTAGTGTGCTCTTCAGGACTGAATAGCCCACACATCTTGACACAGATTTGAGGCTTGTCTGTCTAAAAGGAAGAGGATTTCAGAGGGCTCTTTGAAAGACTGATAAGAAGGCTGTCATCCCTATCTTAAGGTGAAATGTATCATTTTGTTTTAGCTTTTAACCCAGTAGTCTGCACTACCTAAAATGCCTGAATTACAGGGAAGGTTAGTATCTTCTGCTGTCATTTCCTTGGCAGGTTGATTGCTCAATCTAAACTTCTGGCTGCTGGATTTCTTCTTAAATTAGCTGTCTACCAAACTTTCTTTGTGTTAATCAGAATCAGTAAATATTAGCATACTTTACATAAGGCACATGAAAAAACTGTTGCTGTGGTTGTTTTAAAAACCCCAAACTTTTGGCAGATGACTCGTGACCAGGTAGAGTTCTTTTGCTGACTTCCTTAGGGTGAACACCATCATTTTTTTCAGTCTTACATTCCAGAGAATTGGGGGCTGCTCAGTGCAATGCTGCATGTGAATCTGGAGGCCAGAAATCTAGTAGGAACCAACATAAAAGAGTCCCTCGTATGGGTCAACCAATTCAGCTTTTGGAATCAGCATAGCCTAGGAGTTCCTAATCCCTCTGGTGATAGTGGTCTGCCTTCTAATTTTAGTTTCTTTCAGTTTACTTGTAAAGCACAATAGACCAGTGGAAAAAATCTGCATTCTAAAAAAGTTTTTGAAGAACAGGCATGAGTCATACCTGTCCCTGCAGGCCGTTAAAAAGCTGCCAGCAGTTAGCTGGGAAAAAGTGTATTTAAACTGTGTTCATGCCAATTTAAATCACTTTATTCAAAAGCATGAATGAGGTTGTAGTATTCCATTAAGACTGTTGTTATCAAATTTTAATGAGGAACTATATTTACACAAGCAGCAAATGAGTTCTCCCCAGAATTTTCTTTTTAATCAAATATTCCTAAACATTGTCTGTGGTTTTTACAAGGGACAAAAGTGAACATTTTACATTCTTGTCCCGGTGGGGAAATTCAGCTAACAACTGAGCTGTGTTTAAATAACTGCACAGAAATTTAAATTTAGGTTCATCAGCGAATGATCTGGTCAGTGGCTCGTAGCATGTTGTGCTGAAGGTAGGTAGTAAAATGGAGATTATTCAGATCTGGCCAGTTTTCAAGGCTCAAGTTTGTTCTGCGTATGAAATTAGACTAAAGGGAAGAGTCCACACGATGTGCGAAGCTTGTGTCAAAGGTTAAATTACAAGGAACCTAACTAATGGTAGTCTGTGCTTTGATTTTTTGCCAACTTTCTGATCAAAAAAATGAGGCTTCTGCTAAATACCAGACTGCAGGCTGGTGCTCTCATCCTCCTCCCTCCTGCTTCCCTTTCCCACTTCCATTCAGTCTCTCCTGTCACATCAGCAGGCCTATGACATACAGCAGGATATTCTTCCTTTTCTGTGAGAAAGATTGGCACACATAAACCAGTTTGGCACTGATTGAATATTAGAGATGAAGTATGATAATAAAAAGAAAGTGGGTAAAAAATCCCTAGAGATTTATCAGAACATTGCTGGCATTGCTTAAGCAATGCTATAGCTAATAACAAGCTTTAGTAGTTGCTTTCAGCAAAATAAAAGGAATAGGAACTGGGACATATATTTGCACAGGCTTTATTACAGAATCTTTAATCACTCTTCTCATGTACTAATTGCAAGTAATAGTTTGCAATATTCTGCATTTTTTCTCTAATTTTAAAATAATTTTGAGATATTTTGGTGTACAACCAACCACACTGGTGACTTGGACCATTCCTAGACATTTTACTTTGATTCACCAGTGAAATGCTACAGTAACATTAGATGGACTATATTTCCTTAAATAATTGGAGTTGTGAAATACTGAGTCTCCATAAAGTTACAAACTTTAAAACCATTGTTGCCATCTAATTTTGTGGTTACAATTGAATGGAACAGTAAACCAAAAAATTCTGAAATCTTTAATTTACTCCATCCTTCCTTGAAATAAAGAAAATGTAAGCTTCAAAACCCAGGAATGTAGCTGTCTTGCTATTTAACCCTCAGTGAATGGATTGGTTTAGGGAGTGCATCAGTTGCATTACACTGATCTGGCAAGTTGGCAGAAGTTTTTAGAGAAATGGTTAAATATGTGATATCTGAGGTTATGTAAAGGTTGCAACTTGCGATTTTCCTTGAGAGGAGAAACAGGGATTTTTGACTTGTACTTTTTTTAATTGAAGTAGAAATATTAGAGCTTGATAAAGGGAGCATAAGCTTTTCTTGAACAAAATGCTTTCCCAAAAGAAGCATAGACATACCAGTGGGCAGGTATGGTCATTTTCTTTTTCTATGCTGTAATTCTTATGTTTCATCCAGGTAGCACTTTTTGAAAATACCTCTGAAACACTGTGAAATGTGCCACGTATTTCATACTGCTCGCATTCTATGAAACATCTGTTACAAAGAGCTGTGCTGGTAAAGCTAGATTAAGTCTAAAAAAATAATTATTACCAATTGTCCTCCCTCTCATCTGGGTCCTCCCATCCCTCTGGATGAGGGACTAGTTACCCTAAATTATGCAGTGCTGTGTCTCCTGTAGAGGCAGGCAAGCATCCTGTATAGTTTCTGGAGTGGAAGCACCTGTTTGGGGAAGAGCTTTTTTAGATGGAGCAGGTTTGCTGGCCTGCTTGCTCTGCCTGTAGCCCACTCTGACATGCAATTGCACAACATTAGGTTAATGACAGCGGGTTAGCAAGCCTTCAAAGCATCTGGTGTGACCCCGGCATGCCTGGCATTCCTTTCTGCTCTGCAAAGGTTTGGCATCCATTCTCCACTGCAGGAAGAATGTACTCAGGAGAAACCAGCTCATATGGGTCCCCCAGGCCTCTGGAGAGGGGAGAGTTGTCATGGCAATAAATTATAAGGGTTCATGGAAGAGGAATAAATCCCCTTCACTGAGCTCTACCACAGGCATGGATTGGCTGAGAAAAGGAAGCTGGATCAAGCAGGTATAATTTCCAGTTTTCTCTTTTGTAACCACCATTGCCACTTAATGGTAGGGCAGAATGCGTGTCCTGGAAAAGTGACCGTTTCTAAGTACCAGAGACACTTTGGGCTGCAAGGAGTCTGTGTCCCACCAGGTCATAGTGCTGACCAGACTGACCCGTGCCCTTTCCCAGGACTCACCGAGCATTCTGTAGCCAAAGGCAATGTGGGCAGAATGGCATCTTCTCTGTAGTGGCTGCTTACAGCTGCTCTGCAGATGTGGCCAAGAATGGCAGAAAAAAAGTCAAGTATCCAAATATCCTGGTACAGGACAAAGCAAAGGAGAAGCATTACTGGACCTGGTGCTCACCAATGCACAGGAGCTCATTAGGGAGGTTAAGATGGGAGTCAGCCTGGGCTGTAGCGACCCTGCCCCAGCTTAGTTTCTGGTCTTGAGGAACGTGGGCCTGGCAAAGAGCAAAGTCAGGACCCTGAGCTTCAGAAGAGTGAACTTTAAGATATTTAAATAGTTACTGGATGAGATCCCCAGGAAACTGACCTTAGGTACAGAGAAGTAGACCAGAGCTGGCAACTCAGTTGACACGACAGAAAGAGGGGATGTCATCCAGAGGGACCTGGACAAGCTTAGCAAGTGGGCCCACGAGAAACTCACGAAGTTGGAGTCCAAGTGCAGGGTGCTGCACCTGGGTCAAGGCAATCCCAGACATGAGGACAGACTGGGAGATCTCACTGAGAGCAGCCCTGTGGAGGAGGACATGGAGGATGGACAAAAAGCTGGTCATGAGCCAGCAATGTGCACTTGCAGCCCGTAAGGCCACTTGTGTCCTGGGCTGTATCCAAAGCATCAGGGGCAGCAGGGCCAGGGAGGGGATTCTGCCCCTCTACTCTCATGAGACCCCATCTGGACAGCTGTCTTCAGGGCTGGGGTCCTCAGCACAACAACTACGTGGACTTGTTGGAGCAATCCAGAGGAGGCCATGAACATGCTCAGGGGGCTGAAGCACCTCTCCTGTGAAGACAGGCTCAGAGAGCTGGGTTTGTTCAACCTGGAGATGAGAAGGCTCCAGGGAGACTTCCCTGAAGTCTTTTAGTTCCTCACAAGGGCTTATAAAAAAGAGGGAGAGTCACTTTTTACACAGGCAAGTAGCAACAGGACAAGGGGGAACAGTTTTAAACTGAAAGAGGAGAGATTTAGGTTAGATGTTAGGAGGAAGTTCTTTACCCTGGGAGTAGGGAGGCACTGGAATAGGTTGCTCAGGGAAGTTATGGATGCCTCATCCCTGGAGTTGTTCAAGGCCAGGTTGATGAGGCCCTAAGCAACCTGTTCTAGTGGGTGGCATCCAAGATGGGGGAAATTGGAACTAAATGATCTTGAAGGTCCCTTCCAACCCAGGCCTTTATATGATTCTATGACTCTGTGTCCTTCTGTCCAGGCATCCCCTGCCTTGTTGATGCTTGGACATTGTATAGAGAAATGCTTCCCCTGAATTCCAGGGAGAAAACATGGTCGAAGATGGGAAAGGAATGGAGTTAAAAGGTGAGACAATAAGTCTTTTTAGACTGAGATGTTGTGAAGAGGGCAGGAGGGAGGAAACTACTGGGGAATTACTGGGCCAAGAGATTGATACAGGAAGCAGAGAGCAGGAGAAGGGAGGATGGTGCTTACAGGGAAAACAGAAGCAGGAAAAGATGGAGAGAGCCTGGGAGATTCACGCATGTTCAACAGAACAAACTCCTCTCCAAAGCTGAGACTAAAGGGTCCTACACTTCTGTTACCAGCAAACTGCTCTGAAACTTACTGGCACATTATGTTTCATCTTCCTCCAGTGCTTTACCAAAGGTGGCATCCTGCTGCATTCCACACTGCTGGTTACCCACAGTGGTGGGTCATCACATGGGGGCTCAGGCTGTTCCATGCCACTGGCACACCGGACAGGGAGGCAATGTGTTGCCAGATGATGGGGTGAATTCCCTTGAAGCCATAAAACAGATGCCAGGATGCCATGCCTGAAATGTCAGAAAGTTTATCTTTGCAAACTTGATGCACGTTCACAGGTGAATAATGATATATAATAAATCACAATCTCAGACACTTTTTTTTTACACAGAATCTGTGTCTTACTTAGTATGTACCATGCACAGGCCTGTCTTGGTAAGCAGCTTTTTAGGAGTAAAGGCATCTTATTCCTGTCATTTCAAATTCTTTTGCATGCTTGATTTTGTAACCTTCATACCCTCTTTAGGTAAGACAGGTAGAAAAAGATATTTGACATTTTTAATAGTTTTTTCCTTACATTCTTTCTAAATCCTTCTGGTTTAATCTGTAATTCCAGGAATTCTTCTGTCTGTAGCCTAAAGGCTCACCACTAACCCCTTACCATTCTCGTATACCACAAAAGAGGGACAGAAACTGTTTTGTAAATAAATTTCTATAGATTATGCCAGATAAATAAGGACTTCTCTTGGCAATTAAAATTAAGCTATCTCCAAACAAAGAGGAAAACTTAACACAAAACAGGCAGTAGATACCAGTCCTCTATTTGTATTCAGTGCAAAGGACAGACGTTTTTGGTAAGCCTTCCAAGTCCAAACACACATTGCTTTTCCTGTACAAAGGTGATTTGCCAACCTGCTTATATTTGAGTGAAAACAGTTTGAACATTGGTGTTCAAAGGCAGAAATGCATACTTCTCCAATTTGGAAACATTCTTGTCAATATAAACAAAACTCAGCTCTCTGGTTGAAATATTGAAAAAAGGAACTATGAAGGTTAATTTTTTTTTGAATTGTGTTTGTCATCTGTTGATCAGCAAGAAGGGCTTGTGCTTTGTGTGCCGAAGAACAGTCTCTAGTGCATGGTTTTCTAACCTTATGGACTATTGTCACATGCAGAATCTGTGAAATGACTATAATAGGAATGTAAGGTAAAATTGTTAAAAATGGAGTCCAGGTAGGGACTGGTATCTTCCATACTGTGCCAACTGGATACCCTGTGCCCAGGAGGCATCTGGCTGCTGGCGTGGGAGTCACTGCCCTTGACTTCTGTGGTGTGTAAGGATATCTGGGAGAAGAGTAGGCCAGGGGAGGAAAATAGATGGGATGCATGGTGCCAGCTTCCTCCACGGTGCAAGCACAGGAGCCAGCAGGTAGCAGGGGCTGTTCTGCGGGGCTGCTCGGGGTGTGCAGTGTGCAACATGCAAGGTCATCTCTTCAGGAAATTGAGGAATGTACTTCGGTCTCTGAAGCAACTGCTGCTGTGGCTCAGAAGCACGGCCCAGTTCAATGTGAACTTGAGTGATTAGCACAGCTATTACTGCATCTATAAATAGAATTCATCTTACAATATATTAAGTTTAATGATATAATAAATAGATTACAGTTAACTTTAATAGGAGCACAATGAATGGAGACGCAGTTCTTATGAAGATCTGCAGCCATTAGTGAATGTTTTCAAGATGTATTATATGTAATACCCTCTTCCTTTGAAAAATGAGTAATCTAACGATACTGTGTAAAAACAAAATACAAAAACGCAACCCATAATATTCCTGTTGCACAGAAAGCAGTTAAGTATGGGAAAGTGCAGGTTGTGTTATCAACCTTAACTCTGCTCCTTATGAATATGCACTGTGAAAAATGTTTATTATATGAAAATATTGCTAGTTTTAAAGCAAACATATATTTCTATGTAGGAAACTTTCATGTGGTTACTGTCACAGGGAATTAAAAGCAACAGGAAGCTCAGCTGCACCGATATTTTGCTTTAACTTATCTTTTTCGTTAACAAGAAAAAAAATGCTTTGGGAAGAAAAATATTTTGTTTTGTTTTTTTTCAGTGAAATAATACAGAGTTCTAATGAGACAAGCTTCCTGGAGTTACAACATGACATGTTTAAAGAACGTTGGCATTATACCTCCTGCCTGTGGTTCACCTTGTTGTTCTTGTTTTATGGTAAATCTTTGAGTGTCCATTTCCATTTGTCAAAGACTAAAGTATGTTTTTCAATGCATATAACTTGCTCTGGTAATAATACAGTCCTCTGGGTTGGGAGGACAAAGCCTAAACCCCCCAGTTCCTTGCCTTTTCACCTAAGGCTGTAGTTTTGCAAGTGTTCGAGGTAGCTCTTCTGGGGGCTTGGGGAGGTTAAAGAGGAGAGAGTGGGCTGTACCTCTTGCTGTGCTGGCACAGATGTGGGTGTGGCTGTGCAGTGAGGGAGGTGAGGAATCTGACCTGGCTGGAAAACAGCCCAGCAAAAAGGTGACCCGAGGCCAGTTGCCACCACAGTTGACCACAGAGCCGTACAATGAAGGCTGTGGTGGCACACCTGAGAAGGTGATGCAAGTATAGAAATGAATGGCCAAGGGTGCAGGAACTGTTTGTTTTTTAATTCTTCCCAGTGGCTGTGCTGGCTTATGTGCACATGAAACTACAGCTGAGAGAGTGATGCCTCTAGGTGTAAATAATAGGCTTATGCTCTCTGCGTGGGACACTTGGGTCACAGTTCCTCATACCTTTTTCTCAGTGGTGTAGCTGGCTCAAGGAGTTTGTGCCCTGCCTGTGAATTGCTCATTTGCTTCTGCTGGCTCAGTTTTTTGTGAAAGCATGGTGGGAAATTAAACCAGTAACTAGTTCTAAAAGAAAGAAAAAAGAAAACCCCAAGGGTAAAAACTTAAAACTGTCTCTCCCCACCCTGCATCCATTAATGAATCTGGTTCACAGAATGTTTCTACAGATATTTGTTCCTGCAGAAATAAGGGCAAGAGCCATTCAGGGACAGGCATGAGCAGGTGAGACTGGGACATCTTTAAGCTGGTGTTATCATCAAGAAAGGGTGCATGGATCTGTTCCCTTCATTAATGGGCGTATGACAGCTTTGGCTGTACTCCTTTAAAATAACTGAAGCATCGAAGCATATGTTGCAAGTTCTGTGCCCAACTACAGGGAACCAACAAAGAGGACAGGATGTATGACCTTCAGAGGGAAGTTCTGCTCTGCTGGAGACACAGTGATGCTGTATTACATTAAGCCTGTCTGTGAAATCTCCCTGCTCTTAAAACATAATTTGAAGTTGATTGTAAGTATCCAGTGCTGAAGTCTGTTATATACACTTCATGTTTAAATCCCATTTGAAGCTGTTTTTTACAGCCATTAACTAGCACACCTTTTGAATTCTACCGCAGTGTATCTAGAACTCTGTTTTTTTAAAGGCAAATGTTAAAAGAAAGTGGTTTATGGGAAATCTCTGCTACAGATACATACCTTTACAATAGTATTTGTAATCAAAGTTCATACTATTCTAATAAGATCAAGATTTTAAAATAAATATTAATCTGATTTTTTTCAGTTGCTACTGATGCCATTTTCTTCCTTGCAAAAACAAAGCTTAAAGTCTTTTTACAATTTTGTTTGACTACAGCACCTTACTTTGCATGGAAATTACGGAAAATCTTGTGTGGGGAATTTCATTTTGAAAGTAGTCTTCAAAATGCTTTGCCAAAAAACTTTATCCAGTTAGTAAAACAGTTCAGTATTACTTATCATACTTCATAATTCGTATTCTCCACTCCACTTAAGTAAGCTTTGGAAGACTTCATGCAACTTAAAGTAATGCCTCTCTGTGTCCTTCCTCGCATTAAAACAGTTCCTGTTGCTTTCACTACTTCCTCCCTAACCTTAAGTTTATCAATACTACAAAAATGTGTCATTTATCAGTAAGCTGCTGATCAGTGCACATTGCAATGTCCAGAATTGCTTGTGCTATGCTTGAACTACACAAGATCGTAAGTGTAAATTTCTTCCTGTAACTGTGTTGAGGCAAACATGCTGGAGTGAACCTTTCTAAGCCTGCTGCAGGCATTATAAGTAAATTGAGCAGAAATTCCTCTATCTAAACTGCTTCCAGGGAGCCAAGTTGCTCTCGTTCTTCCCTCATAGTTGGAATGTAGCAGCTGTTGGTCACAAACTGGTGCACCTAAATGAATTTCTTTAAGTGTGTTCTGCTGCATCAATACTAATGGTATATTCTACACAGTTATACCTGTGAGATAAGGTGCGTTGTACAGTGACCCTTGAACTTTGTTATCAAATACCAGTTTTCCTTAACTACTGGTGAGTGTGTTAAACCTTTGTCTCGCCCTGCCCACAGATATGGAATTTACCAACAAAATAGTTCCAGCTCAGCACCTGGGATGCACACTAATAAAGCTCAAATCTGCAGCCTGTAAGGCTGCTGCCTAGCCCAATTTAAACCGGGAGAAACCGTGAGAACATGGGATTTGTATGATCCCAGTGGGTCACTTGTTTAATTTCATAATAGTTCAAAAGGAAAAAGATCTGACAATAATAGCAGTGCCTTTTTGTGGTCAAAAGGCCCACCCTGAATTATTTTGAAACATGTTTAAACACTTGCTGTCTTATGGAATATTTTTCTCCTTTTCTAAGGCCTTATACATGTTGGACTCTAGCATGTGCCTTTCTCATTGACTGAATGGGAACTTAGGCTTTTAAATGAAGGTGTCCTAAGCTAAGCTGTAGTTAAATGTCTAAAGCAGATGGCAGAAGTACCTCTCTGTTGGGGCCAGATTCTTGCCTGAATGGGAGCATTTGGCAAATTAAATGAAGTATGTAGTTGGATGAATAGGTCGAATATAGAAGACAAAATGCTGGCTGCTGCAGCTGCCCAAACTAGATTACCAAGCAGAAGGGGAGTGTTTAAGACCTAAGTGGGTCCAAATTTGAGAAAGGAGAAAACAACTAAGCATGACGGTTCTTCCCAGGTCATCTTCACCGTGTCCAGGGTAAATCTCGTGCAGCTGAGGATTTGGCCCCTCCCGATTAGGATGTTTGGTTTCCTGGATAGAAAAAAACCCGCAATCCTATTAGACAACACACAAAAATCCCTCTGAAATGTTTCTAAGGGAGTCAGTCTGCTAAGCGTCTGCTAAATGTGCAGAGTACACAGAATCCCTTCTGGCACTGTCTTGAATGATGCATTTACCAATATTAATGGAGATACCAAACCATATTGCTCCACAGTTCCTCCTGCACACATTATGCTCCTGACACACATATGTGTGTATGTGAAACGCCAATTATGGTTTTTGCATTCCCTGGTTTAAGCACCAGTGTTTTTTGAAAATGCTGACTGGCCATTACCACAGCCAGACCATCCTGTGGTCTCTCCATTCAAAAATGTTTCTCCAACTAAAAAAAAAAACCAACAAAAAATGTTGTTTCTTTGGTCTGTTGCACTGTAATCTCCGTTCTTCTGGGGATTATATAGCTCTGCGGGTGATTTCTGTAATTCATTCTAGTCTTTCATTAGAAGTAATAGACGGTCTTAATTACAGCATGCCACATGACAAACTGGTAAAGGTGCTAGAAATGTTGCCAACAGGAAAAGAATTGGATGCTGTGAATTTTTTTTAATTAAGAGTTGGCAGTACTGATGGGAAATAAGATTGGACTGGTGTCCACTGAAAACTATGTAATTTTGGTGTAGACATTTTTCTAAATGTCACAAATTGTATGTTGTTCGTGGCTTTAAGAACTTGAAAAATTATCTTCAGCTTAAACAAAATAAGACCAACCTTTGAAACTGAATATATACCAAATAGGGAAAGAAACATGGCAACTTTTGATTTTTCTCTTAACATTGCTTTGAACTGTAGTCTTCCTCAGTACCTTAATTTGTGATAAATATTTACTTTGTACCATTAAATATTCTTGGAACATTGAGCTACTGTAGTAAATACCATTTCAAATGTCTGTAGAGATGTAAATGAATGTATCATCTTTGTTGTTTGCTGTCAGGCTCTCAAAAGCATCTGCAGGTCTTACTCTTCGCCCTTGTATTTTCCCAGAAGGCGCAGAGTGAAGCTGTGGGACCTGCAGCGCAGCTCAGTCTTCCCAGGTTAGGCAGTTCCACATTACTTTTGCAAAGCCTTAATTAATTTCCTACAAGGGAGAGTGTGGTGCATTCATTACACTAAATTTTTCTGAGGACAGGATGGTTCTCAAAGTCAAGGGAGAAACAGAAAGTCCTTTCTAGACAGGAATTTAGAGTGGGAGTCTAACAGTGGATGCCCTCAGCCTCTGGTGAAGCATGTTCTTTTCCATTAACCAGGGAGAGCTCAGGCTGTGGTTAGGCATTTTGGGGAAGAGCAGACACCCAACTAGAGTAATTATGCAACTACCCAGAGACTATCCAACTTAATTTGAGGTAGAGGGAATGTTTCTTTATTTGCAGAGAATCAGAAGTGGAACGACTATAGAGAAAAATACTTTAAAAGTGAGAGCCAGAGCCATAACCATGTTCAATTTTTGTATTTTGCTCTGAGAAAGGCAGACTGCTAGATGGAAGACGGTCACTGTTCAAATGTCAAAATCTGCCTGTGATATCTGTATCTAAAATTAGGAAACCCCCCAAACCTTTTGTGCAGAATAAATACCCGACATACCAAGTTTTCTACCACTAGCAGATGATTGTTGGGGTTATTACATGGGTCCTGACTGTGGCAAAGTGATTAGCGGTTAAGTCAGTGGGTTTTTTTACCATGAGAGAATATCTGCCAATCATGATCAAAAGAGAAGTAATCTGCAATAGTAGTACTCCAAAAGAGAGGAAAATAGTAATTTCTAATTATTATTCAACTCATTGACTGCTTAATTCCGAATCACATTTTGTTCAAAAGATAAATCTAGCCTTGCTGTCAGATTACACTTGCCTTTGGGCTGGGGGAGAGGCTGATCCCTGGGGATTTCCTGCCCGTTCCTGCTGCTATGCTGGAGGAAGAGTAGCCATCATCCCAGCTCTGCATCGAATGTGTTCACTGCTGGGAAAAGGGGCAGAGATAGCTGCAAGCATCACAGGGCATTAGGCATGCGCATGTATAAAGTACTTCTAAGTCCCCACAGCGGTAATGTTCAAATTCTTTCTTACTCTGATGATTTGAGTACTAATTTCCTTCCTGTTATTATTTAATATGTATATGCAGCCTATGGGTTTTTTTTTTTTTTCCTTCCCCTTTGCATATGATGTGCTAAGCAAAGGAAGGCAGTGATAGTCTCCTGGGATATGTACAGCTCTGTTCATATCTGAGGTATGAAGTCAACTCAAGACCATTTTGTTCTCATAAAATATACAGCACTGCAGTTTAATGGATAATGGCATAAATGCCAAGATTTGATGGACAGAACCATTTTCACTGGGAGATGAAAAAGACTATGAGGACTCAGTGCTGAATGGGAGATACATAAAATCATATAGAGGCAGAACCTTGTGTGCTAAGGGGGTAGTGATTTTGCCTTATCTGAGTGTGCTAACACCTGCCACGCTTAGCTATTACTAGGTAATAATACATATGAGTTTTTTTAAAGTACTAATGGAGGAAGCTAACAGGTTTTACAGAAAGTACTTTTCCCTCCTTTAGATGTGTGTTCTGTAAAGGTAGAATCTTTTTTGTACTGCTTGGGGTGATAAAGAAAAGGATGGTTTTCCCTCAGGTCGGCAGGAACTGACTACATGTTTGCTTCTGTTTGAGTGCATCGGTCTGGAGGGCTGCTGAGCGTCTCCAGTTTCCACTGCACCTGGGGAAAATTATGGGGGAACATTGCAGCCTCAGATCGTGTTCAGGGTATGCTCTGAACTTGGGCAGATTTTGCAGGAGGGCGAAAAAAAAGAAAAAAGGAAAATTTGCTGAAGTCTCTTGAGTTGTCTGTATGGAAACTAAAAATATTAAGCTGCCTAGCTGCTGTGCTGGTTCCAGGTATCTGTCTGAGAGCCCAGCCGTATGTCAGGAACTTCAGTGCCCTTGAATCGAACCGTAAGGGTGAATTGAACAGATCTGTTGATAATGCACAATGACCAAAAAAGGAGTGTTCTTTACCAAGTATTTACCAAGGGCTTTCCTTGTGCTGTCACTGAAATACAGGTGAGAATCCTGCATAGGGTTTGAAGCCCGAGCTAAGATGGCTTGGTGCCGCCCAAGGGCTGCCTTGCACGGGAGAGGGGAGCGTGTGTGCGTCCAGGCAGCTCCAGGTGCGCGGGGAAGGCTGCCCGCCTCCCTGCTGGGGAAACCCCGCTCCCGCCTCTGACAGCTCCGCCGCGGCTCTGCTGGGGATTAGTATTTTAATGTGTATTACATAATTGCTGGATTCGGGTCTTTCAACTCCTAAATCTTCAAAACCCGTTTATTCTATTGTTTAGCCAATAGAGGGTATTTCAGCATCTTTTTCCCTGGCAAAACTGTAGTGCATTTCAAATTTTTCTAAAATTACCCGCACTTTTGAAGGACTAATTTGCGTCTGTCCACGGAATGCAGTCATGGACGAGTCCAGCCAGGCCCGCCGAGGGCGATGGTATAATTATAATTAGTGGAAATGAGCTTGTTTTGCACCCGCTCGGAAAGCCGTGGAGAGTGTGGCACTGAGGGAATAGAGCGAGGGCTGGGGGCAGCCCCTGCCTCGGAGGCGGTGCGGGAGAGGGAGGGGGGGGAAAGGGGGAAATAGCCTCAACCCACCCAGCGCTTTTGGTTTTGGTTTTTTTTGGGTTTTTTTTTTTCCCCTTTCCGCGGGGTGGGGGCGGTTTCCCGCCGGCGGGGCCCGCGGGTGCCTCCCGGCCGCGCATCCCGCAGTGCCGCGCCGCCGCTGCGGAGGC
>VZRZ01003489.1:594213-674011 GCA_013398175.1 Climacteris rufus | reverse complement strand
GTCCGCGGGCGGAGACGTGCCGGCGGGGCTGCCGCCCGGCCGTAGCTGCAGTCAGTGCGCTGCCGGGGAGCGCTGCCAGCGCTGGGTGGCGGGCGGTGATGCGGAATGCAGTTTGCTGCCCCTTCTCTTCATTTTTTAAAATTATTTTTGATATACTGCAATCTTTGTTATTTTGATAAATAAACCTTGTCTGAAGGAGTTGTGTTTTCCTAGCGACAGAGTAAATGTTTAGAGGGATGTTTGCTCGACGGTTTCTGTTTTTTGGTTACACAGAGATCTTACTGATGTCTGAATCTTGTCACTAGACCTCTCTGCTGTAGAGAAAGTTTTATCTTCTTCGTATGGCAAACGGCATTTTTGACCGTGTATTTGCTTAGCACCTTCGGAGATACTGAAAGTCGGTCTGTGTCGTGGACCCCATGTGAAAGTTGCCTAAAATACCTGAAAAAAGCCCAACCAAAGAAACGGGTGAAATCGTTATTAGGCATGCACCTAATCCATATTGTTTTCTTTGCTAACGCAAAAGAATTAATCACCAGAGCTGATTATTCTTCTGTAGGCTTCCCACTTTTTATTTTTAAGGTGTGCTTTTGGCAAACTGCATCTCCCTCTTACGAGAAGCAGAAGAGGAATAGGATGATGATTAGCTCTCAGAAAGGCAAGCTGAAAATAGAAATTTTCCTTGAACAGGAAAAACAAGAAAAATCC
Source organism: Climacteris rufus (assembly GCA_013398175.1). Lineage (NCBI taxonomy): Eukaryota > Metazoa > Chordata > Aves > Passeriformes > Climacteridae > Climacteris > Climacteris rufus. The sequence continues at coordinate 673,303 of VZRZ01003489.1, read as the reverse complement.
TTCCTGAAAAGTCTATCATCAAATACTGAAATTCATGCTCACAGACCTTAATTATGCTTCCAATAATTTTGATGGCTCACCCATGTAGCACAGCAATAAAAGATGGTATTCATTATTTTTCAGTGATGCTTACAACTGGTTTTCTTGGGGGAAGCATGGGGGGCTGCTCCTCCTGGGGCATGGGGGAGCAGAGAGGGTGAGGATGATGATTCGGCAGTGTGCAGGGCGGTTCTGGCTCAGTGCTTGTCTGGTGAAATGCTGTGGAGTGTCCCATGTGAGGCATGGGCAAGAAAACACAGCTACAAGGCAAGATCTTCTGGTTGTGTTGTAGCTGTTCCCGTAAAAACGAGCCTGCATAACCTTAGCTTTCCTATGTAATCACTAATGAAGCAGAACACAAGACCTTCAGTGACTGTTTTTAGGTAAAGCCATAAGGATATTTTGAAAGTATGAAAACCAAAATCACAACAAAATATGTGGACCACAAGCTTTAGGGAATCCTCTTGGGTTTGAGGTGTTTTGTTCTAGGTAGGTAGACTAATACTGTAAATGGTTAAAATAACTATGTTATAACATAACATTAAAAAATAGCAAATCAGTTGTGTAAGAAAGATGCCAACTTTTAAGCCATATCTTAAACATGAAATTTTGAAAAAAGGAAGCAAATGGTTATGCTGAAGTCTGAAATGTGATACAAGTAGTTTATGTATTTTGCAGCTCATAGTTGTAAACAGCAGTAAACATTCTTCAGCTAGCTAAGCTGTTTTGGTGTATCACATCTCAAAAAGAGAAGGAAAACCAACAAAAACTCAGAAGTTGAATTTGGTCTATGCATGTCTCATTTAGTCCGAAAGCCTGTGGTTAAAGATTACCCAAATATGTAGAAAGTAATATTTATTTGTCTGTCTGAGTAAATATGGCTTTCATTGGTTTCCATCTCTTTGGTGATTTTTGCAGTCTGGCTTCCCCTTTTAGCAGCTGCCCTGCTCATTATTTGGTTTTGATCATATCTAATTGCGGGTGACATTTGAGACTGGGGTGTAGCGTTTTTCATCCTTACCCTTCTTGGAAAATTACTGGTTAATCTGTCAGCCAGTTTTACTGCAGTTTTATAAATGTTTTCTATGTACATCTTTAAAATAAAAGTATATACAAAAGAAAAGATACAGTCAATCTTTTTTTTTTTTTAAGGCCGTGAAATAAGTATGGTTTATAATGCAGACAGGCTACCTAAAATTTAACCGTTTCATTGAGAGTCTTAGCAATGAACCTGAACACAAAGAATCAAGGGCTTTGGTTTTAGTTCCTTCCCTCCTCTCCCAGGAGGACAGAGAGAGAACAGTTTACTGAAAACTAACACAGTTCTGCACACTTTCACGTTTGAAATTTGGGAATTAAAAGAATGTAATTCCAATAGATTTTGAACCCTAAAAGAGCAGTAATATATACATGCACCCTATAAAACATGTATCAAATATTGTTGAATTTAGAAACTAAAATGTTGCTTTAAGTCATTTTATGAGTGTCGGCTTCTTGAAATTTGATATAAAAGTAGAAAGTAAAAATGTGTTGATTTTACAGAAGTACACATAAGTAAGGCTAGTCATGTAACTAACTCCATGTTGTTACTCTTTTTCCCTCACCTTGCAGATGAAGAGAAAGTTGGACCATGGCTCCGAGGTCCGTTCTTTCTCTCTGGGAAAGAAACCCTGCAAAGTCTCAGAATACACAAGGTAATTAAATGCACTGACAGATCGCTAGATCCTGATTCCTGCGTATATCCCGTCTTTCCAATTGCTGAGCCTGATTAATTAAGCTCCTCTTAACGTTAAAGCACTGTAAAGCAAAGAAGAGGTGGTATCAGCATTTGTATATTGCTTTGCTAATTTAAATTATGTGAACTGAAGATGAGTTTTAATGAAGTAGCCAGACTTGCATTTCTTCGGTTGAGGTTTGTGTTTCATTCTAAATATAGCAAGCCCATTTACCTAAGAGACTTTTTGAGGCCTTGAGCATTCTTGGGAATAAAATCAATCAGATTTTAAAAAGGACATAACGATAAACCCTAAGACTATTACAAATCGTGATCAAATGTATCACTTTGCTATGGTAACAGGAATGAGAGAATGGAAATTTATGTAGGCAGAGCAGGCCATCTGATCTTAACAGGAACACGCGCGCACTTGTTATCCACAATGTGAAAGTGTTACGGGTTCCAATCCACTTCCTTGCTGCTCCTGTATGGTCCCAGATAGCACAAATATCTGCTGCTGTTCCACTCAGGTGCTCTGGGGGAGAAAGCACTCCTAACCACAAGCAGCAGCAGTGGAGCAGGGCCCTGCATGCACTCCTTACAACTGCCTTCTTACTATGTAGTTGCCATAACAATTGTGCTTGGATGTCACACTGCTTCCCATCCTGTTTGAATTTACACTACTTTACCTTTTCCCCCCACAATAAGCATCGTCCCTCCCACAAGCATTGCATTTGCCTCCCAAGGCTCTCTGGAAATGGTACTTGTTTTGTGTGGTATTGTTCAGTCACTGATGGCTCTTTCAAAGTAGTTTATATTTTATTTCTCTTCCTATAAGAGGTTTATCAGGTGATGAGTGAGAAGTTAACAGGTGAAAAGGCAACAGGTCCCAGGGTTGCTGTTCAGATGTGTAAATGCTGCAGTAGAGTAAAGGAGGCGATGTGCTGTTGCTGAAGGGCACTTGTTGCAGCTTCCACATCCTCCCAAGTCTCAAGGTGGTATCTTCTCTCAGTTTCTAAGTCAGTCTAATGGAAGGACTTTCTCACTGGCCATCATTTTTTCAGGTGACACACTGTTCTCTGCACTCCCAGAAGAGTAAACAGTTCAGCAACAAAGAAAGTATGCTTTTTTGTCAAGTGTGTCTGTCAGATGCAGAGGAACTGCTGGACTTCCAGCTGCTACAGAAAGAAACCAGACTGGTTATTTCAGGGGAATGAAAACATAGAGGAAAAATAAAGCATGAACAAGTATCTTGTGGTTTAATCTCAGGTCAAAGGAAAGAAGCTTTTAGATCCTGTTTTGAATAACTGTTTTTGACTGAGAGCCAGTTTGCAGCAGAAGAAAGTAAAGTGTAACTGTTCTACTGGGGCAAGTTCAAGGCTACATATTGCTCAGAACTAATAAAAGGCTAATTTCAAGTGCCTTGTTTTGGACCTTGAATGATAGGCCTTGTGCTGGATCTCTATGCAGGTGATGAGAATGAGTAAGCTGCAAAAACCACATTTTGTTTAAAAAATACTTTTAACTGATATTGCTTGGATTTTGGGTCGTTATTGCCATTAAAGAATCCTTAAATACCATCTGATCCTTCTCTCTTAAACTCTTTGATTTTATTTTATTCAAATAATATTTAGGCAAATGGTGCAGTTCTTGTGCCTGCTTGTCTGCGTTTTCCCTAGGATCAGGCACTCTAAAATTGACCAGTTTATGAACTTTGTTTGCATATAACAGGTAAAGGCAGTAAACAAATGCAATTAAGAGGATCCTTCTTCTCTGAAACAGTATTTTTATACCAGCTTCTGTTTCTGTTATTACTCAGCAAAATTGACAGTTAAAAATAAGCCTGCTCGAACCAATCTTTACTTTTCTTGACCAGTTTGGGTAAATGTTAGGACATGCTATGATTGTCCTTCAGAGCAAGGAAGAGTAGAGTGAAATATTTGTAGAGCATAATGAGGTAAATATTAAAATGAACTTGCCTTGCATCATTTAAAGCTATTCCTGTAGCCACTGAAAAATCAGTAAAACCCCTAAGCTCATACCTACTAAAAAGCTGGGTTTATCCTACAAAAAAGCAAAGGGTTTTTTGGAGTCTCACCCTGTATTTAAAGTGTTCATGCTTGTGCAAATACTATTGGGGTTCCATATTTCCTGCTAGGGAATACAGCTTTGATATTCTGTGAACGAAGTACTTTACATTATGTAAAAAAACCAAAAAAAACAAAAAAAACCAGAACCAAAAAAACAACCAACCAACCAAAACAAAAAAAACCCCAAACCAGAAAACACAGTCAGCTGTATTTCTTTAGACTCCCACAATAGCAGCTTAATCCCAGCTCTTTTAAAAGCTCCATTCCATATGAATGAGCTGGTTTTTAACGTGTCAGAGTGAAAAAAATCAAACTGTGATTCAGAGAGCACCTTTGGCTCCTTTTCCCTTCACCCTCCCCCCCTTAATTCCTGTGTCATTCCATCAACACACAAACTTTAAAAGACTGTATAGAGTATTTCAAAGCCCAATTCCAGACCACTAAGCCACTAGAACTGCTTGATATTACTAGCTCTTTGTCAACAAAATATATTAAAACCTAAAAATAGATTTTTCTTTTTTGTTTTTCCTGTTTGGAGGTGAAGCAGCACTAGTACATTTCACATACAGGTGGAACTCTGAGATCTGACTTCCTGCATCCCCAGTGAGAAGGCACCAGTGTAGCCCAGAAGGAAAGGAAATACTCTGACAAGGAAAGGAATATATAAACCTGCATCTTTATGCACAACTTGCTGGCCAATTAACAGAGTGGTAATTTTTCAGCCTTGAAAGGTGATCCCTGTTTCTCCCCCAGTTGGAGGGTTCACACAGCAGTGGTATAAGCAGGCAGATTTATCCGAGTGAGGGACTGACCTCTTGAGTGACCAGCAGAACAATTTTTCATGTTAATGCTTTTGCATGAAGCTAAAGAGTTTAAGTAATAGTTGTAAATGATGTAGTAGATTTCTTGCTCTGTAATAGACTTGTGAATTTTCCTCAATGCTTTACGTGTGACTGTCACTTTCTGTTTGTCTGGCAGTACCACGGGGCTGGTGCCATGTTCTGCCACACCCACGACTTTTGGGGACCTGAGGGCAGCCAATGGCCAGGGGCAGCAGCGGCGCCGCATTACATCCGTGCAGCCACCGTCGGGCCTCCAGGAATGGCTGAAAATGTTTCAGGTAACCATCCTCACACAAATACACTCTGCCTCCATGGTTTCAAATGGTCATCAACTTGTTCTCTGTTTCAGCAAGTTACTGTAGGCATTGATAAAAAAGAACAGCTTTTGCTGGTTTCTTAATAACATAACCCTTCCTGTTTAATGCTTTCACATTTTCTGCAAAGCCTGTCCAACGTGTAATGGCTGCCTCCATGGCCTCAAGCCATTTTCACTTGAGACTAGTAAGCTTCAGTGCATGGTTTGCTTCCCTGCAGTTGTAACACTAGATTTGTCATAAGTCTGGTGTCTTCTAAGAATAGAAAGAAAAGTTTATCAAAAATAGATTAAAAGGAAACTCAATGTGTATTTTTACTGATCTTTGTGTACTGAACATGTCAACCAGCACATGTGTACACAGTCAAAGGGAGGGAGGGAAGAGGGTTTTTTTGATCTTTTCAAATGCCTTCAGCAACACCTAAAAATAACTTAACTGGACAAAAGAAAAGATGTGAAGGACAGTGCTGTGGACCAGTTCCACAGGTCAAAACTGAAATCCCAGTCAGGGGACACCTAAGCCAATTGTGTGTATGTTAATACAAACACAGTTTGGGACAGGCCTCTGCTCCTGGTCTACAACCTGTACCATGGAGATCTTTACTGTACGTTTTGCTCTGTATTTTTAAGAAGCAGGGATGAATCTTAGTCTTTGATTTGAAAAATGGAAATATTATGTCTTCCTATCTTGATGAATAAACTGTTCCTTCTAAAAACATTTCCAAAAGGAGCAACTAACAAATACAGGCATTGTTTCAATTACTGTAGCAGGCAAAGATAGAAGAGCGGTATTGTAGATACAGGTAGCTAGCATACAATTTTGCAGGCAGAAGCGTGCTTTTGGCTTGATTCATGCTGCCACATAATACCATTGATCTCAATCACTGTCAGTTCTGAACATTAAAATAATAATGTGGAACCTCTTTCCTCTTTATTTTTACACTTTTATGATCTGCTTAAACCAGTGGAAGTATGAAATTAAGATTCTTGTACACATCATTCAGTTTCTTAAAAATATTCACATTTAATTACTATGGTGTATCTTTTTTGAGACTGTTCGTAGAACAATGTCTTTTTAACCCCTAAGAATCATATTTGAATGGTACTACTTATATATGCTAATGTAATACTACATTGTATTTTAACATTTTGTAATGTTAAAACATGTGTACTAACAAAAGCTATTTTGTTACCAACAAGGTTTAACGTGTGTTTTTACATAAGAGAGATAGTTATCAATAGTTACATATTTAAAAAAAAATATTATGAAAAGCTGAAATGTTTGAGAGAGTGGTGCAGACACATATGACAGTAAGACCAAAGATACCAGCTGTTTGGTTAGAATAAGGAAAAGTAGTCTGTAAGCCCATGAAAATTTTGCCTATGTAGACAAATGTACTGTGTGCAATGTAGAAAACATGTTTTAATGCATATATATTTAGATACTTTCAACTTTTCAAAATACTTAGTTGCAGTACTAAATGCCTAAATGCTGATCTATACTATTGAGAGAGAGGGAGGGAGGCCTGCTTTTCTCTCCTAACTGGAGATCATTGAGCAGCACTTATTGATCATGTCTGTCACTGGTAGTTTTTATTGTATTCACAAAAGGGAGTCCCTTATTTGAGAATGAAAAGCTTTCAAAGTCATGTAGCTCTATCTCAGTGTCACATCTGCTTGCCTCTCATTTTCTATGTGCTTATTTTTCGCATGATTTTCATGAAAGGGGCAAGTCTTTAACAGCCAAATGATAAAAAGCACATTCATAGGGGAGCTAGCTCTGCCCAAAGGGCAGGATTAAGTGGCACATGCAGCATCATTCTTGCCATACAAAGTTTTTCCTGTAGAGAAACGGGAATGGGAGAGCTTTCTTTGTGTACTGTGTATTTGCTAGGCCAGTTTAATATCACTCTTAGGTTATATGAAAATGTATATGCAATGAATTTTAAAGCTGAATTTCCAGAGGCATGTTAGGGGTACATATGTACTGTTACAAGGTAAAACTGTTCTTTGGCACAGAAGCTGGCAGTGACCAGTGATGCTCACTTACTTTGAGAACTCTCAGCTGTACGTGGGCCTTCAGTCCTTCTCCTGCGTTACCTTTTCAGATGAAATCAAGACCACTCTGCAAATATTGAGAAAACTTAAGATGGTCTATAAGAGCTTCTTAAAATTTATTTTTATATGTGCTTCCTGTTATGTTTTATGGTTGATCTAAGCCTTTTATTTTGAAAGTAACAAAATAATGCAGAAGGGAGAAACAGTTGTGTAGTTGCACTTTCCCTTTGAAAATAGAGATGTATATTGATTTCAATGAAGTCTGGAAAGAAAAATAGAAAGCATTTTAATAGATTCAAACCATTTAATTTCTTAAAGGCCTGTTTGTTTTTTTCTGGTTTGCAGTGGCTCTTGACTTCAGGTCCTTTTAAAATCCCCTGTAAGAGTTTTTAAAACCCAGTACTCAAGTATATCTTTACAAAATTTCTTCCTTTACAAGAAGTTTTATTTTTAAGTCACCAAATAAGGTGACTTTTTCTCATAAGGGAAAAAAGTCAGCGTGATGCTAAGTTCAGTCAGAGCCGGTATTGCTTTAAAAATTACTAATCTCTCTCTCCATTCTTCTATATGGAGTATACGCCATATACTTAGGGTGTTGGGTTTTTAAAAATAATTTATAGAAATATCGCATTTTCATGGAAAATTGATTTTGAAAAGTTGTTCCATACGCACCAATATAGGCAATCACTTTGAGTAACTACTGAATGCTATCATTTTACCTAAAATTGGGAGCTTTTTTTTTCACAGCAGTTTAGATGGTGTCCAAAATGCTTTTGTCATTTCTGGCTGGCAAGAACACTTTTCCTTTTTTTTTTTTGCATAAATAGTTGGCTTAGCCAGCTAAATTCAAATTACTTACCATTTTTTATTCTTTCAGAGGAGCTCAGGAATGAATACATGTACAACTGAGTAGTCCAACTCCTGTATGAAGCAGGCGATAAAGATTGTATCATAATCAGCATTGCAGCATTTTCTGCTCTGTGGCTTGTGGTGAGACTAGGTCAGGGGTTGGTGTTTCTGTACAACCCCTGCACACAGCTTTGGAGAGATGTGCACTACAACTTCATACCCTTCTTGGCTGTATCACCATTATTGGTTTGTTTCAGAGGAACAGTACACAATTACAGCAGCTCTCCTGCCTGTCCCTGCTTATTTCCCATTGGTTTGGCTCTTGTGGCAGTTTTGTTACATACAAAATTCAACCGGTTTCAGGAGAAACTGTAACCAACCTCTTGCAGGTATGTAGGGTCTGAACCAGCCACAGCTCCTCTAGAAAAGGTCCATTACATGTGCTGCAAATGCTCAGCCCAGGGGACCAGGCTGGGGACTGGGAATCTGATATGGGTTAATGAGGGGGCTTCAGCACCAGCTGCTCCTGAGTCCCTCCTGGTATGACCAGCTACTTGCTGATGTAGATGGTGTTTCTTTCAATGCTTATGTGCTGTTTTTATCCAGACTGAGATACCCTGGAGGTGGGGGGTGGCAGGGTTTTGGATAACTGATCCAAGAGCTGGACAGAAGCAGGCTCCAAGAAGAGCCCTTCCTGCAGGTCTCAGTAATGACAGACCTCCATTGACAGAACTTAGTAATGGAGAACAGCACCCTGAAGTTAAACCCTTTAAAATAGATTGTCCTTAATATACCTATTATAGCAAAAGGATATAATTGCTACAAGCTGTAATTGTACAAATTGAAGGTAGCAGATGAGAGCTGAGCAATAGAAAAGTGCAGGTCATGGAAGAGAGAGGTGCAGAAGCACATGATGATAAAAAGACAGGTGGCAGGTCAGACAAAAGGGATGAGGTGGAAGTTGTAGAAGCAGCAGAGATATTGTTTATATTGATTATAAGAAAGGGAAGAAATTTACACACAGTAGCAAAGGGAGAGAAGAAGGCATAGTTTTCAGGTAGGTAGAGCCATCATTGTAGCAGCTGTATTACTGGAGGAGGAAATGGTATAAACCAGCTAAAAGGCTTTGGCTGACAACTCAACACTTCCCTGAAAGGAGGAAAGAAGGAGGTATGTTTGTTTATGATTCTGAAGTCATTCAAAGAGCAGTATCACTAGGCCCTGCTGGCTTCCCAAGGGCTATGTGAATGAATCCTGGAGTTACCTTTCCTAGGGGAACCCCTGTCCATAATAAAAGCTTTAGTTTAATTTTACGTTAAAATTAAACTTCAGTTTTGAAGACAAGGAAAGCAAAGGAAGACAAGCCAAAGCTTTTGAAAGATAAAGCATATTCTTTGCAAGGATCTTCAATGTGAAAGGGAATTGCCTGTTAGAAATCTAAAGTATCTGGTCACAACGCCACCGTCTCAGAAGTCTCTGGTCATCTGCAACGTTTGAAACTTTGCAAACTGTTTGGCACACAGTTACTTTTTCTTTCTCTTCTGCAACGTTTCTTTGCTGTTGTTTTCTCATCAAAGCCACAAACTTACTCCTTAACCCTTTCTGCCTGAGGAGCTATATGCAGTTTTCTTGCAGATGGATCAAGCTACAGGGCCCAGAAACAGAATTTACTAGTCTTGTCTTCATTAATGCAAACAGTTGTGTTCATCTGGCAAGGCTTCATCCCAATTTTCCATGCCAGACATTTCCCTCAGAGACCCCTTACCAACTGTAGCTGGAGATTTGTTTGCTTAAGTGAAAGACTGAAGGGACAATGTCCTAGAGACAATATTTTGTAGCAGCTGATTGCTTAAAAAGGTCTGTAGGAAGCTGCCTGTACCCATCACCTAATGATGATGGACAGATAAAAGACGGTGCTGCTTTTAGTCATTAGCAACTCTTTCCCGTTGTTGAATCCTTTCCCTTTTCTGTCCAGATCTGTATTAAGTTTTAAAAACCGACTAAGTGTAAGAGAGTTACAGATTAGGATAGCATACAGTGACATTATTAATCAATAACATATTGGTAACTGCTAGCAACATTTGCCACAGCAGCTAACAATGCTCTTCAAGTGGATTTGTTCTAATTTAATAAATGTAGCTGCTTATAAATTAAAAGTAGACTGACCTTGGAAATTTATACTATAAGGAAGTAGCACATGTATTACTTTCCCTCTTTTTAATTCTCCTAAATTCAAACACATCTGACAGATGAGATTAAAGACTGCAAACGTTTGTACCAAACACCAGCTAAGCTGTGGGTTAATGAAACAAACAACAGTTGGAAAGTTGGTGAGATAAACAGTTCTTCAGTGTATGATTTATGGAGAACTGCTCTGTGATGCAAATGTTTCTATTGAAAGAAATTTATAATAAAAGCTGTTTACAACAGCACTGCAGCAACTTTGGCTGAGAAATTCTTGTTTCTTTTTAATATTCTGAGATGTTGGGTATATGAGACATGGCAACCCTCGTGTCCCGTGGTGGCACTCTATATAGGCTCAGAAGAATGGGCAATATTTTCTTGCCAGCTTAAACCATTTTACCAATTGCCAACAGTGTGTGGAAAACTCAGGTCAGGAACTTCTTCCTCCATGAGGATGGGCTGCCCAGTACCTGGCAGGCATTTGCTGTGGGGTGAGGCAGCTGCTGTGCACGGCTGCTCCCACAGCGATCCCTGCAGGCACTCGCTCCGTGAACAGGGACTCGGTCACCTGAGAGCGCCCTGGGTCATCGCCTGGGCAAATGATGCTTCTGCTGACATTTCAAGTATTTGGATGCTTTAGTTAGGGAGAAATGGTGCAACATGGTGATCTGTCTGTATCGAGTAAAGCTGGGTATTTGTCTGCTTTGCATGCACTTTCAGAAATTCCACCTTCTTCCTCACTTGCCTCATTGTTCTGCAGAAACTGCACAGTGCACAAACACTGTAGTAGTGCGGAGACCGGAGTGAATTGTCAGAGTCAAATCCAGAGAACAGAAATTTAGAGCATGAGTAATAAAGGTCCTGAGACACATGGCAGATTAATAAAGAAATCTTAATTGTAAGGTATCTTGTTTGTTTTTTTTTAAAATTCAGTTAGCCTCTTGCCATAACTGTAATATCATTTGTATGTGCTAATTTACTTGTAAGTGTCACTCTAGAAGACATTTGAGAATAGGAATGTGAATCTGCCCTCAAAAACTGTGATGTCTCATTTTCTCTCTAAGGCTTTATTCGTGCTCTAATTCTGTTGCTAAATCAGCTAGCAGTGGCTGGGTTTTTTTCTGTAAAAATTATTTTTTTCTTTAAATTGTTTTCACATAACAAATCAAAGCTCTTTGATGAGCACAGATGAGTTTAAGGCGTTTTTCAGATCTGCAGTACATTAAGTTATTAATTTTTTTCTACAAATGATGCTCCTAATCTGCTGTGCTCCCAATTGAGTGCCTTATTAAAATCTTCAAATTTTATAGTGCCCATTAGTAAAAATGTGGAGTAAGAAAATTACCAATCAAAATTCCCTGTTTATTCAAGTGTAAATTGATACTTACAAAATATGCATTGGTTTATAGCCAGGTTTCTGAAATTGTTGTCACTTAGGGACATACTGTAGCAATCAGCAGGCAGTAAGCTAATGTACTTTTAGATAAAGTTTTTTTTACTTTTCTTTCCTCTCATTTCAAGATTTTGGTCTACCAGATGAAAAATGAAGGTTAAAAGTTATCATCTCACTTGAATGCACAACAGACAAAGGCAGAGAGAGAATGCATTCTATTGCAACCCCTTCGTTGTCTGTAACATGTGTGTAGATTTCATCAACTTCAAAAGAAGCTTAATTAATTTAATTATTATTACTAAATATTATTATCTATTTAATTGCCAATCTGTATGTGTGCATATAACAAATCCTTTCTTAGCTTATGAATTAGTGTAGTAATTTGGAATATTTTGTGTTGATTAACTCCTCATTTTTGTGTCATTAGCATGAGCATTTATCTCCTGGCTTTTTATATGCTTGTATATAGGTCGATGAGGAAACTTAATTTGCCTTATTGGCAAAGCAGTGGCACTTACTGATATAAACCAAACCAATTTGTTAAACTAAGCTTCCTGTTTCTTTCTTCTTCTTCCCTTGCAGAGCTGGAGCGGACCAGAGAAGTTACTTGCTTTAGATGAACTCATTGATAGTTGTGAACCAACCCAAGTAAAACACATGATGCAAGTGATAGAGCCCCAGTTTCAAAGAGACTTCATTTCCTTGCTCCCAAAAGAGGTGAGAATTACAGGATAATACTGGATTATGCAGTGCATTGGCTGCTATCTTTAAAAAAATTCTGTGCTAATTTTGCCAATGTAGTGATGTAAACTGATGTTAGAGATTCACAATTTGGTATGCTGCCATAAAATGGCTGCTGTAATTTCACATGAACATGCCTCTATCTCTTGATAGCTTTTAGATACCTGGAAATACAGATGGCCCCTTTAAACAAAATCCCAGCAGCTTTAAAAATATCTCTGTATCTTAATTGGGCCAATTGTCCTTTTTTTTTTTTTGAGAACTAATTTTTGTTAGGGCACACACAGATGAAAATTTCCTCTGCATGTAAGAACTCTCTCCACGTTATTCTGCAAGTGTAAGCATTATTTTTTTTAATGCTTTAAGTGGTGGGCATTTTGTTAATGTTATTTTTGAATTTATTTTAAATAAACAGAGTAGAATAAAATCTCTACCAAATAAATCAAAAATATACCCAGAAAAGCACTTCTCACTAAGGATAAAGCCAAACTGTAATTAAGCAGACACCTTATAGTAAATCCTTCACTGAAAATCAGATCATGTTGTATCCAGTTAAAGAGAAACTGAGATTTAGGTTTTGGTATGTGTAAGTAAATGCTGTCCACACAAGAGTAATTTGTGATGTCCTCACAACCAGAACATGGGGGTGGATACGAAAGATTATAAACCCAGTTTGCTGCAGTTATTGACTAAATGTATTTTAACTTATAAATAGTACTTCTCACCTTGATTGATTTTAGGGACTTAAGTCTTAGTTACTAACGCTTTACAAAGCAAGTTCTTTTAAGATATTCTGGTGTTAGTATTTGGTTGCTATGTTTGACGTGGTCTTATTACCTGAAGACTGTTTTGTATCTCTGTTCTTTGATATTCTTTTCTGGCATATATCGTATTTTTGAATACTCAGATGTACAAAGCCCTTCTTTCCTTTAATACACTTTCCTTTAATACATCTTCACAAGTTTGGAAGTGTCACAGCCTTCCCTTGCTGGCTGTCATTTGTAAGGGTTGGAATCAATTTATACAGTGAGTATTAACTTAGTACACAGGGCATGAGATTAGTATTTACAGAAGCACTATCTGCAGCAGCCTTCTTGGGGAGTGGAAAGGACACTGGGGGAGGAGAAGAGTACAGCAGGACCTCTGCATGGTTGCCATGTTTCTAGAGAATCTGCCTAAAGCCTTAGTTCAGAGGCAGAGGAATGCAACAAGACTTCATATTTTGAAGAGACAGAAGATACTTGCCAACTCACAGATTAGTTCTCTTTGCATGATTTTGTGGCAAAACTCACTGAAGTACAACCAGTGATCTAGTTACACTGTAACTGAAGATCATGTTATAATTTCAGTTTTCTCAATTTCTTCACAGAAAATATACACTATTTAGCAATAAAACTTTCTCAGGTTTCTTTACTCCATTGTAAACTACTCATGTTTAATTTGTTCATTTCTAGTGGGTTTCCTGCCTCTTGAAACCAGACTATTTTAAGTGCATAGCTTCATGACAGTCTGACTTCACCAGTAAAGTTGGCTTAAATAATTTTTGCTTCCTAACCCTGACTGTCACCAAAATTAATGGAGTTAAAAAAAGCTGTCGGGCTGGCTCCACCATCTCCTCTCCTTTTCCTTCCCCCAGATCTCATCAGCAGTGCTGTCCCCAGCTACTGAGGGCTGGCTGCAGTGGGGGGTGACACATGAGCTGTGGGGGCATGAACAAGTTGTTGGGGTCAGTAATTCCATGAGCAGGCTTCCCCACGGAATCCAGCATCCTGTGAAAACACGCTCCCTTGAGCTGTCGCTCCACATTAACATCTGTACTTATCTCCAGTGCTGTTGGAGGCAATGCACGGATTTTATTACCAAAGCAGAACAAGAAGGTGATGTGGACAGGAGGGCTTTGCTTCAAAACTGTTTTCTGCAATGCAAAGACAGTAACTTCATAACCAAATAACCAAGAAAATGTTTGCTTTCCTCCTGAGGAAACATGTAGTCAAACAATTAATATGAAATAAATACTCCTGTTTTCTTGCTGAGACTTTAGAAATAATTATTCAACTTACTTACTTATGAAAAGCAGGTCTAGAAACCAACAGATAAGGAGTTTTGCTAAAATCAGCCATAGAAATTTTGTTGGTTCTGTGTGTGCAAGTGAAGAAAAAGGCCAGAGACTACTTATGATTGGGTATAATTAACACTTCAGCAAAGTGTAGTCCTAAATCCAGTTCAGTCAAAGGTCAGATCTTTGCTACCTGAAGTTTTGTTATAAGCAGGTCCCTGAGCTGAGACAAAGGGATGTCATCTTTTATACACTGCTAGGCTTAAATTGGCTGTGGGCTGTGTTGACCATTGATGACTATTTCGATAAATACAGTCTAAAATAAATGTTACCCATATGTAACCTGGTTTAGAGTCAGTTGGCTCATAGGTTTAATTAACACCATCTTAGCAAGTGTCCCTGTCTGTATAGGTAGTACAAGTAATATTTAAACAAACTACTGTCAGTTCAGGAACATTTAGTAAGAAGTGGAAAGGGTCTGTGTCATGTTTGTGTTTTGCCACATGCAGGTTTATGTGATGTGTGTTAAGAAACAGGACTTTTTCAATAACTTCACATGCCAGGAATTAAGACAGAAAGTCTAAAAGAACAGGTCATTGTTGCTCCTGTAATAGAGAGCCTTACACCAGCTCCTAAATGCTGATTCCCTGAGCAAGGACAGAGGAAGACTGTTTAGGTTTGTGGCCTGGGGTGCCTACAGGATCTAATGCATCATTTAAGACACAGGTCCCTCAGATGTGGAGCCCTTTGTGCTCCCTGTGAGCTGCAGGTGATGACTTGCAAACAAGGTGTGTGTGCAACCAAAATGCAAACAGTTCTGACATGCTGAATTTTTATTTCCTGCTCAGTCACTGGCTTGTCTAGATTACTAAAAGTAAATGTTTCTCACAAAATAAGGTCAAAAATCTGCTGAGGTCAACAGCCTACCGTTCTGACTTCCTTACTAAATTTCAGTACTGCTCTGAAGAGCAGATTCTTTTTTTATATACATTTATATGTCATAACTTCAGCTAAAAATGAAATTGAAAATCCTAAACAAAAGATATGGGAAGCAGAAGTAAAAGTGGATGATCTGATTTCCTTGACAACTTCTACGTCCTATTAGTTACTGACAAAGACCCCACTGTTTCAGCATGTAAGTAGTTCTCTGTATCACTATTTATCAATATTGTTCTTTTTGCACAGTTTCTAGGGACTGTGTGTAAGGGACTTTCCTGCATTTTCCATGACTAAGGAGTTGCTTTGTTGCTGTCAAGTAGAAAACTGTACTTGGTCATCACACCCTTAATGACAGCTGTCCTTGTGTTTTGGATTGTGCTTTGTATGCCTCCATTTAAGGCTTCAGTACATCTGAAGAGGTGTGGAGATTTTGGGGGGTTTATCGTGCTCGCTGTATGGCTTAGTCAGACAAGGTCTGAAATTTCCCAATAAACTTTAATTTTGTCACGTGGAAAAGTTCATCTTTGTTTACTTTCTGGTGCTCATTAGGCTTTCCTATGTGGTTTTGGTAACATACTGTACCAAAGTTACATATCTTGATCCTACTGTATCCCAGTCTGTAAAGCTCCTTGTAACTCCACTGAGGAGTGTGTTTCATTCTCATCAGAAAATGAGTGATACCTCCACTGCCTTTCCTACAGCTGCAGGGTGTTTTTCAGCTCTGGGGCGTGTGGCTTTTACCTGTTCTATATTTGGGCTGAGTGACATTACTCATCACAATGTACATCCCTATTCGCTTACGTGGTGGATGCTGTACTTTTTAGTTCAACTCTCAAAATAACTTTTGGTGTACTTGTTAGCTGAAATAACATAGACATAATTACTTTGGTAATAATTCTGCTAATGATTCAAAGTAAAGTAGATTATATTTTTAAAAAAAATGTAATAATGATTTTAGCTGACATCTACTTTCTTGCAAATACAAGAATCATTTTGTGATGTGATCTGTAAGGATTTAGTTACTTAAGATGATTGTTATATTTCCACATGCCCACAGGAATAAACCAGAGTCTGTTAAGTTTCAGAGATTGTTTAATAATTTATCGTTTCAATTTTCTCTATTTCAGCCCCTGATGTGTGATAGTAAGTGGAGTTACTTCACTTTTCTCTTCAAAAGCAGTGTATAAAATACACTCTCTTCTTATTTTTTACAGCTGGCACTGTATGTGCTGTCATTCCTGGAACCCAGGGACCTTCTGCAGGCAGCCCAGACATGTCGTTACTGGAGAATCCTGGCTGAAGATAATCTTCTCTGGAGAGAGAAATGCAAAGAGGAGGGTAAGGCTGAGCAAAATGATGGATGTAATGGTCGAACTGTTGATATCATAAAAAGTGCAGTTCATTTACATAATAAGCTTAAAGTTTTACGAAGGCAATTCATGTGAGTTTAGATTTAGTGCTAGTTACGCTTTGAGCTACATGGTGTGTATCTCTGTTGAAAGCAGGAAATAGAAATAATCCATGGAGTGCTAGAAATGCAACTAGAGTTTAAGTTTGAATATCTTATTTATAAAGTGTGCCAGTTGCGTGCTTTTAGAATACAATTGGGTTTGGTTTTTGAGGATTATGTTTATTCAATACACAACCAAAGGAAATAAGAGCTGAGATGCAAAAAGGATAGAGTGTGGTCTGGCAGTTTGTAGCACGGAGGAAAAAGTGTTTCAGTGGTTGGTAGAAGGGCTGCTGTAATTCCACGTCACTTGTAGGAGAATTAACACAGAGATAGCACACGGGAGTGAGAGAAGGTGCTAAAAGGATGGCTTAGAGAGGGACACACAGTCCATTAGCCACAGGGAGGTTACACTGCTCATGCCAATTCAAGAAGATACAGTTGTCCAGCACTAATAGGAATGGACAAATAGAGGGTCCCAGGAAAGTACCCATGTATTTGTGCACACGAAGAATGTAAGCTTTTGTTTTTAAGGGAAATTACATGAACCAGGAATTAGTTCTTGGGGGGAGAAGAGCACATGCATGTGATCCCAGGGCAGTATCATCTTAGACACAGGCAAACACAGGACCCTGTTCAGACTGCCTTGGTGTATGGAGACAAGGACTTGGGAGAGGTTGATGCAAAGGCATCAAAAAACATGACAGTGTCAATGTAGTTGGCTACTTGTAAGGGCACCTAAATTAATTTGTTTTCATTTGCAATGGAAAACAGGTGTCTAACCTCTTAAATCTTCTCTAAAGATTCCCCTCTTAAAAATTTCAGGTAAAATGCATTAAGAGGACAGAAAGAGAAAAAAGGAGAAGGTTAAGAGTGGAATGAGCTTACATTTGTAAGCTTACAAGTAAGAATATATACACCCAGACAGGAGAGCACAGAGAAGCAGGCCAGTATTGCAGCCTGCTTAGCCCCAGTGAGCTGCTCAGTAACACGAAGGAGCCCTTAATTCAGGGTTTGTTGGCAGAGACACCAGAGATGGGGCTAAAGGCAGAAGAGTGAAATCCACATACTGGCAAGAGACAAGACTCCTGCCAGTAATGAGATGCGGTGGAGAGAGAGGAGCTGCATAGAAAATAGAGCAGGGTGAGAGAATTGTAAAAAAAGCTGTATCTGTAGTAGCAAGGCTAAAACAAAGCAGTGCTGCTTGTGTCAAGTCAGAAAGGGCACAGCTATACTTAAATTCCAGCCAGGAGAGGACAATGCCAAAAAGCACTCAGCCTTTCAAATCAAGAAAGTAATTAAAAGCTCAGTAATACCAGGAGTCACAGTGAACTTAAAGGTAATGAAGATGGGTGAAAGGTAATGAAGATGGGTGACCAGAGTGGAGAACCAGTCAGAAAGGTTTACTTCTTGAACTGTACCAGAATCAGCGTACGAGTGGTTAAGGAGGTTTTTGGACAATAGGCATTTGGAAAAGGCAATATTCTGCTGCAATGCCTCGGGAAGGGTGATCCAAACCCAAGCTAGTAGGTTGCCAGCAAGGAATGATGAACTAGAGCGTTTTCAGTCATGATTATGGTAATGATTATGCTGAACTGACAAGGACAGACAGAGTATAAATCTCTGAGGAGCAGGGTGGTGTCACTGACACAAATATTGGCATGCAGGAGGTTGTTACGTTTCTGCCATCTTTAATGTCAGAAGTCACGGTAAAGATTTGGGAGGGAAGGTGTTTTCTGTGGAGTGGCCTCATCTCTTCCCCTCCTCCTCCTTTTTTTAAATTCCATTTTAGGGATTGATGAACCATTGCATATCAAGAGGAGGAAAGTAATAAAACCAGGCTTTATACACAGTCCGTGGAAAAGCGCCTACATCAGACAGCACAGGATTGATACCAACTGGCGGCGAGGAGAACTGAAATCGCCCAAGGTGAGGTTCTGAGCCCTGTGCACGGGGCCGTGCACAAAGCAGGATCAGCTTGTAGCTCAGGCTTTTTCCTTTGGACAAACAAGACTATCCATGCACAAAAAGCAGTGTATTGCTACAGAAAAAAAGTAATTTGTATTTTAGCTTACCCTGGGTTTAAATTATATTCTGATCACCGTATTGGCAATGTATTATGCTTCCTACAGCAGAATTCCTTCACTGCTCTTCTGAGGATTTCTGTACAATTTTGTGAATTCTTATAACTATGGCAGTCTCTTCGAGACAGATAATCACAGAAACTTGATTGGAAATACTTAAATTTTAACACAGAGACACTTAAGCATTATATAAGTGTATATGTATGTAGTGGTAGAGCCAGGACATATTGCAACATAAAAACACTCCACAAATATCCTGTGATCCATTGATGCTTTATTTTAAAATATATCCTTCTAAATTGAGCAGCACAAGACAGTAACTTCATTTTGTGCTAAGATTTTTGTGGGGTTTTCTAAATGTTAAAATTATTTTAATGACATGGATATTTATCATTACATCCTTTCCAATATGAAGATATGTAGCAATATTTCAAACCTTTTGTAAATAAAATGGCAAACCTCTATTCAGACCTGATATTGAATGAGCAGCCATAAATGTAAAGAAAACCCATATTCATGGCCTTTAAAGGTTTTAAGGCAATTTATCTGTTTTCTTAATTGAAAATAACAAAATAAAATAAGAACAAAAGAATTCCCATGGAAAACTCATGGCTATATACTGCTGTTTATTTGGCCGTGACTTACGTACATTTCTGGCAATGGTTCTGTATTTCTTGCCTTGTTATGCCACATCAAGTTACCTTGGAATTATTATTAAAATTACAGCCTCTGGCATTAACCAAATGCCATTTCATTTCAATGAACATCTTGAAAAGTGTTCAGATATCTTAAATAAAAAATTCTTCATCCTCCTTATTCTGCTAAGGATTGTTTTTGCTGTATTGCAATAAAATGTACAGAATTACAGATATTCCGGAATCAAGCATTGAAAATCCCACCTGCATAAAGCAACATTCCAGTCCACATTCTCAGCACATTAAATTGTTGCTTTTGTTTGTATTTAATTGAGTTAATGGTTTTCTAGTTTTTGACTTTGGTGCTGCCTGGCATTTAACACAATACAATGCTTGGCTGGTAAGGGGAACAAATAGGTGTTGTCAGCCTTGACCACTGAAATACAATACTCAGCAAATAATCAGCCCATCCTTTTTATTCAAGATTGAAACAAAAGGTAACAGTAATTCAACTGAAAAATAAAGAGATGGAATAACTGCAGAGGGATCGAGCAACGTCCAGTTACTCGTTCAGCCTATTTTTGTTAGTGATTTTTTCCTGGTAATTTCAAGAGGCTTGTAGTAACTGTGGTGTGCTTGCTAAGCAATGCAGCATCACTCCATGGAAGGAGGAAAGCACCTTCTTTGGTCCCAGCTGGCGGTAAATTAGACTTGGCACTCGGGATTAAGGGGCCTTATTATTACTGGAGCAACTCTAGCATTTTGTAATTTATGAATCAGAAGAGCACTTTGTTTCTCCTGCTTCTCTCTAATCTCCTGCATTAAATGGAGGCTGTTGTTTTTGTGTTCCTCCTTGCCAGGTGCTCAAGGGCCACGATGACCACGTGATCACGTGCCTGCAGTTCTGCGGGAACCGCATTGTGAGCGGCTCGGACGACAACACGCTCAAAGTGTGGTCAGCGGTCACGGGCAAGGTAATGTGCCTGCTTTGCTCAATTCCTTGGGAAGGGAGCCACAGGCAGAGCACTGTCACATCCAAAATGCTGCTGTGCCCCCAGCCCGCGCTGCAGAGTGGCCTTCAGCGCCTCTGGGGCAGGAAGGGGAAGATGTACCAGTTAAACGTGTGGGTCGTCTTTTCCCACACAGAAACTCCTCCAGTTCAAAAAAGTCACCTTGGTGTGAAATTGCAATGCTGCTCATGTTACCATTGGCATATATCCTTGTTCTCTTGGCAATTCTGCTGTTCTTGTGGAGTCGTTTGTGACATGGATTTTAAAGAATTTGGACAGATACGTTACTTTATCTTCCTTAAAGCTTAACTTAGGCTGCTTTTACCCCTCTGGATCTCCCTTTCTTACTTGTCTTCTAGCATTCTTTGTATTGTTTTCAAGTTTTTGAAATGGAGTGTTCATTTTACTGGCTCTGATATCAAATACAGAGTTTGTTTTTCTTTCCAAGCTGCTATATTGGTGAGCCACAAAAAAGAAAAGAAAAGAAAAAAAAAAAAAACAAGGAAAAAAAATTAACTTGCTTTAGGTTTAAATATTTCCTATTAAATTAGATCCAGCTCAGGCAGGAATTTAATAAGCTTCAATAATTTAATTCTGGCTTAGAGAAGCAAAACAATACGTGCAATCAAAAAGACAGTACTGAACATTTCACTCATGTTGGAACATCACAGCTACTCAGCCCACAGGTTTTTGTTTTGAGGTGACTGACCGACCAAGGATATAAGAGAGGCCTTGGGGAAACAGTGATTTTTCCTCTAGACTGGTATTATGTGCCCTTAGCTTGGTTTTAATGGCAGAGATAACAAGAGGACAGCTGCTGAGGATAACGTGTTTAAGATGTAAAAGGTATCCACTTCATAATGTTGAAGCTCAATGTATTCAGTATTTGTCATTGCATGCCCAGAAGATCCTTGAAGGGATTCTTAATCCTACTGTGGGTAAGAATCAAATTAAGAGCCATAGGCAGCCTCACCCTGCTGCTGTTGGCTTCCCCACAACAAACTGTCTAATGAAAGATCCCATAATGAAATTTATATCTATTTTAATTGAAAAGGGCAACCTAAACACAAATGAAAAGTACTTTCTTTGTACATACCACACTCCCAAAAGCAAAATGTTCCTTTAAATATATAAAATTGAGCACAGTGGCATGACTTAACAATTACTGTTCAGTAATTTTTTGAAAGTAATTACAAAACCTAGTGTGACTATTTACCCCAAACCTTTAAGAGAGCCAGAAATTGTGTATGAAAGAGACAAGGGTGCTGTATCAGCCCTCATGCTTACTGATGCTGAAGAATTAATAAAATAAAAAAACCCTAAAGGTTGGTTTGTGCAAATGAACATGACTAAATAATTCCCTTGACAGATGTAAAGCCCAAAATAAGGATTCTGTGTTCTTACTGCTTTAGCAGGATAATTTCTTAAAATATGAGCACATTGGTGAGCACATTCTGGAAAAAAGAGAACTGTTAAAGTGAATAACAGCTATGAACTGAAAAAGATGGATTTGATAGCAGTGAATTAAGCTGGGAGCCAGTAATTGCATGAGGCTGGTTAAAAATTTCCTAAAGAACAGGAAATCTGTGTACAGTAAAAAGGCCATTTCAAGGATGCTAGAAATAACAGGATATTAACAACAGGAATGAGTATACTGTCACTGATGCAGAAAAAATACTTGCTTTGAGAGAAAATTCATGTGATGGAAATACAGCATGTAGTGATGATAGAACATCTCAGCAGAAACTCACAAGCCTATTAACAACTACCAGAGTTTTGGTTTTTCTTATTAGAGTTGATCCAGATAATCTGTATTTGATGACTTTTTTTTTTTTTTTGTTAAAGTAACCTGTGGGTTAAAATAAGTGCATTTTCAAAAGGTATGAGGCACAAGGAGAAGATCCAGGACAGGACAGTTAGTAAGCTAAAATGCATCAATGTTAAATGGAGTAAACTGAAGGACTGGGTATTTATGATATATCATCTCAGAAGAAAAATATTGGACTACATCAAGAGGAGTCAACTAACAGTTAAAGAAAGGCCATGGCAATTAATGCTACTTAGCATTAGATTACAGAAAAAGAGATCCTCACACTGCCCTGACCTCTTTTCTTGTGCAGTTACAGGTTTGACTGATAAAAATAATAGTGCAGAAGTAGATGGCTGTGTGCACTGACAGGCTGTATCCCCACGACAGAACTGAAGAAAATAGAATAATGCAAAAATCAACACGTCACATATTTAAATGGGTTAGAAAATGGGTAATTATAGAGATCATGTTGCTAAAGTAAATGCAGAATCTTCATGGAGTATCTTTCTAGAGGAGTCTTGCAAGGATCTTCCCTTGTCTGTGCTAATTAGCATTTATTGCTGCCTGGTGAGAAAGCACATATAGTCATTACTTGTGAGAGCAACAGGCTGAGAGACAGAGACAAGCCATTGTTCCGGGGAGACAGGGGCTTTGTCCAAGTAGGTGTGAGCAAACACTGCCTGTGCACGGTGAGAAATCATGCCATACATTTGGGATCAAAGAAGGTAGGCTGTGCTTATGGAGTGTGGGATTCTCTCCTGGGCAACTGTAGAAGGGGCTGAAACACGATTTTGCAGGTTTGTTGCCATAGCTGTGGCTTACACAGTGCAATGTTTCCTAGATAAACAAACAGAAAAATACAACAAAAATAGACGGTCTATAAATTGGTGGTGAAACTACCAAGTGTATGCACTCTCCACTTCTAACATGCTTCAAAAAGCTATTGGAAATCCTGCAGTGACTCAGGAAAATGCCAGGAACATGACTCAAGTCTGCAAAACATATCCTTGTATTGAGAAATTTGGAAAGACAGCTTAGTTTGTCAAGGGGAAGATGATAAGAAAAATTCCTTACAGTTGAAATACCAACAATTGAGAGAGAAATTTGGTATTTTTTTTTAAGTGGAATTTTTTTTGTTCAGTTAGAAGTCTCCAGGGATCTTTGGGCTCTTGCTGTGAGAGCAACTGTTACCTCCAAGATTGCTTTTTCTTAAAGTTTCTGTTCGCCTCTGTCAAAAAGGTAACTAAGGAAAATATTTCTTTTCAGTGTTTGAGAACACTGGTTGGACACACAGGTGGAGTCTGGTCATCACAGATGAGGGACAATATCATCATCAGTGGCTCTACAGACAGAACGTTGAAAGTCTGGAATGCTGAGACTGGGGAATGCATCCACACCCTGTACGGACACACCTCCACCGTGCGCTGCATGCATCTCCACGAGAAAAGGTGAGGCTTTGGCCAGAGCTGCAGCCACAGTCTGGCCTGTCCTGTAGACACTCATGTTCACAGAATGTGCTCCTTAAACTTGGGTACCTCATCCAGCACTGAGTGAAACACAAACCAGGCAAAACATAAATCAACACAAGGGAGGAGATGATTAATAGAAGCAGAAGCCTAAGAATACTAAATGAAGGATTGAAAATTGAGTCATGTACTTCAAAAAGTCACAGTCTGTGTTATTTCAGAGCTCATTCTTTGTCACATTGTGATCCAGTCTCCCACACTGAATAATTTCTTCTTTTGTCAATGCTACAAACTTTTACTCATTTTACCAAATGACTTTTTAAGTATTGTCACTGCAGTATTTTATATAAATTTTAATTGATTATAACAATTTTTGCAATAGGAAACCCATGTCTTGATTCAACAAACATTGGCAGAGCTGTTGACAAGAGAGCTTGTTGGTTGCATTTCTTTTTTAAAGAATGATGAGATTTTTCTATATAAACTCCATTAATATTCATTCCTTCCCATTTCTGTTCTTGCCTAAAAAAGCTTATAGAAGTATAAACTCAGAAAAAAAAATCAAACAGAATAACCATTACTTTACTAAAAGTAAAACTTCTAAAGATCTTTGTTTATTTGTTCTAATTAGTCAACCCAGGCATTAAAACAGAATGCTCATAGCACTGGCTGGAGCTCACCATGTTCATAAGCTTTTGTAGATACCACAGTCCACAGAATTTCCCATGGCATTGTTTTGCTGTTCAGGAATGAAGTGCCTTTTTAAATCCTGGTTGCTAATTATAGGAAATAGACAGATCCTGAGGAGGTGAGTACAGCAAGCAGGAAGAACACTCCAGTATTTGAGACCCTAATAAAAACCAAGAACAGAACTTTTTAGGTTCAGCAAAGAACAGAGAAAACAAGATCTTCTAAAAACAAAAAAAGTCAAGAACAGAAAGCCAAGCCAGAATTCTGGTGCCTAATGCACCAATGCTATCTAAAGTCCCAATTAAAACTCATAACCCATTTGTACTCAAGTTTAATAGTTTGATTATTTTTATGTGTAGTGCTAAGTAGAGAGGGGTGTTCTTGTCCTGCAGAGTGGTCAGTGGGTCTCGAGACGCTACGCTGAGAGTCTGGGACATAGAGACGGGCCAGTGCTTGCACGTCCTGATGGGCCACGTCGCTGCAGTTCGGTGCGTTCAATATGATGGCAGAAGGGTTGTAAGTGGTGCATATGATTTTATGGTCAAAGTGTGGGATCCAGAGACAGAGACCTGTCTGCACACACTGCAAGGGCATACTAACAGAGTCTACTCGTTACAGGTATGTGATTTTTATCTGCTGCTTTAGTTTCCTTAAGTAACATTTAAAGTCAGTTTATTTCACCTTGTTTATTAAATTGTGGGTATCTACTACAGAATTATACAGACCACAAGAATACAGAGGCATCTGTGAGAAACCCCTCTTTCATTTTGTTACACTAGTTATATGTTGTCTTACTGTGGAAGCTGACATTTTTTTAGAGTAGCGTTTTTTTCTAAAGGCCTCAGTACAATAAAGCCCAAATCTTATACCAGCAAGTTAGGATGTTTTGTGGATTGATGGGTTGTTTGGTTGAGATTTTTTTTTTTAAAATCTTGCATGCATGTTGGAGCTATGTTTTTGCTTTCCCCAAGAAATTCTGAACTTATTGTTTTAAATAAATCAGAGGATGTAGTAATTGACAATGTGGCAAAACCCTCATTGGATTAATGTTCTGAATTATGGAGATCTGTTTATCCTCATTTTCTAGTCCCATCTTCCAGTTCCAAACTATAATTCACAGTAAGGCTGAACCTAAAATTTTAATGATCCTGTGTAAAACTCCAGCCTTCTTCTTCTTCTGAGCAGAGCCAGATACATAACTGTGAAGCTTTTTCAACAGCAACTTGTTAATGTAGGTGCAAGTTATTATGGTGCTGCTTCATGGCACCTCTCTGTTGCCTACCAGTCACCCACAAAGCTGGCATAGATACACACAGACCTCATGTCTTGGGTCTTCTTACCTTTACTAACCCAAAAGATCATCTTGTTTATTGATAGAGTCAAAGCATCACTTCCAGGCATTGAAAGGCGAAAGAAATTAATTTCATGCTCGTGCCTGTTCTCAGCACAATCTGGCAGGACTTGAAAAAGAAATCAACAAAGACAGTTCAAAATTGGGAAATGGCATTCGGCATGTAACTGCTCTGGTTTGTGGCTCAGAAAGTGAAACTCAGTGCCAGAGACGTTTTTCATAAAGTGTATATTTCATAACATGTATCTTGCTGTAATATATTAAATATGAACAAAGTACCTAATTGGTTTCTTTTCCCAGAAATATGTAGCAAAATTTATCAAAAGCTCCAGCCCTTCTCTCACATTCATATGCTGGAGTGTTCTCTAGACAAGCAGCAAGCAAGTGAAAAATGCTGTACTACCTACCTATCTCTCAAAAATATTCTGAGGATTGTATTTCATGTAGGGCACTTTGGGAACAGTAGATGTTATTCTGCCTTAACTTCACCAGTGGGTCTTGTTTTGGCTTACGAATATTTGTGTCTTGCTCTGATACTGTAGTAATAATGGATCAAATAATTGGGTTATGTTACACACCAGTGTGTTCTGAAACAAATGGGAAGGGGATTGGGGAGGGCAAGCTGGAGGCTATAGGTGCTTACAGTTTTGAAACAGAAAGATTCTTTAAAATTGCATAGTGGCTCCTGCCCTTTGGCCTGAAGTAGCCCCAAATGGCAGAACTTTGCTAAATAGAACGATCAGATGGAATAAGCCAGTCCTCCCTATCCCTGCTCCATGGCAGGTTCTGTTATACCTTGATATTTCCCCTTTTGTAGACCTAATATTTTCCAGAGATCCTTATGCAGCAGTTGAAGACCACTGAATGGGTTGGGTTTTCTTACACTTTCTTACCTGCCTTTGAAGTAATCCACAGATTCTCAAGGTTCATGGATAACTCACTGATCCAAAGTCTGTTTCACTGTAGCACCATCAATTTGTCTTGATGCCCAGCCTTAAAGCTCTCTTTTGAATACCTTGTGAACATGGAATACAATTAGTTTGTGGGAAAGGGGGAAAAGAATTCAAAATTTGTTACATCAATCCAGTTTAGTTCTTTGTAGGAAAAAAAAAAAAATCTGTAGAGTTTCCACCCAAGTCTGTCGGGCTACTTAGCACTCCTTGTCTTTTTATCTGAACTCAGATTATTTCCCATCCTCTTTTGAAAGCAGGGAGGCCAGGGACCCAAAACAGGGTCCAGTCAAAGTCTTATCAATGCTTGCTAGAAATGAGAAGTTATTTTTTATGCCTTACATTCACATACCAGAGGGTCTTTTTAGTGTATTTTCACCAGGAATGCAGTGCATACAGCAGATAAGCAGTCTGCATGTGCCAGTCATGCTCCATGCTTTTGAATCTGGGTGCCATGCTCAACCATGTCTGACTGCAGAGATCTAAGATAGTTATTTTCTGCAGGTCTTATACAAAGAAGCAGCCCGAGATAGTCGAGTTGCCTTAACTGGGTTTGTTCCTTGCCGTTGTCAGGTACCAGTCAGTCCACGTGGCCAAGTAGTGTCAGATCACCTTGAATATAACCAAATTTCCTTCCCAGTCTTCCTTTTCCTAGGCTGCAGCTCTACCTTCATTCATTCCCTGCCAAGCTCAAATCTTCACACTTGTCACTTGACTTCTACACTCTTTGCCTTGGGTCAGTTCTACTGTTTCAATTGTCACCCAAATCCCATGGAAAACAGTAAATGCCAGACCTCTCTGAAACTCTTTCTGGTATCTCTAGTAGTGTTGTGAACAAAGTTCTGAATGTAATAGTATCCCTGCCTCAGATTTGTCTCCTTCCTTGTGAAAATACAACCACAACATTCATTGTTTCACATAGCTTTTTACTCTGTTGCAGAAAAAAAACCCATATTAGTTGACATAATTTTCCCACAAATCTGTGTTTGCTGCTACTTGACACATTACTAAGGGCTAAAAAGTTCCTTGTGGAAATTGAAGTTAGGCTGCTTGATCCCTAATTCCCCATATCCCATCATCATGTCCTTCCATAAAGAAAGAAATTGTATTTGCCATCTGAAACTTGTCTGTCTTCCATGGGTTCTCAAAGATAGCAGCAGATGTCTCTGAGATTGTCTTAGAACAACTTGCCTTATGTGATTTTGTTCCCCCATTCTAGCAAAAGCTTGTACTCATTTGTCATTGCTGCTAGTGCTGTGAGCCTCCACTCAGATGGCTGAGGACTGAAACACAAAGAAGTTAAATAGCTGCCCTCACTCGGTGTTTCCTTCCTGAGGATAAATGAGGGGGTTTTTGGCCTTCCTCTTGGTGTGGTTTTTTTGGTTTTGTTTTTTGTTGGGACTTTTTCACACAATAGTGAAATAGCTCTTGCTAGTTCTATCTTGTGTTGTGCCCTGCCTTTCTGGTTTTGTCCCAGCGTGCTCTTTTATACACATCTATTGATCTAGTTTCTACTTTTTGTACAATTCCTTGTGGTTTAGCCAAGTGGGTCTTAGTAATTTACAGTACTTCCTATCTTCCTTTCACACAAGGATAGTTTGTGTCTTTAAGAAAGTGCCAGC
Organism: Climacteris rufus; assembly: GCA_013398175.1. NCBI lineage: Eukaryota > Metazoa > Chordata > Aves > Passeriformes > Climacteridae > Climacteris > Climacteris rufus. The sequence goes on along the minus strand of VZRZ01003489.1, from coordinate 645,017 downwards.
TGTCCTGAACTCTTCTTCCCCTCAGAGAATAGATACATAAAAACCTCATGGGAAGGAAGTCTCCGTTTTTTAAAGTATTCCTTCTTGAAACCACTGGTTTTATTCTACTGCTTTTTTCCTTTTTTGAGAATTCTGGACTCTTATGTCATTGTCACTATAGCTCAAGGTATTTTCCACCTTTCTGTTCTCTACATGGTCAGTCCTCTTGGTCAAAAGCATCTCATATCTTAGCCTGTATGCCTTTCCCTACAGTGACTAGAAAGTGACAGTTCCTTACTGTACACAATTAGGGTTATAAAATGGCTAAACCCCACATTTTTCAGTTACATTTCCTTCCATTTTCCTATGTTCTGACTTTTGTGTAGGTGATTCTGGATTAATGTTGTTGCCCTTTTCCTGCTTAAAGTCCCTTTGACTCGTAAAAAGCAGGGTTGGCTTGTTAATGTCTTTATTAGGAAAAGTACTTTCTCTTACTGTTGCAGGCTGCAGGATAGTTGGGATTCTGCTGTGTTTAAAGGAGCTGTGTTACATTTCAAAGACCAGTGGCTCAGAGTCTCTTTTCAAACCCTGTACCTCAGAGCCCATGTCTACAACAGAAAATTACTGACCATGAATCACCTGCTCTTCTCTCAAAAGTGGCATCTCTATTGAATTCTTACTTTGCAATGCAGTTTCTGAATATATATAGTATCTAACCTTGCATTTAGTGAATGAAATGCTTAATAGCCTTCTTTGTAAGATCCTAATATATTTGTTTGTAATAGATTTACCTTTCTTGTAGTTTGATGGTATCCATGTGGTGAGTGGATCTCTTGACACTTCCATCCGAGTTTGGGATGTGGAGACAGGCAACTGCATTCACACTCTCACAGGCCACCAGTCACTCACAAGTGGAATGGAACTCAAGGACAATATACTTGTGTCTGGGAATGCTGATTCTACAGTCAAAATCTGGGACATTAAAACAGGACAATGTTTACAGACATTGCAAGGTAAGCTTCAACTACCTTCATGTAAATCAAGCAGCCTACAGTAATCTGTGTTGCAGATTCTGCATTAAAAAGCTTAAAAATAATTACCTACAAAGAAACAAGCACCGACCACTTACAACTGAAATATTTTTCTGATGACAGCTGTATGATCTTTTTCTGAACTACAAGAACAAAATATATTTAATCTAATCTCTTCAAATCACTTGCCTATTATGAAAGGCAGATGGTCTGGACTGTTAGCAATTTGCTATGGGTATATTAGCCTAATAAGCCACAGAAATATGTAGGAAATTACATCTCAAAATAGTCAGTCAATGTATTTATTTAGGGGTCACTTGAATGTTTCAAAGCCTACTGATTAATTGGATCAGGAGGCAAAGTACACTGTCTGTTGCAATAAATCAAGAGGTGCAAGTGGAAGATGTTTTCTTTATTTCAGTAAGAAAGATTTTTGTTTCCATTTTGACAGCTGCCACTCAGGCATCATGCACACAAACAAATGGGTTTGTTTCTCCCCACACAAAAGCTCTTACATCATTCCCATATATCATGTGCAGTATTGCTGGCTGGAGCAGAAAATTAAGTTTCCTATAAAGCAAACTGCTGCTTTAACATATGTATGTCAGCATATAACTGTCAACATTTACTGATGGACTAATCTCATAACACTTCAAAGGGACTTGGAGACAAACTCTTACAGGAGTTCCACATCTCATTGTGGACAGTTAAGTTCATTTTCATGAATGTCCAAGTGCATGTTTGCCCTACTGCTGATAAACAACACAACGAGATCACTGAAACAAAGATGATACTGGGGGAATTTTTTTATACCTGCCTTCCCTCTTTGAAAGCCTGGCAAGCTTCTGTGCCTTTTAATGTACAAACCCACGAGTTATAACAGATAGTTCTGTAATAGTTCTAATAGATGGAAACAACTGTATGCAAATAGCAAGGTGTTTATTCTAGATGCAGCACTGTCTGACATTGCTTTCTAATTAATTACAAATATAAAAGTTTTTGTTTACTCTTACAGGTCCCAACAAGCATCAGAGTGCTGTGACCTGTTTACAGTTCAACAAGAACTTTGTAATTACCAGCTCAGATGATGGGACTGTAAAACTTTGGGACTTGAAAACGGGTGAATTTATCCGAAATCTGGTCACATTGGAGAGCGGGGGAAGCGGAGGCGTCGTGTGGCGAATCAGAGCTTCTAACACAAAGCTGGTGTGCGCAGTCGGGAGCCGCAACGGGACTGAGGAAACAAAGCTGCTGGTGTTGGACTTTGACGTCGATATGAAGTGAAGGGCAGAAAGATGAATTTGTCCAAACGTGTAGACGATGTTCTCCTTTCCCTCCCCCCTGAAAAAAAAAAGAAAAAAGAAAAAAAAGAAAAAGGAAAAAAATCCCTTGTCCTTGGTGGTGCAGGATGTTGCCTTGGGGCAACAGATCCTAAAGACCTACAGACTACGAAGGAGAAGACAAAGATGACAAACTATAACTGACAAGAGAGGCTTTTGCTGTCTCGTCACATAAAAAGGCTACACTTTTGACCGGGGCAGCTTTGCAAAAATCCAACTTTTGAAATGAAACCAGGTGCAATTAATTTCTTTACTTTCCTCCAAATGATCCTTGAGCAATTTGGAGTGAAAAAAAAAATGTTACACTTCTTGTTAACAAGTTATTTTACCACAAAGATCTTGAACTAAGCTGCACAGGCGAGCCTGCTCGTGCACCCCTGGGCCACCCTGGGTCCCGGCAGCCCCTCCGAGCAACGCGCTGTCCCTTAGCCCCGCTCCGAGCAGGGGGTTGGACCGGACACCTCCACGGTCCCTTCCAACCTCCACGAGCAGTCACTGGTTGACTTTCAAATACTAGAGAGCATCTGCAATGAGAAAAACAAACAAAAACAAAGAGTCCATTCCTGGTGTGGAAAAGCTAAAATATTACTGTGAATTGTTTTGTACAGTTTTATCAGAGCTTTTTCTTTTTTTTCTTTATTCCTCTTTTATTTTTTTGCCAACCATTGCCAATGTCAATCACAGTATTAGCCTCTGTTTAATCTATTTACTGTTGCTTCCATCTACACTCTTCAACGCATAAGTTGCTCTGAGGTGGCAAGTTGTCCTGGGTTTTGAGAGTCCTCTGATGGATTTAATTCGCAATGCTGGTGCTAGAAGTAGGTCTTCAATTATGGGATTGTTGTCCCACCCCTGTACTGTATTCCCAGTGGCCAAACTTATTTATGCTGCTAAATGAAAGAAAGAAAAGCAAATTATTTTTTTTTATTTTTTTTTTCTGCTGTGACGTTTTAGTCCCAGACTGAATTCCAAATTTGCTCTAGTTTGGTTACAGAAAAAGACTTTTTGCCACTGAAACTTGAGCCAACTGTGCCTCTAAGAGGCTGAGAGTGGAAGAGTTTCAGACAATTAAGAGTGAAGTTTGCCTGCAAATAAAGAATTGAGTGTGTGTGCAAAGCTTATTTTCTTTTTTCTGGGCAAAAATTAAAACACATTCCTTGGAACAAAGCTATTGCAGCCTGTTCTGTGGGGAAATTTTTCTTTGTGAGGGCTGTGGTGAATGGAATGAACATACATTAAAAAAACTGACAAAATTTTTTAAAAATATTATAAAATACAAAAATTAAAACAAAGTTGCTGGTCAGTCTTAGTGTTTTACAGTATTTGAGAAAAAAACAACTGTTACAGTTATTGCTGGGGGGAACTGACAGAGCAAAAACTTAGGTTTTTGTAAAGATGTCACATGCAAACAAAATGAGAAATGAAAGAGTCAAATGGTTTGCCTCATTCTCCAAGAGCCACAACTCAAGCTGAACTGTGAAAGTGGTTTAACACTGTATCCTAGGCGATCTTTTTTCCTCCTTTTTTTGTTTTTGTTTTATTTATAGTCTGATTTAAAACAATCAGATTCCAGTTGGTTAATTTTAGTTATGTAACAACCTGACATGATGGAGGAAAACAACCTTTAAAGGGATTGTGTCTATGGTTTGATTCACTTAGAAATTTTATTTTCTTATAACTTAAGTGCAATAAAATGTGTTTTTTCATGTTAGTATGTCTTTTTTTTTTAATTTTCTAGTTGTTAATTTCATATTCTGTATCCTACAAAGGGTAAAGCAGGTCAAGTTGCTCAGTTTACTGGTAGATGCTTAAATATGTCTCAGGACTCTTTATATAACCCTTCCACAAACAGGTGTGTGAGTGTCCTCTCCTTCAGTTGCCATATAGGAATTGTCACGTGGCTCTCCACAAACATGCAGGAAAGACATTAGGTCCCTCTCCCTGGGAATGGGGCAGGACCTTACTCTGGAGGGAGTCAGCTATAAAAAGCTGCCAAAGTACGTAAAACTTCTTCCGATAGCATCTTGTTACTGCATCTTAGGTTGAAACCTGATGTTTATTATTTATGGATTTCAATCAGTTAATTGCAGTTGACAGCAAAGAATAAATCCATTAATACAACTAAAATCAAAGTTAGGATTGTAGGAGAGCTTGAAATAAAGCTTCAGAAGAAATAATAAAAAAACCCAATATCATTCCACATCAGTCCAACAGCAGTTTTATCTGTGCCCTGAAACCAAGGTAAGTCATCTGTCTCAAAAACTTAGCACTTGAGTGTCAGGTTCTCTCTCAAATCTCCTTGACCAAAATCATTGTTTTCTTTTGTGTAAGCTTTTCTGTCAGGGCATAGCATTTGCTTGTTTGTGACAGTTTTTCCCTGTAGAAAGCTGTCATTGAAAAAAAACAAACCAAAACTGTAGGAGAGAAAATGCATGGATGGAAAAGAAAAATATTTATATACTTACACATCTATGACTATGTGCAAACAAAATGTAATTCCAATCCCTAAATTATGCAAAACATGCAATGGTGAAGGATCATGCTTCCATCTGGCCTCTAGAGATTAAAAAGCCATCCGAACTGACTGAGCAGCTCCAAATTGTAAAAATCTGTTCCTTGGGTTGGTGCTTAAGGAAGAAAAAAGCTTACAGCAAGCACTGACAATATAAAAGCTACGATTGTCTCGTATTTATGTAAAAACAATTAAAGAGTTAATCCTGCCCAAAAATGGCAGTGAAAGATTGCCAGGACTTTGCATGGTTCTGCTGAGAACGCAGGCCAAGACTCGGAGCGCCCCCGATTACAGAAGGTGCACCAGTGTGGGCTGAAGTTGTTGTGAGAAGGGATGGAAATAGAAGGGTGGAAATATGAATATTTAATGCAGTGAGCAGAGCAATAGCTTTTAAGATTGTGTAATTTTCTTCCATGATTTGTAGAAATTGCAACAACATGTTTTGAAAGAGCAAAGGCGCTGGCCTGATGGTGCAGGACGATAAGAGGTTTCTGAGTAACTCTGTGCTGGAGGGCAGGAATACAAATCCGGGCAGAAGAGTGAAATGACAGAAAAGGGGAACTATCAAATCCAAATCAGTTCAAGGTGTACAGTCAGTTCAAGTACATTTTAAGCAGCCAATGTGACCAGGAGGAAAACGTGTTTGACCAGAATTGAGAAGGTTTCCAGTTGACAGTGTAGTCCCAGCATTATCTTAATGTTCAAATTAATGCAGAGTAACTCGAACTTGTTAAGCAAACCATATTTTCAGACTCCTTCATCACAGATTTAGGTTCAAATAAACTGTTGGCTGCAAAATCAAGATATGATTGACTGTCACATTAAAAACCAACACATTACATAAAAATATTTTTTAGTAAAGCTTTTCCCATTTGATAAAACAACTTCACAAAGTTAATTGTGTTAGCACTTTAAAGACTTCTAATTTTGTGAAGTCTGTTTAGGTTTGTAGGAGTTGCCTATGAGCCATCTGAACAACAGAGCTCAATAAGCAGAAATTTTGTGATTTAAGTGGCAGCATTTCAAAGATGGGCCTGTAGTAACATGTCACATGCAGATTTTCGTTACAGTCTCCTTATCACCCCCATTTTGTCAATGTACTCACCATAACAGCTCACTTAATACAAAGTCTGCAGTTTGGCAGCACGTGCTCCAAGTGAGACTGTTTAGGAAACATCATTGTGTGTAATTAGATTTTGATTTTAAGGTGGGTGGTGTGTTTGGGGTTTTTTTTTAAATGAAAACAATTGAAGAATACTTATGTAAGACTATAGCAGCTTTATGCTCTCAATACAGAGGCTTTTCTTGAATGCAGTGGCTTAGTCATTGTAGGCTTTGTCAAAATACCTGAAGTTATCCTAGAGAGATAATTGCACTGGTGTTTCTGGCATCTCTACCCTCTGGTTTTCATGCTGGTTCTTCTTTTTCTTTTAGAAAGAGCTTCTTTATTTTCTCCTGTATCTGAAGCCAAGTCAACAACATTAAGATTTTTTTTTTTACTTATTAATTCTTAGTAGATTTTAGCTAACAGTAAGTCAGAACTGGTATTGCCACTTTCTCTAACAGCCTGTTCCTGTGGTCTCAATTTACTTATTCAAGAGATAGGACTGGACACTTAACAGCTGTGTCTACACCAATTTGTAGTTCAGATCAGCAGCTTTCCCAATAGAACACAGAGCTGCCTTGGAGACCACAAACATATTTCCTTCAGGGTGTAACTAAATCTGGAGCAGCTCTCCAGGAGCACACTCCAGGCATTCAAGCCACTGGAGGAGCATGTGGGACCAAACCAGAATTAATCCAACACCTCAAAAATACATACATATAGACAGTAGGTCTTAAAGACCAGCCATTTTGTAATTGGCATTACAGTTCTGTTCCTACTGCACAGCACTAATTGCTGGTGTGGATGTAACCATCAGCAAACCCTCTCCCACAAGCACCCCTGGCTCCTCATTTATAATCAGCACTCAGCTCCATCCCAACGGAATCCACCTGATACCCCTTCTGAGTTTTTGCCAAAGAAAAAGATTCAGATGCCTTCAACTCTTTCAGCATTCCTATGGAAAGGTTCTTCTGATCAACTCATGGAACCCAGTAAAAAAGAAAAGCAAATCTCTCGCAATCAGTCTCGTCAAAATTTTCTACCAGTAAGTTAACACCTGATCATTCAGAAAAAGAAATAATGAAATTGTGCAATTGGACAAAAGAACCAAATAATAATAACAACAACAATAATGAAAAACTTGCCAGTAATTACTCCCATCATTCTGACAAACAGCTGTTTAGGAACAGTTCAAGGACAATATCCAAGCCATACCAATCACTGAATCTTTAATAAAAGTGGGAATATTATTTGCTTTCCATCTCCTGCCATTTTATCTATAACCTTGATCCCTGTCACTGTGCAGAGATACACATTCAGTATAATGATGTTTAGCATTTTATGATGATACATGATGTTTATGATTATATGTGAAGTATATGATCTATATGATATACACCAGCTTTTTCAAGCTTCATCTAAAAATGGCATATACAATTTTTCAAACACTTCTTCAAGCATTTACTGCAGGTTTATAAATACAACAAACGTTTTAACACAAAAGCTGTTCCATATTCCTTCTGAGAGAGAGTCTAACAAACGAGGTGTCACCAAAAAGTCTGTAGCCAATCCAGGCTCTTGCTCCCTGTTCCAGTTGTCACCTGGCCCAGCAGCTGCAGTTCTACTTCAGAGCAAAGAAATGGTGCATTGTGCTACCACGAGCTGCTGAGGGGAAATGCTGCAGCACTCTGTGAGACTGCAGTTGCCTAAGAACCAATGGCTTTATGCCCATGTATACTGCATTGCTCTAGCCCAGCTGACAGAAGAGTCCTATAAAATCCTAACTGAGCTAGGACAGAATCTCCTCAAGATCTAGAGATGGCAGAAATCATTAATCATGGAGGTTGCCTATTCAGCAGTGGATCTAAATTACAGACTGTACAAGACAATAGAGACTTGGCCAAAGGCATCCTTCAGCTCTCCTTTGTCCTCACCTCTGCCTCACTTAAATAAAACTGCAGCTCCCTGATCCCTACTGACAAGCTGATCTTGTCCAACCTTACATGGTAGCAATAGTTTCGGTGAGAGATGAGCTGAGCTTTTTGTCCTCTGTGCTGCTGGAATCTACCCTGTACATTTTGCCACTTAATGCACAGGTACAGCACAACCTCAAGTCTAGCACTGAATGCTCCAAGGTAGTACATGAAGATGAGAAGACATCATTCATCCCAGAGTGAGAGATTCATCATTAGTGTTCCTAAAATGATTCCCAGTCTGAGTCTAGACTGAAAATAATGTTCTAGACCTGGTGCAATTAGGTAAATTCCAAGTTGATTTAAATTCCTTAGTTTTCCAGATATGCCTGAAAAATAGGCACATCCTAAGAAGCTTCACAGTTTAAGCAGGATCATAAGTCTTGCTGCCTGCAAGCTGGGAGAGGTCATGGTCTAAGGACAGTGCAAAAACATGAAAGGTTCTCTGTATCTGAAGTGACCTGTGGAATTCAGAGAAGGGCAGATGACAACAATTTGGGGCTTTTGGGGTGAGTATGGGGGAGGTGGCTTTCTAAGAGATCATAGTTTTACCTCCTACAATGGCTACTGTGGGGTATTTCATCATTGTCATCAACACAGCACAGGAGTAAGATTTTTAATGAAGCCGTTAGTTGGGCTGCCCTGTAATTGAGGATACAACCAACCCTGTTAGCTCTGACTCACATGAACTGCTCTCACCTAGGGCAGATTGTTTGATGGGAAGATTAATGAAATGCCTCTGGACCTCCTCCTTCTGTCTGGTTCCTCAAGTCTGAGGTGCAGGTTTCACAGGATGCTTGCAGTGCATTATTTGAGAGTGCTTTGTTCTTTTAATTTAAAACAGGAAACATGGTATGTAGAAGATTCAACAACTTCAAAGGCAGTTTCCATTGCCAAAGGAGTTGCATTTAAACTCAAGTTCATTCTCTAGATGAAATATTCAAATCTGACAGTGTGAGAAGATGCTCACACCTTTGAGAGGATTGATGATTTCTAAGGGACAGAAGGATTCAGATTCTGGCTGTAAATATGAGTGTGGTAAACTGAGCAGTACCGCTCTTCCTAAACTGCAGTTTTATTTTGAGCTCCTCAGTTTGAAATTAATTTCTAATAAAACCAGAGCTTTACAGATACACAAAGATTACAAAACACGTTTCCTTTACCCTGATATACAGAAGATCTGAGTACTACATTCCTCTCTCTTTTCAAACTCTCATTTGCTTTTAAGTTTCCTGATACGTTTCACTGCCAATTCTAAATGTTCACATTACAGTTTGGGAAAAGGAAGAACTCAAAAACTGCAGACTAGATAGGGCTCCAAAAATGTGCCTTCAGACAGTTTGCTGCTCTTTGTCTGCCTTGGTGTTCTTTCTGTCAGTTCTCAGTAGAGAAAAGTGAACATTTCAATTAACATTTTCACAAATAAAAAACATTTATAGGAACATTTTTCTGTTGGGGTTTCTATTGTCCACTTAGCACATGCTTTAGGCATGTGCTGGATGCTCTTTACCATTCTGCTGACTACTGTAACACTTCAAATAGCCCAATTTCATCCAAAGCACACAGTAACATGATGTTCCTTGTGTCCATCCTTCAGTCTCACACACATTGTTAGATTTCAAAACCAGAAACGGATATGTCTGGATTCACCTGCTTATGGGCAGTCATTTAAAAGCAGAATCAGCTCTTGAGACCTCATTGTTTATCACTGTTGGCCAGATGGCACAATAGGGACAACCCAGGGCAGAGGAGCAATAAAATGGAGGAATGCTCTGTGAGAGAGATCACTGATGTGTTCATCTGGTACCAGAGTTAAAAGGGATATGGCTCCACTAAGCCCACAGGTCTCCAATTTTATTTGAAAAATTTAAGACTACAGTCTAAATTTAAAAAGGCTCAAACTACATATTCATTTCTATACATACACATTCACATCTTGGAATACTGAAAGTTTTACATATTTAAAAAAAGACTTGACAGCTACATAATCTTTATGTTTTCCTCTATTTACTCCTCTTATTTTCTCTTTTCTTTGACACTCGTACTTCAATTTCCTTATGTTTCCCTTCCTCTTTTGTCCTGTTCCCTATGTTTTTCTTTTCATGTTTTACCATTCATGTCCCTATTTTCCACATTTTTTATCTTCCTCATCTTTCTCCATTGCGAACATCTCTGCTTTGAACTGTCAGAGCCAGCTCTCCTCTCTTCCTGCGTTCCAAGATCTGAGTTGGCGAGCTGGAGTCTTTTTCACACCACTCTGTACGTATAAGATATACAGGAGATACATAAGCCAGATGAGAAGCAAATATAGAGCACTCAGAAAAATTCATTTATTTGTCTGCTTCAACATATCTGCCTCTCTTTGTCTATCCACAGTCCACAAATGACTCAAATAGCAATAAAATCATGCCCTCTTAAGCATAGACTGGTCTACCATCAATTTCACAAACAACTGAGCAACTAGCATTGCCCAATATTCATCAGCATTCCCTCCCCTGCTTTCTGACAAAATACAGTGTTTTCTTTAAAAATTATGTTTTCTTGCTCCTTAGGAAATCTAGTGTATAAAGACAATTTTGAAAACCTTCCTCATTATGAAACAAGGGTGATACACGGTTTTCTAAATCTGTGCAGTATTTGGAAGTTACTTTTGGTAACAAGCCTCTAGACACCTCTGGACATAAACGGATCATCCCAACAGATGCCTATTTTACAAAGCTCTGCATAGATAAGAATTTAAATCTGTAAATAATTCTGTTTTCCAAACCGAACAACTGATGGCTGATATTCCTTCCGGTACTACCAACACAGCACAGCTGGGATAGCACGGTCTGTCAGGGAGTGTTAGGAATAATATAGAAACCATGTCTACAACAATCGAGTGCACATTGCTCACTAATTCTTAATATGCAGCGACAGCCTAAGCAATAATGAAGCCAGCACAGGATGTGACTGTGGACCAGGTACACTATCCTGCTGCTGCTGAGGTTTTACTGTTCTAGTGACACAATATATCCAATTGAAAAAAGACAGGGACATTCCAGCACTTGCTCGAGACTTGGCTTCCGTATGGTGTTAAACCAACATAACTCAACAGGATAAGCAGCTATTAAGGACACAGTGTCCAAAGAAACAAAGTCACAGATAAGACATCCTCATCTTTGCAGAAGAAAAAGTAGCAAAAATAAACAAACAAAACCCACACAACAACAACGAGCCAAGCCAACAAAACTCAAATGCTAATACCTGTATCTTTTATCTCTTTGTTTCATTTTGTCTTAATGATACTGGTAACAATTGCAGGTAACCTCCTCTGCTTGTACATGTATTCCCATTCAATACACAGCCCAAATGCCATGTATACCATACTCACAGAGTGTATGGCTGCATTTACTCAGTGAGAAAGATAAATAGAATTTGCTACACTTTTTTTTTTTTTCTCATTCTATTCAAGCATTTTGCTCTTGTTTGTTGTTTTACAAGCAGAGCAGAACAGCAACTACTGCACATCCCCACGGCTTGAACAAGGCTGACAATAGATGAGTATTGCTGTTTATCCTTTCCAGGCTGAAGGATCATTGGATCGGGAAAAATAAGTTAGAATTAGACAGAGGTTCAAAGTTCTAAAAGCAGGACATATGACAAGCATGGTATCGTGAATGCCTGAGGTAAGGAAGCTTTCCCCGCTGACAACCAGATGAGTCCCTTGCACAGCCAATGGCAGCCACCACACAGAGCACAAAGGCAGCCAAACCCGACAGGAAAGGGTGCAGAAGCTCTTCCAAGGATGTAAGGAGTGCACCAGAGAATTAAAAAAAAACCCCTTGGGTCTAATATCAGAATATTCTGATCCGCTCTTGGAAAATCCCAAAATGCACACAATACCCCCATTGTGCAATCTGGTTTATCAGACAGCACAATGCAGGCAAAATTGTTCTGACAGGAAGACAAGAGTTTCTTTAATCTTCGACTCTCCATACAAATTATCTCTAATTAATACCTGAGTCCAGTTATTTATGCACACAAACTGGAGCTTAAATTTTCTGTATCATAGAAGCACCCTGTTCCCTCACACCTGGCTGGCAGGAGCACACACAGACATCCCTCCAGCCACTGACCCTTCCCTCCAGGCTGGCCACAGCCACCGCACACACAACAGACCCTTTATAAAAGGATCTTTCTCTCTGTCTGTCTCTCCTTCTCTCTCCATAGCTCTTCTCTAAAAATTCAGGATATTTTCCCATAAAGATTCTTCTTCCTATCATTCTGGCTTTTGGTAAAAGCAATAAAGATGAAACAAAAGACAGTACTTCACAGGCAATGAATAGCTGTGTGATAAACAGGAAGAAATTATCCTAGTCCTGAAATAAATGGAGTGACAGTAGTAATATCTCAGGCTAAACCAAAACTTACCTTGCCTACATTTTAGAACACTTCCCCTATACTAGGTAAGAGATATGGAGACAACTGACTGAAGTTCATGTAGTAATTTCCCTTTCCAGGAGGGATAGCTATTTCAACCTGGTCTTCTCACAAAACACAGAAAACCTATTTTCAGTGACTCTCTTCCAGCTCAGGATGTAAATTTTGCACTACTCTTGAAAAGCAACATGGTTTTCTGAGAGCCAGTCCTGTTCAAAAGCCTGCTGTGGGATGTGGTCCATCCTCTGACGTCTGTGCTTGGTAGCAAGAGCATCCCACTGCCTAAGTTTCCATCTCACATCTTCTTAGGCATTTTCCAGCATCCACCCAATGTGCATTGAACAGTGAGTAATTGAGAGTTCAAGCAAATAATATGGAGGAATGGATAATAAGCCCCTAGGAATGCATCCAGCTACATTTATACTCCATGAAGGTTAGAGACCCAATTCCTTCTCATTTAAATCTGATATTGAAGGAATTCATAGTGCTTTATCCAAGCTACTAATTTGCAATTTTACTGCAAACAATTTACAATCAAATGAAGTGAAAGCTAGAAGCAAAAAGTACATTAATGACCTAATTTTCCTTTTGCATTTCTCTACATTTTATCTTTCAGTGAAGACCAATCTTAAAAAATTGGATAATTGGCCAGTAAATAAATACAAATTTTTTCTTTTAATTATTTCTGCATAAAAGCTGAATTTCTGGTATGAACTACAGCATTATCTTCTGTTGAGGACAGTCCTGTATGACCAAACTCCAGCAACAGAAATCAAGATAACAACATTATTTCTCACACTGAAAATTCATGCTCTAACAAAGCAATACAAAATTACATCTTGGTGTCTGAATAAAAATTTAGTGTTCTGGTCTAGATATATGTGATTTGTAAATTATACAGTCATGTACACGCTAAGATGTTTCTTAAAAATACAGTAACTATTCTGTCAAAAAGATAGCAGGAATGTGAAAGCAGCTTTTGTAATACCCCACTGGAGCTTCCTCTACACTAGGTGCAGCTAAGTCAGTGACTTATTGTTTTCTTAGGTTTAGAGCCAGTCTAAAGGCACTGGTCAAGCACCAAACCTCAGTCTAGGGCAAGGAGCGAGGAGAGGTGGTTGTTACACAGGACAGTGGTCAGTCTGAGGCTTGCTTCTAAAAGAGACACCCTGCTGCTCTGCAGAACTGGCTCTAGTGGTGAGTTGATCTGCTGAGACAGTCAGAGAACTCACATTTTTAGAAACAGTTAATTTTCTGGAGGTTTAGTGAACTGAGCTAGCTCAAGGGGGTCAGCTGGCTGCCAACACAGGGGAAGTAAGTGGCCAGAAGCAAGGCAGATCTGCCTCTTCCAGTATCCTGATGAGATGCTAAAACCTCAGAAGACACTGAGTTAGGTGAAAATCTCAAAAGGTGTCAGGAAAAGCAGGGGTGGGGCACTCATCTCAACTCCTGCCATTTCCACATCTCCTGTCTCACTTATTCTCATGCTCACCTGACACCCAGACCCCATTCAGATGGTTAAACCCCTTGGCAACAGCAATCAGGTCAGCTTAGGAGTCATGTCCTCTGACCAGCTTAACCATCTCAGCAAACATCACTGTAACATCATCACTGGACCAGACTAGACTGCTTTCCTTAAAGAAGTGATCAGAAGTTTTGCCCTAACTTAGCTGTCCAATCCATTAGCACAAAGTCCGAACACTGACATACATGCTGCTGGTAGGGAAAGAAAGAACACTTCTGTGGGAAAAGAACACTTCTGTGGGAAATGTAATGGCTGGAGAGACCTATGCTCAAGATACCCTAGGCTGTGCATCCTCAACACCATCTCAGCAGAGGAAATGACTCAAGCACCCATAAAAAAAGCTTTCAAATACATCTCTGTGCCCAGTCCTGCCCATTTCCATGATGCCACATGAGAAAGCAGGAGGCTGCTAGAGGAGCAGAAATCCCATGCACTGCTGAGAAGTTTTTCAACATCTGTGGTGGAACCCACTTGTTTCACCTCCAGGTGTATCTGCACCGTGTCTGCTCATTATGAGCCCAAAGAAAATGCAAAGCAAGAATGCAGTTACAGAGATTGATCCTAGCATGGAGGAACAAGTCTGAGCTCTGCGTAAGATGTGAAATTTCAAGACGTTGAGACACATAATTGGGCAGAAAGCTGGGCCTGGCCCAACTTGACTAAGGTAAAACAGCATGCCATCAAGTAGAGTAACGCAGAAAGGTAAAAAGAAGTTTCAAAACTCTGTCCAATGGTTTGAAATTGAAATTCTTTCTTCTTCTAGCTAAGCAAACACAGCACAAAGCATTCATTTGAACAGAAGCATATGACAAAAACCCAAGGTGCAACAAGCACTTCCCATAAGCCTTCTCTTAGGCTGACAAAAGAGGCTGTGAGAACCTGTACGGTTGAATCAAGCATTACTACCCAGAAAGAAAAGAGTTTTATCCCAGGTCTTCTTGGGTTGAGAAAAAAGAACAGAATTCACATAACTTGAGCAGGAAATTAAACATTATACCACTGAAAAAACCCAGACATGACTTTCAACAACCAGATACCTGTCAAATAGGCCAAATTATTTTCAGGACTGAATCATAAAAGGGCTTAGGTTGGACAGGACCTTTAAATTTCATCTAGTCCACCCTCCTTGTGATAGGCAGGGACATCTTTCACTCGATGCTCAAAGCCCCATCCAACCTGACTTTGAACATTTCCAACAAAGCGACACCCACAACTTTACCGGGCAACCTGTTTCAGTGTCTGACCACTCTCATTATAAAAAAAATTCCTTATGTACAAACTAATTCTGTTTTCTTTTGGTTTAAAACTATTGCTCCTTAACTTGTCACTACAAGCCTTGGTAAAAAGTGTCTCTCAATCTTTCTTGTAAATCCCCTTTATATTTTATCTCACTACTGCTCTTAGTGGAAAATGCATTGAGGAATAGGCTAAGGAAACACAGACTGGTAAAATAACCTCAATGCCTCAGAGTAAAGCAAATCCCACACCATGATTTAGGAAGGCGGAAATCTCAGCTACAGATATAAGACATACAACTTGAAAAACATAAGCAAATGTATCAGATAACCATTAGAAAAGGGACGTTTTGTATCATGCTGGATTGTTCACCCTTGTCCGAAACCAGCCAAGTGAACATCAGCTGCAGTAAGGCGAGCAGTGCTTGTACAGCTACAAAGGGTGAACGAGCTGCATGCCTTCGGGCTGAGGCCTGCACCCTCCTGAGAAAGAGGACTCAGGGAGGCAGCAATGCTGATCATTAGCTCTGACCACAAAATACTTGGCAAAGACAGGGAGGAAAATGCAGCTGCAGTTTTAAATTAGCTTTTGCACTCTACTACTCATCTTGTAGCTATTTCATGGTGGTCCAGCCTTCCAGCACAAGGCAGAGGAGCTGAAAGACGCCAACTGCCAATGGCCTCAAGGCTCAATACAGTAGTCACAGGCTACCATAGGTTTTCCTCAGGTACAGAGATTACCCCGATATTCTTCTCTTCCCACCTTCCTTTCCTTGCAATCATCTTTGAATGCAAAACTTAACCTGAAAGCTTTCCACTACCCAAGAAACGTTTTGATCCTTTTTCTGTGCTAATGTGTTTCAAGAGCTTAAATTAGTTAACTTGCATTTTGGCACCAGAATAGGGCAGAATACTTTCAGCAATGACCTGCAAAAGGTATTTGTGAAAGACAAATTTGCCAACTGCTTAGGCAACAAATTAGTGAATGAAAGATTAGGCTGCAGAGGCTGAGGCGTAAGCAGATGATGCACACAGGAAAGGATCATTTTAGGACTATGCATTTGGTGCCAATCACCTTAATGTGGGAAAATAATTAAAAGCATTCACGGGGCAGACATCCAAAGAGCCCAACCGACATAAGAACAGCTTACATAAATATTTGAAGATGTGAAACTAGGAAATCTATGGGTTAAAATAAAGAGAAATATCTTAGCATAACAGGAAGAAATCAAGAAAAATCAGATTGTTGGGGGAAAGTTGTTTCACACTGAAATTTAATAGGCAATGGAATGGTTTCCCCCAAGCAAGCAGCTGAAGTTTGGAGAACTTTGTCTTTGAAAGTACATAAAACAAAACAAAAACCAGAATAGCAATTTAGATTCAAAACTTGGAAACCATATAAGGCTGTAAATCATTGAGAATAGAAGTGTACATGCTCTTAAAGTTTTCCGCAAGGAAGGAGAGAGAATATGCCATGGGATAGAAATACAGCCCTAAAGCTTTTCCCACTTGCAGTATGCTATTCTCTTTCCTTTCCCTGCCAAGCCAATATCGACTTTTTCTACCATGCAACAAAGAGGGACATGTTCTAGTGATGTGCAATTACTCTTTGGAACGCAAACACTACTTCCGACAAGCTGCTGTAATCTCAACAGTGGTCTCTAATGGAAGTTGTCTGCTTATTCCCATTTCCATTGGGATGGCAGCCTGTGATGCAATTCCACTGTCAAGTCTGGCCTAGACTGTTCCCCTGAGATGCCAGAACCATTCAGCATGTTGAAAAAGTCATTTTAAGAAACATAGAAACATAAGTACTTTATCCCTGCTTGACTCCATGCCAAGGGAATCACACAGAAACCTTAGGATGTTTCTGTGCGAAATATTATGCAACAGCTACTTCTCTCATTTAAAATCCTCGGTTGTTAAAAAAACCACAAACCCCCACACAAAAGCCACTCTTCTGATAATTAGAAAATCTTCACTTTGATAGTCCATCAGAAACTGCCACAACATAGTAAGATTTCTCAGTTTCTTCATCTTCCTCTCCTACAAATGCAGGATTTTTGGTCTTTGAGTAAACTTTATTTCTTTTCTCCTTGTTTCTTACATAATGGTGTAGTCAGAGCTGTTCTCTTCTGAACCACTATTCTATGTCATTAAGAACAGCTCTGTGCTAATTTTAAGCACCATCATCCTTTAATCCCTTCATTAATTTAAACATATTCTAAAAGACACTTAGCTCTCTACTGGGACTCCAAAACAAATGCTCTATGAGGAGAGTCCTGTACAGGCTTCCCTTTCTAACTGCAAGAGAACTGTCACACTGGTTCCCTGCAAGCATCAAAATTGGTGGGTGTTTCTGCTGCAAAGCTAAAACCTTCTCTCCAGCTCAGCTGGAAGGCCAAGGGCTGCAAAAGAAAGCCCATTTCTCATGAGTCATTTTTGGAAGAATCTCAAAGGTCTAGCAACACTGAAGTCTCCAAGTGCCGGTACAAACAGCTGAACACCTTTTTTTTTTTAATGGAAGCTTGAAAGGGTTTCTGGAGAACAAGGAAGTGTCACTTACAGAATATAGCCAAAAGTTCTCAGCCAAAGATCTCCAAAGGCTTCAAAGAAATACCAGTATCATTATCCTTATTTTACAGACGGAAAAGCGAAAAGATGAGAAGGTAATGCCAACGTCAAGGTCATCAATTCAACTCAGATTTCCTGAGATTGTTCACTGAGACACAAATCCATTCTTTATCCAGATTTATTTAACATGTAATGAAATAGTTGCAGAGAACTTGGCCTTTTTCTGAAAAACATAAAAATTAGCTTCTAACATTGGTTTTGTCTGCACAAAAATCAAGATTACATACACTGTTTTCCTTACTCTCTACTTAGTGTTGACTGAAGAGTTATTAGAACAAGTAAGCTTAGCAAAATGAGCACATTACTTAAGGCTTGCACAATATATCCCTGCTTTAAATTCCAGGGTGAAATTTCTGACCTAACTGCAGCTTATGCTGATTTCAGTCAAGATTTTCAGGCAAGATTTTCACGCGCAATGTGTGGTAAAAAGGAAGAAAGACAACTTTGTAAAGGCATTTTAAAGAAGGACTGCATTCAAAGGGGAGAAAAGTTAAGTAAATGGAGTATTTAATGTAAACTCAGTGAGCTCATTTCCCAGATGAGCCAAATATCTGCTGAGCTTGCCTAAAAGGGCAAAAAGCAAAGATGGCTTCACCTCCTAAATGTGGCCTGGGGCACTGTTAGGATGATTTATCTTAAGACAGTTTAAATGCCCTTGGCTTATTCTGACTGAAGATCATGTCTCCTGACAGCCAAAGACACTGAGACATTGAGGTTAGGTCT
The DNA here is from genome assembly GCA_013398175.1 of Climacteris rufus. Lineage (NCBI taxonomy): Eukaryota > Metazoa > Chordata > Aves > Passeriformes > Climacteridae > Climacteris > Climacteris rufus. The sequence goes on along the minus strand of VZRZ01003489.1, from coordinate 626,538 downwards.
GTATCTGGCCCCAAGTGCCCAGAATAAAATAGAAAAAGCACATCACAAACATCTGTAAAGACCAACAGTCTCATCTCAAAAAGCTATCAAAACCAGCTTTGTTAAATGTGAGGAAGCAGTAATAGTAATTAAAAAGAATCCATTAATTGAAAAGTTGACATTTTCTGGTACAATATATGACACGTACAAGCAAATAATTACAAGAAAGCGTAAGTTTAAAGTGTCAGCCTGATATAAGCAATGACAACAACAACCTTGCAGAAAAGTTTCCGAGAAAAGTTTCCAAGAAAAGTCTTCAAGAACTTGTGGAAGACAAGGAGATACTTAAAGACTGGAAAAAGGCAGTGAACTCCTACACAGAGTAGGAAAAGGAGAATCAGATTTCAGTGCACCTAACAGTAATTGCTGGCAAGGTTAGAGAACAACAAAGATTTGTTGTTCTACTGACATGGAGAAGCTAGCAAGGTGATCAGTAGCAGTCAACACAAATGACAACTATCCAAACTCCTATGCCATTATTAGAACCTATCGAAGATGCCCTGACCTACCTGATGCAACACTGTCATAGTGAACCAAAGGGAATATGAGTAACATAAAGCATGCACATTCCTAGTTGAAAAACTGTATTCGAAGAACAATCACTAGCTCATTGTCTTACTGAAACTCACAGTGAACAGTCATTTCACTAATATCTTGGGTGATGTAATACACTTGCTGTGCTTCAGACAAGGAAAGTTGCAAAGGGCAAAAACTGGTGGAGATCAGGATTAGAATCCAAAACAAACCTAAAAAAAAATGGAAAAGTGGTCTGAATAAATAGGATATGCCCCAGTAAAGACAAACACGAAGTGTTTTACTTCAAATCTTGTCAGTGAGCTGAAGGTCACTACAATCAAGTGCACAAATACTGGATGGTCAGCCAGGAGACAGAAGACAACCTGGGGGTTAGAACGGCTCAGAAATCAAACATCAATCAACACTGTCACACTGTTAGGAGAAGAAAGTAAACCTCCTAAACATTACAGCATTAAGAGCTAAGAAACCTTCCCTGAAGTAGTTTGCTCAGTTTAGTATTTTAAATTTCAAAAAATCCACTGTGCACCACTTAGAATTTAGAGGTGAGAAAACAAGGATGAACAATGTCTGGATAGAAGACTCTTTGAGCAAATGCTGAAAGAATGAGAGATGCTCCATCTGAGGAAGAGAGATACTGAGAGATCAGCTAATATATGTATGTATTATATATATATATATATATAAAAAACATGTATATGAAGTGCTGCTGCAAAGAGGAAGAAGTAGAATGTCCTCTGTGTTCAGGAGTATAAAGAAACCACCAGCAAATTTAATATGCTTGCTTAATAACACAAATGCCTCTGAAAAGGTTAGATAAACATTAGTAGCAAGGTTTGAGGTACAGCTGAACTGCCCTGGAGATAGGGATTAAACACAAACTTGAGGTCCCTATTTTTACATGCCTTTTATGATAAATTCTGGTTTTTAGAACACTGCATATGATTCACTCACTAGGCATATGTGTCATTTACAAATGACTATTTTCAATGTGTTTTCTCTCTCTAGAAAACATAGCAATTTCCTTGACTCTGATTTGTGATATTCCCCCCACAGTTTCTATCTACAGAAGCATTTAATTTAGAACTTTGCACATCAGACATGCACATTTGAACAGTATGCAGTATTCATGACACTATCCTGGCTGAGTGAGGCATGGAGCCAATGATACTCTGAGAGTGTAGGCAAGGGAGAAACAGGAGAGAGCAGAGTCAACAGTGCCTGTGGAGGGAGGGGAACGTAGGCTGGGAAAAGAAAAATGAAAAGTACCTAGGGCTAGCCAGAAGAGACCAGAGAGTAAAGAATTTAAAAGTTATGGCAACACTCCAAATCTAAAGGAAAAAGTGATCTGTCCTCTTAAAACACCCCACTGAACATGCTGTTTTGCCTTTCCATGTTTTTTTCTCCACTCCCCTCCTCCCCCACCCTGGGCCAGGATAACTGGAGTACAGAACCATGTTTGTACTTGTTCTACTTATTGAACAGGATCTTAAAATTGTGTGAGGTGGAGGTGGGACTGATGATGAGCTGTCAAAGAAACTGGAAACCAGAAATAATAGAATATGAGCTTCACTGCAAACTGAAGTCAGAATGGCTTTTGAGGGTCTTTACATTTTGTAATGGTCTGCAAACAGGAGCTTCACTGCAAACCAACACTTTGTTTAGAACTTCTTTCCCAATGGTACATTTCCCAGGCCTTCTATTTTCCTAAGAGAAAGGTGGGAGAACACCACGAAAGTATTAAAATTTCCACACCCTTCTAAGGCACTTGGCAACTCTGCCTTCCAATATACTGCTTCTTACTTAATTACCACTTCAAACAAGGCTGCATTATATCCACAGTCAATGCTTTGCTTTCCAACAGGCAAAGCAACATTGTAAAGAAGATTTAAGGCACATCACTAACAGCCATAGGCAGAGAATACAATATCCTTCAAGGAAAGGCATAGAAGAGACAATGAAAATGTGACACCTTGCTCAAAGAGGGAGGGCAGGGGAATTAGGGAAATTGTTAGCAAGGACAGTGAAAGAAGGAGGGGCACATCGAAGTGAAGGGATGTGGAACTTGTCTCTTCAGCTTTTACGTTGAACATTGAAGGTGTATGACCCAAAACGTCCTTCAAATTGATGCTAACATTTTATTCACACAACCACGATACTTGAAATACTGCAGTTACCAAACTGGAAAAACCGAATACAAGACACTTGTTGTCTTTCCCTATTTTACTTAGTAAGCAGCAACTACTACCTTATCTGGCTCTCATTTTCCCCCTATTGCTCTGCTATTGCATCAATAGTACCATTGTTGCCAGTACTCCACCAAATGTTACCATTACTCCAAAGGAACAGAAAGGGCCTTAGGCAGTTTCTATTTGCACCATTGCTTTAGTAAAATCAGTGGAGGCTTGTTTGATACAGCTCATGCATCAGCAGGCATGAGGGCCTTCTATGCACTGCACCATCCACCACTCTTGTTTCTTCTGAAGCATGAATGGATGTATTGTGAGTAGACACGAAATCACTGAAGATAAGCAAATATAGAAAACATTTTTTTCCAAGTTTCTTATATTGAAAAGTGGCAATTTTTTGCCTTGACATCATAATACATGGATTAAATTGGGGGGGGGGGAATTTTTCTGTCTGTTTATATTTGCATCTCTCCAACAGAGGGAATGTAATAGCTGCAGCATAGGCCAAACAGAGAATTATTCTAGTGTAGGCAATAATAATGATCATAAATGAAGCAAAAGTTCAAATTTAGTTCATCAATACATGATTTTCCTCCTTGCCACAGAAAACTTGGCAATAAGTGTTCCCTGCTTGTCATCCTTTCTGAACACAGCCAAAGAATTCCACCTATACAAAACTGAGATTTTAGCATGGGCTTTCCAAAAAATCATCTAAGGAATTTCAGAGCATAGCTGGGCAGGAATTCTCATGCTTTCATTCCACAAACAATACCAACCTTGAGAACATTTGTTCCCTAAAGGAATAAAAATTTAAATTATCTGTGTTTCCTACAAAACAGGATTTTCAGGATTTCCTTTCAAGTAAATCAGGAGATAGACTATTCCATAGCTGAGAAGTGTGGGAACTGCAGCACTGAGAAGCTGCAAGCTTTGCAGCTCCAGGAATTCATGCTCATGATGTGTCACAAATCAGAAAAGTAAAAGTTTCAGCTGACAACCAGCAGCTGCAGAACCAAAGAAGCCGGGATTTGGGGAAAATGACAACTTACCATACTGCCTTTAAAGGCTAAGTAGACATGAAACCAGCTCTCCTGAGTTTTTTGATAGTACACCTGGAATCTGTTTGGAGGTTTTTTTTTTTTTGTTAATCGGTTGGGGTTTTGTTTGTTTGTTTTTAAGAACAATTGAGACTTGCAACTTGATTCTGAATTAAATTAATGACCTTATGTCACTTAAGTAATTTAGAAAATATGACCCTTCTGTAACTAATATGAAAAAACATCTGCGGAGAAAGATTAATATAAGAAGGTAAGTTCATCTCTGCATTCAACAAAGTTCAGTTATACTTACCAGATTTCTGTACCAATATATTATAGTACCAAATGGAATTGCAACTTATTGACAGCTTTTCAGTCCCAAGACAAGCAAAGGAAGTCTAACATATTATGAAGCTTATCTGGACCATTAGGTACTTGCCAGACTGCAACAGCACAGTACATTTTTGGGGTGCTCAGTGCTAACACTTCCTTGTACATTAAAGTCTTGTCAAATTCTAACACAAAGGCTACAAAGTTTACAGACAATTCATCTTCATTTTGCTTATTGTTAGATAACATGTGACTATTCATAAATGAAGTATGAGAGCCAGCCAAGAAACATGTAATTGCTGGTCACCTCTGAGGGGGAATAAAAGCATGAATATTTGGGAGCTGCCTTAAGAGAACTAGAAATCTTTCAAAAATAATTTAAATAATGTTTTACATAGTTTTTAAATTCTCTTCTTCCTCAGGTGCAATACCCCAAGAGATGAGAAGCTACATGTCCATGTCAACACTAAGTCGCAAAGCCATGCAAATATTTAAACTGAGATGGAGATCCCTGGAAGACAGAATACCTTTACAAGGCTTCAAAAATGTTACTAAATTACAGTTTTCTACACTATACGATCTTCTTATCTACCACAGAAAACAATAAGTAAAGTAGCAAATTAAATGAGCTGCACGGCCACAAGGCATAGTGCAATGAAGAATCCATTACCCAAATCATTTTATATCTCAGCAAAGGGAAAATGTAAAGACATTCACATTAGTGTCTGATGCAAATGTAAACCCTACATTACTGATGGGTAAATGATAGTACAGCTGTCCATTCTGTGTGTGATTGCAATACTGGGCCACACATTTATCAAACTGTCCCTTCTATTTAAAAATTTATTAAATATGTGCATGAATTCTGCATTACTAGGTAGCAACAAAGCCAAGAAACTTTTTTCTACTATTTCTTATTTGCCATCAATGCAAAGCTGGGGTCTGAGAAGTTATTATAAATCCTATCATTTTCACTGAACTTCTACACAAAACCTATGTGTTTCTGTTAGAAGTGTTTATTATTACAGAGTCAATCACATAATGCAATTGAGATGATAACCACACTTAGTTTTCTTTTTCTACACTTTTTCAAAGCTGTGAAAAAGGAAAAACATGCAAATGCTGATGACATTTTTTAAATGTGGAAATTCTCTGGCTCAAGGACATTTATAGAAGGTGCAATAAGATGAAACAGAATGGGCCAAGTTTTCCTTACTATATTCATGTGCACAGTTCAGCTGAAATCAGTCTGACTGCTCTTAAATGGACCCCATCATCTGAGAAATCCATATGCAGCAAACTGAAAACTAAAATGGAAGATGGAGTGAAATCAAAGAATATTCTTTGGTCCACAGTTGGACCATCTGGCAGTAACACCCCTGATAACTAACACCAGCATATTAGCAGACACCTTCACGGATGGACTCTCAATGACTCAGCACAACACTTCCTCTGATCCTCGTTAGCTCCTGAACAGCAATCCCCTACCTAACACCACGGGACACCAACGTGCCAGTGCCATGGAAAAATTGATGTAATGCAATACTCCCCAGTATTGCCTTGGTTTCTGAGATAGCTCACAGCTTTTTTCTTCAAAATAGAACAGGTCTTGTCTAAATGCTGTCCCTAATCTCAATGCAGAAGACGGCATTCTGCCTTTCTAAGATTAAGTTCATCATCAAGCAAAGAAGTTAGAGAGCAAAAAAAAAAGAGAACTTCCCATCAAAGTTAGTAAATTAGATTGATATGGAGACTACATTCTGTGGACCCCAATTTTACAGTGAATACATAGCTGGCATAATTTATCGTCATACTCTCTATGTTAATAAATTACTATAAAACGCGTATAACGCGCAGCCATGTCAGGTCACATTCAAGACAGTTGATGAGTACTCAAAAACTGTTAAAATGCAAGAAAAAGACAGCCCTATCAAAATGAAAACAGACCTTTAAGAACATTATTTCAGTGCTTCTCAATTGCTATTACCAATTCAGCTGGTGAGAAGTGAGATACAAAAGCCATTTTCCTTTCTTGTATAAAATGACAATGGTTGACTTTTTTCTTTTTTAATGGAAACCACTGTATTATTCATTTTGTTTCCATTCTTATTCCAAGAAGATTTGTTTTTGTAAACAGCCACTGAAATGAAAACCAATGCATACATTAAAAAAGAGTAAAGGCTAAGTAAAAATAAACAGTTGAGAATTTCTCACCCATATTGCACACAACTGAGCTCTCTCATCTTATTGTGATTAGAAGTTTCTTTCAGAAAATAAAGCTAGACAGAACAACACCTTTCATTTTCACAGCTCCATAATAATGATACATCATAGAAATAATTGTCTGCTATAGCATTATAGCAAGCATTTTTATAATAGTCTATCCAGTTAGAAGTCATAGCATTTGACTGGAGAACAGTATATGTAACGCCTGCATTAATAACAGGAAAATAATCGGAATTAATACAGTCCTGTAAGTTAACCTCAGAAGTATGAGAGAATTTAGAACACATTTTGAAAGGATGCTTAATGAATGACATGGACATAAAGGCAAAATGGGCTAAAATTTAAAGAGTTCTCTAGGTTGATATGGTATGACACTCCATATTTTAGACAAAGACAAAAGAAATTCAGTCAGTCTTACATAGGTTGATTTCAGTGAAGCATTTCCCGTGGAAACCATTTGTCAATTAAAAAAGCTAGTGGGTAAACAGCTAGGCAAAGGAAAAACAGCAACAAGAAGTATTAAGGGGAAGAATTTCAGACAGCAGGGAGCTTAGCTACTCAAGTTTTTCAAGGATAAATCTAGTTTAGTATTTTTTTTTTAATAACCTTGGCATGAACAACTGGGCTAATAAGAGTAAGCGATGTTGGGTGTCATTGCCAACATAGGAGGAGGATTGCAATACCTACCCCAAATGAAAGAGATTTCTGTGGTGACAAGAACAATACAAACGTGAAAGGAGTCCCATATGAACAAAAAAATATTGTGATTCTGCACTTGGGAGCTAACTGCAAAAACTACTGCAAGAAGCTGAGAGCTCATCAATAAGAAATTACTAAGGTGGAGAATGAATGGTCTGTAAGATTCAGTTATGAAAGAGACAAATGTAATGTTAGGAAGCATCAATCAAGGTATTTATTGTAGATAGAAAAGTACTAATGCCACTGTACAAGGGCTTTCTTTCAAAAACTGCACATGATAACGCCTTCAGCATTTAAGATGCAGATTCACAAACCAGAACAGGGCAGAGAAGTGCTGCCACAACCATTCAAAAGTGCGCATCTTACAAGAGAAGGACAGAGAAGATGAGATGTTTAGACTGAAAAACAACTAGGATGTTATCTGCAGGAAAAAAGAAGCTGACAAAACAGTAAAAAAAGGTATAAACTGGCCATTGGGCTGAACATTAGCAGTGGCTTTTCAGATATTAGGACAATTTGGTTGCAGAAGACCCAATCAGAGAATCTGAAGCTAAGAAAGCCAATCCAAGCTGCTGGATACAATGTGCAGTAGTCCCTGACACTCCATACCACTGAAGAGGCCTCAGATTAACATGCATTTTATGCACTAATGATGCCTGCCAGTGCTGCAGTGACAGTGGGAAAAGAAGAAAGTGATCAATGTGTCTTACCCATTAGAAAACAGAGTCACTACATTAATGATGGTACTTGATATGTTATAGCTTGCAACAGCAAGGGACTAAAGCTGACACTTTCAATTGCATGTGTATGAATGTGCTGGCCTGCATTTATTTATAAATAAAGTAAACAATAACAATATCCATGAAATATGAAAGAAGCAAGAAAAACCTGCAATTTTATTTACTTTATCACATTTCAGCAATCAAAAGCAGTCAAGAGCAATTTAGAAGAGATTAGTGGGTGCTAATGCTTTCCACTGCATTAGAGGACATTTTCAGGGGAATACTGACAGCGTGTGTTAGGGAATGACACTGATAAATAAAGACAGAGTAGTGAATCAAACGACATGCAGACCTTCTCTAGAAGCATTCTAGAATAATGAAGCAAGTTACTTCTGTGTATAATGTCTGAAGTGTTTTTTTTCCAAAGTGTGCTTATTCCTAAAAAAATCCAAGGCACTAATGAGAACAGATGTAACAGACCTTCCCCTATCAGTACAGTTGACTGAGCATGGCACACACAATGCTATCTTACTAGGATGTCTAGCTTATAAACTTTACAGCAAACAAATTCCTAAATTATCACATTCTTGACATTTATTTGGCCATTAATATTAAATAATTTTATTAGTTAACTTTGTTCAGGAAAGGAGCTTCATGCTGTCCTTATTTCAACACAAATACTGTCCCCCCTCTACTCAGTGTTAACAAGAAACATTTAGAAATCATACAGCACCTCTTACAATCAACTGGCATCAAATCTAGGCTGACTCTAATAGCACATAGTGACTGTGCTGGGTATGGGTGGGTTTCCTTTGTTTCCCCTGGAGGGGAATTTCTGGCAGCTGGTAACTACTCACATGGATGTAGATTTGCCATATAGGACTGAAAAAAAGTGAAGAAAAACTGAAGGAAAAGAAAATAAGTCAGCTATTTTTCCAGGAAGAATGTTTAACATTGACAGCAAATTCCAAGGTGTGTTTAGTTCAGCTTGTCTGGGCCTGACATGATTGCACCTATACTGAGCAGCTTGGTCCACAAACCCACTCCAGGCCTAACCACTCAGCAGTACTACAGCTTTCAGAGTCGAGGGAGACTCCTCACGAAAGTACTATTAATTTCTGAGGTGAAAATCCAGAGATTGACACTCATGCTTATTTTCCACAATAAGTCCATTCAACAGCTCTCAGGGAAAAGCCAAACAAAATGAGGCTTGGCCTCTTGAGTACACATATAGGGAAGATTATGACGAACACCATTTTGTGCATCAAACACAAATCATACCACACTGTGTGAATATGTTTCTGGGATTATCAGGAGTTTTGAGATTTCCTGGATGCACACAGGGACAGGAGAAGAACAGACTGAAGGAACAATTAACTGTCTTCCCATTGAACAGCTTCCATGGCTCACACAAATCAATTTAACATGGCTGTTATGCTACGTAAAAAAAAAAAATCCCAAACAAAATCCAGCACTGCTGAAACTTGATGCTGGCACAATACATGCTCTCCTGAGTAATCTGCAGCATTCAGACATTGCCACTGCATGAGTCCCATCCCTGCAAAGGGAGGTTAATATGCAACAGTGAGAGAAAGAATATTCTTTTCTTTCTCACAGCTTTGGCTGGGACATGATGCAAAACAACAGCTTTCTTACCCTACCTAGCAGAAAATTTCCCCACCTCATTCTAAAAAACCATTCTATGAGCATATATTAACTCATTCAGCACCCCTGCACTAGGCCCCCTTTCTAAGCCCTGCCTGAATAGTGAGATTATGGCACCACACCATTTGATTCTGAAGCTAGCAAAGCTATGTGAGGTATTGGTCACAGCTTTGTGAAATGGAGTGGGAGCTGCTGTTGCACTGGGATTCCTGCAGCACTGCTGAACAGGTGGGCGAAGAGGCTGCTGCTTCAGACAGCTGAAAGATGCAATCACACAGCCGACTTGCAGCTTCTCACTCCCGTGGCAAAGCTGAACCCTGAGGTCAATGGGAACAGGGAGACTTCCTAACACCAGAGACAAGAATTTGCCTTCATGACAAGGAGGGGCTGATGGGTCAAAGCAACCATTATCAGATAATGAGGCCAACAGGGTCTAAAAGACTGCATGGGACCAGCAAGGAAGATTTTTGTTCATCTTCATTTACCTGAAGTAGGCAAGGATTTACTGAGGGGAGATCAGTTTTAAAGATTTTCCCTAGTGCCTTGAACACACTGCTGAAAGCTCCCACAAGTCCAGGGTGGTTCTCCTTCAAAGTGAAAGAAACATGGCACAACCAGGTGCAGGGGCAGGCATGTCTTATCCAAGCTGTAGTAAGTGCCCCTCCAGGACATGGCCGCAGTCCATCATGTGGCCTGAGAGTTCAACAACCCCACACACCTTTTTTGTCATTCATCCATTTTACAAAAGCCCTGCCAAAATGTACCAAGGCTGACCACAAAGCTGAACTGCGAGACTTGGAAGAAAGTCCCAGATCCACATTAATACCCTCATGCTTACCTACATTATTCAATATAAAAACATGTTTTTTTCTTAAAACTATGGCCCAGGGATCTCTGAATTTTGCAACTTGTAAAAAAACATAACAAAAGTTAATTAACATGAGGAGGAACGTGAAGCAGTTAAGACCAAGATAAAGTGCATCACAGAGCAAGTGGAAGAGCAAGAGCTTTGCAGAAATGTTGGATTTACTTAGTGAACAATTTGCACACTAAAGGCTTAAAAGTGTTTTTCTTGTTTGCATGTAATGTTAGTCTACTACATCAATAACCACACAGCTGGTTTCCTCCTATTTGCTGTCTTTAAATCGTGCATCCCATCTTTAAACCATACCAAATTGACTATTTTACCCCAAAGGATGCAGTCCATTGACTGCAGTGCCTTGGAATCACACCTATGCACTATTAAAAAATGTTTTGTGGACCTATATGGAACACCAAGAGTAAGGAAATCTGAGATTTGAGATTAAGCTAGCAGAATTTTCCAATTCATCTCCTGGTATAAAAAAACTTCACTTATCTTCTGAAAAAACCCCACTAATTTCCCATTGTCAGATAGCATGGTTGCAAATGAACACTGTGCTTCTGCAGTTGTTGAGTGCAGAGACTGCTGCATCCAGATTTGCAGCTGCACAGCCAGATGGGTCCAACTGAGATGCCCCATTGTGCGACCAATACAGGCTGGGAGAAAGGAAAAGTATTAGAGAAGAAAACCTAAAGGTTTCTTCAGAAGGAATTTCACCCGAGTGGCTAAAATCCTGTATTCAGCTCAGAATGGGAAGATGGAGTGACAGGGCCATGTAAGCCCACAAGGACTAGCCCTACCAGTGGAAGTCCAGGATAACAGAAGCCTTCTCCAAAACTTAAGCAGCAGCATATCACCACCATGAGCCCCTTCCTTCATAGGACAAAGAAGGACTTCCTCACTAACTGCAGTGCTGGTAGAATTAGAATCTGCTGTAAAGGAGTAGGCAATGTGCCAGCTCATACAGCCTGATAACTCAAGGACAATTCCTGCTGGATACGATCAGCTGAGGTTCAGAGATTGGCCACATGACAACTGCCACTTACCAACCAACAAAAGGGTTATTTTTTCATGCTGATTTAAAATCTAGATGAATCCCTCCAGAAGATTCATCATCAGTAATACTGAAGGAATATAAAACAAATCTGAACCTCCTTCCTTCAGTGAGAATGGAATTTTTTTCTCCCAAGATTGTTATGATGCTCCACTGTCATTCAGGATACCCAGATTCTCTGGCTTTGGCTGGTCATTTGGCAAGGAGACATGAGTTGTTTAATTATTTCTCAAGAAGGAACAAAATGACAATGGGGCATGCAGTTGGAAGGCAGAAAAGCAGGATCTAATAATATTTGCAAGTTGCTGAACAAAATCTGCTTCCTGTGATAACTGCTTGCTGCCTTTTTAATATTATCCATGATGTCAGAGACTGATCTGCACCCACAGAGGCAAAGACAAGAAGGACAGTAATTGCATAAGTACTGTTGCAGATTCTTCTCACTCTGGACACACTGTGAAAAAGCAATGCACAAACCAGTAAGACATGCAGTGCTGTTATCCATCAAACTAGTATGCAATGTCTTGAAGGGCAGCAGCATCAGTGCAAGCAGTTTCAAAAGCCTCTGCTGTTTTGCATTATGAATGACAGCCTAAAATGAGGTCAGCTTTTGTCTGCAATAACTATTTTACCAGACTGTCAGATAGTTCCTCTTGGACTACAGGATTTTATCAGATGAGTGCACAACAAATGAAATGTACCAAAGCTTACTACAAAGAAGTCGGTCTCTGCTTCTCTTACAGCTGAACCCAGGGAACTTTCCTAAGTTTTGGTCTAAATGTCACATATGGACTGTAATAGAACAATATTCATTTACCTAATAGCACCTTGCACTTCAGTGTAGGAATGTATGAAGAGGCTGCTGAGGTCAAGATTTGCAGGATGTGATAATGCTCCAACCCCAGTTTTGATCCTTTCAGGCTGCTGCCTGACACGAAAGTCTTGGAGCATCAGTTCTAGACATACTCTTCAACTGTTTCCATGACCAAGGCTCCCATGTTCAGAATAGCAGACAGTTGGCAAAGAATTGACACAGGGTGAGGGGAGTTATTTCCACCCCCCCGAAAAGTACCACTTTCAGTTTAACTAAAAGCATTGAACCAGCCTGTTATTGATGAAAAATACAATGGTGTGTGACATCATGTAAAATGGTGCCACAAGTCTCTGAATTGCATTACTGCATCTGCTTAAAAAAGCAAAGGTAAAAGCTATGAATCCAGTAGTAAGGGAGAAGACTGCAATTCTGTGAAGGCTAGGTGAAGGGCAGGTTATGGACAACAAGGAGCAATCCAATTTGGTTACACTAGCTAAGGTAAAATTTACAATGGCTATCAATCCTCATGCTTTAAGGCATAAACTGAGCACCATCTGGGGCCAGAAAGAAATTTCCCTCTGTGGTACACTATAACACAATTGGCTGTGTGTATTTCTTCCTCTGAATCATCACATATTGGTTACTGTCAGAGACAAGATACGAGACTGTACGGATCACTGGTCTGTTCCAAAGCAGCAATTTCTATGGTGTTCATTTTCTTTGCAGCCCTTACAGATTGCCATAATGTTATTAATGCTGCAGAAGTCATTTTCCCAATATATGGTAACAGATTCTCTGATTCTGAAACAAACACTGAGAGAAACTTAAATGACTCCAACAACTAATCAAAAGCACTAGTCTACATTTTTATGGAGTCAGAGTGATTTACTAGTTCTTTTTTGGAAAACAAATATCACAATCTAATTACTTGTATTTTTGAATTACACATCAAGCACATTATCTAGCATTCAAGTTAACAATAGCAATACAATGAAGGAAAAATCAACCAATGATGTTTAAAAAAGTAATTTGGAACTCAGCTTTGAATTTATTTTAAAGAAAAGAAGTAAGTATTGTCTTCCCGACTGAGATTTATTAACACACCCTGTTTCCATTATCTGAACATTTCACTTGCCCTAAAGCACATCTGTAAAGACAGTGAGAGACTGCACACATTTTCTATATCCATAAATTACAGATGTTGCTCTGAGCTACTCATCTATCAAGACAATTTTGCATAAGAGTTAAGATCAACCTGAAAAGTATCCATCTAACAGAGAATATGGAAAATAATTAGCAAAAGCATGCAGTCTGCAGACCTAATTTGTCTTACCAGGAACATTCTTTACCCAAAGCTTTATAATAGGGCATGACAAAACACAGGGAAGCAAATCAAAGCCCAAACAACACTTCTGAGTATCAAAACAAAGAATTTGATGCATCAGTAACATGCTGTTGTATACACACACAGCCATAACAAACTCAGTAAAGAGGATATGGATAATTTCATTATATCTTCCATGTTGAATAACTTATGCCAATTAATATTTTTCAGCTACTAAAATTATGTCATACATTTTATGGGTTAGTGTATCTGCTGTAGCTTGCCTATAGACATGAGAACTTTATTTCCATGAACATGCTGTGTGCACCTACGGAAGAACAGAAGGCCTGTATGTAACATAACATGTGATTATCCTAAAGCTGAAGTGTATAGAATGAAAGGCAAATTGAGGACAAAATGCAAGCAGGAGTTTTACAAAGAAAGATTCTGCCATCACAGAGCCCAGTTACTGTACCTTAACCTTTCCACTTCCATAGGCAATTGAAAAATGAATAAATGCTGAGAAAGCAGATAAAAAGATTAAGAACACAGAGACTCCTCTAGGTTGCATAAAATACACAACATGACTTCACAGAAAGAAGGAAAACAGTACTTGTATGAGATAAAAGAAAGATGCACACTCAAACACTTAATGCCAATCACATGCTTATCCTAAACAGAAGACAAATACTGCATTGCTATGTTCAGAGCTGGCTGAAAGGAAAAAAGACTGAGCTTTCACGTGCAGAAAAATGTCCCTTCTTCTACGCAATTTGCATTTCAGAAATAATAAAATACCCTGGGTTACTCCAGGTTCTCTCTCTTGTACAATCTCTGCAAAAGCCATTGTTTTCCTTTGTTTTGTAACATGTTTTTGTAAAGATGAAACTACAGGTTTCTCAGCCTATGAGGCAAGTTGTTGGTTTTCATTTCCTCCTCACCAAAACAGAAATCTTCTCTGGAAAGAAGAGTACTTCAGTTCTGTTCTGACTTATGCAAATAGAAGAGAAAATGATATGGAAGCAGCTGTAACACATGATACAAAAATACTTTAGGCTTGATTTCCCCACAGTCAAATGAAAAATATCTTATGAAACAAGGAAAGGAAAATGAAACACACTAGAGTAGGAAATTAACAGCCACTTTTCCTAAAATTATTGCCAGCTAGAAAACAAGTGTTTTATGTCAATGGTTCCATCTTGCAGCCCCAAGGAACCAAACTAAAATCTCTTGACCACCCACACTGCATCCAGTAGGCAAGACTTTCAAAAGTGGGTGCCTGTCAGACTTACATCTGCATGTAGGTACTTAAGTGCCCTGGTTTTCTTAAATGCTGAGCATCTAGTAGTTCTCTATAGATTAAAACAAGAACTGCTGGGTAATCAACAGAGAGAGAATAAAAAAAATTTAAAAAAGGAAAAGATTGCAGTTATTTGGAAGCCTAACTTTTAAATTTCACTTTTTAAAAAGTTATCTTGGTTTGTGTCATTACACTTACAGGACCTAAAGGGAATCGCTTTGGAGTCCATCTGTACCACCCTCAACAGGTTGTAAAAATACTTGCTGAATAGAGACAGGTATTGCCTGTTTCAAGCATGAGCACATTTTTCCCACCACAGAATTCCTAACCCTCATGGACATGGAGAACAAAATACCAGAGTTAGAATCATACCAAATTTTCTGGAAAGCAGTGCCAGTAGAATGCAGGGCACACTCCCCAAATAAGCACTTTATAGGTTTAGTGGTGCAACAGACTTACATTAAACCTTCTATTTCAAATATCACTGTTTCTCACACATGTGAACCACTATTCTTTAGACTTCCATACAATCAGCCTAGAAGAAGGAAAGATTCTGACCACTACATTTTCTCATCATAACAACAAAACGTTTTGCTTGATGATACAAATAGAAAAAAATCCTGAGCTTACTTTCATTTTATCTCTTTTTTTTTTTCTCGCATAGCAAGTAGGTTTCACAAGGTTAGTAATGAAACCCTAAAAATAACATTTGCAGGATTAAAGTCAAAACCTGGAAAGGCAGCAAATCATCTACTGTAAACACAAAGAAATTGAGGGCCATTTAAGTAAGGCAACATCTTTGATCCACTGTCTCTCATCACCACTGAAATCTGAGAAAATACACAGAAATACATTGCGTGTCCCCTCAGGAAACTGAAATACAGTTAATTAAGAAACAGATTTTTGCCTTTTGATCCTTCTAATAATTCTCCCTCTTTCTCACTGACATGTACACAGAGTGATAAGAGAATGAAGGGTTTAGGTCATTGTCGCTAAAGGCATTATTTTCCACAACCCTTCCCTCCCACGGTGCTATGAAGAGCTTTCAGCTCTTGTCTGTCCTCACTGCATATTATCTTTCTCATAAACACACTGATACTTACAAATAAGGAATGTGGTTGACCTGGCAACAGGATGTTCAATTCCTATTTTATCCACCATTTCTTTTAATAACATTAGTCTCAGCTAAGCAGAGAACAGTTCCAGCATTGCACAGTTTTGCATGTGTCTAGTTATTACTAAGTACAAATAGCAACCCCAAAACACTCCATGCTGAGATACATTTCACTTCAAGAACATGCTTCTGCCAAACAGGAAAATAGACCAGCATAATCAAAACCTTCTATCTGACTTCTATAATTCAGTATTACTTTAGGACATTTTTCCCCAATATGCTTACCTAGAATCAAAAAGATTGAGAATTATAACCTGCAAAGAAGTTTCTGGGCAGGCAGTGGTCTTGTGAGAGGAAGAAAAAAAGGAGTCATTAGACTAGGGAAAGCAAGTGACCTGTCCAGGACAGACTAACATATGAGAAACCTCTGATCAATGCAAAGGCCCAAAGTGACAGATGTGATAGTGTTGTAAGTAAAGGAAGACCATATCCTGTCTAAACCAGTCTTCAAAAGTAAGAGGAACATTGGTATCTGAAAGTCTTCATTTGGGATACCCAACCTGAAGCAAATTTACAAGGCCTTGATTTTTCAGAAAGGACGACACACATGATCTGAAAACGTAAGCTTGTATTTAACAAAGTGCCTGAAAAACACAGCAAAACAGGAAGGTGAACTCATGTTCCCACTCTGCTATGGTGATTATTTTGCTCACATTCTGTATCAATTCCTGGAGAAGAAATTAAGGGGAGACCTCATCACAGTCTACAACTTCCTTGTGAGGGGAAGAGGAGGGGCAGGCACTGACCTTTGTGACGACCAGTGACAGAACCCGAGGGAGTGGCCTGAAGTTACGTTGGGAAGGTTTAGGTTGGACATTAGAAAAGGTTTTTCACCCAGAGGGTGGTTGGGCACCGGAACAAGCTCTCCAGGGAAGTGGTCACAGCACCTGTTCAAGAAGCATTTGCACAACACTCTCAGGCAAATGGTGTGATTACTGGGGCTGTCCTGTGCAGGGCCAGGAGTTGGACTTCAATGATTTCTCTGAGTTTATGCCAACTCAGAATATTCTATGAGTCTATGAGTTCATACAGGTCTAATGATTCAATTGGAATTTGCCATATGATTCAACAGCGTATGTGAGAAAGACAGCATCAAGATGCAGTTAGTTAAGCAGTCTGCATCACGTCTTGAGCTTAATTTCTCCAAATAAGCAGTGCTACAGATAAGCTCTGATTGCTATCACAAGTGCCACCCTGCTCACAAGACATTCAAACCCTTCCAGCATATCTCTGCAAGATTTATAGACAAAACCATGAACAAATTGCAACTCTCCTCTTCTAAATAAAGACGGCTGCAATCCCCAAGGCTGTTTGTGGAAGCTGCTGTTGTGGGTGCATAATGGTTGCCTACACAGCACTAGCATCTAACTTCGTACAAAATAAGTAAGGGTATTCAGTTCTTTTTGGCCCAAAGTACTTAGCAATCAGAATAAACATTTTATTTTGTTTGATTACTCCTCCAATTCTTTCCAGTTAAATCAGGTTGTTAAGAATATTTTGATATACATAGAAGAGAAGTGTAAAATGCAACAACATATATAACTTTAAACTGAAATTTTGCATCACCAGGTTCTTGCAAAAGTAATGCATTAAAAGACAGCTAATTTGAAGGAAGTTTTTGCCAGTAAAAGCTGGAACATAGCCAGAAAGCTACACATTACAAAGATTTTAATAGCTATGAAATGTTTGGTACTTTGTGCTGAAATTAGTGAACAGGCTAATTTTTTCTCCATAGGAGGCTACACTCAAAAACCTGCAGGTGTGAGACCTGAGTGTACGAGTATGCCTGCCTGCACCTGAAGCCATTTCCCCACCATGCAGTTTGAGCAGCACTGCACCGTTTAGGAGCACTGAGGAGTAGCATGTCTGTAAGTCAGGATTTGAAGTAGTATCAGCAGTACACTGTGATGAATGTGCACCACATCAGTTCACACTCCTGCCTGCCTCTAGACTGCTGCGTCTGTTCTTCTCAGAGATAATGATTGAATTTGATGGCTATATCCTCCAGAGCCTCCTCCCTCCAGCACTGCTTCACACCTGAACAAACCCAAGTGTGAAATGCTTCCACTCTGATTTGGTAGCAGTTAGACTACCATCTTTACAGGGTATAAAAAACCTGCAAGACAGCAAAGGTTCAAGCTCTGTACATAGTGACTCAGTAGGTCCATAGCAACTACATAAAAACATCTTCAATTTTTGCATTAGCAACATTACTTTTACCACAATATCTACCAGACTACCCACTGGATCCCTTGCTAGATAGAGCTTTCCACATAAGACATGATACTGGCAATAAGTAAGCCTATGTATTATCAAAAACCCAAATCCTGAAATAGCTACAAGACGTATTTGGTACATCCTTACCAACATTTATCAACAGAAATCTCTCATAGAAATTAATCTAAAAATGGTCACAGTACACAGAAATTGTTGATTGAGAAATAAAATCTAACTTTCAATTACAGGCCCAGTCCTAAACTAGCTTGATACAAAATTGCAGTCAAATTGTTTTCCCTTAGCTCAAAAGTACACCTTTTACACTCATCAGTCCAGAAGCAAACTGACACAGAAAAAACCTCCTTGCAGATACCTGAGCAACCTATTCCAGACAGAATAAAGTTCTCTGCACATTATTGCCATAGGACATGCCTGCACTAAACTGGAATTTTTGCAGGGCTTTATTAACATAATTCATTGCTAAAACGTTGTCAAAAAAGCGTTTGACCAAAAGGTATATCCAGTCCTTTCCCAACATACTGCTGGTGTTGAGACTGTCTGCTCAGCACCTTTATGATCATTTTAGCAGCAGCCAATGTTAGCACACAGGTTCAAAACCAATTTTTTTTTCAGCTGAGTCAGATAAGGAGGCAGGGTTTATAGAAACACCTGGAGGGCTTCCTTGCAGCCAAAACAGTTGCCTAGCTATACACTACTTGCCAGTGGGAGCATCTTGGTGGGGTAAATCTGGGACAGCACTTTTGGTATCTCCAACTGTGTCAGGTGCATTCTGTCCTTTGACTACTTCATAGGTGCATCCACATGTTGTGCAAATGGGACTGTCACTCTGCATGGCTCCACTAATTCTATAGATGCTATCAGACAAGTACCTTACCATCTTCTGGATTCTCTTAAGAACTCTCTGACATTCCTGATGTATGATGGGATTTGTAAATTGCTTGTACCAAGCCAAAACTTCTGCTGTCTCTCAAGGGACAAAGTGGGTGTCAAATACAGAACTTAGGAATACCCAGTGCTCACAAGACCATCCCACCAGATACAGCACAGGTACACTCGCTGTGAGTATGTCTGAAATACTTCTGAGCTGTTATGTTCACTGTTGTCTGTCTTCTCTTGGCTCAACATGCTAAGAAATGTTAGGATTGCTGCTGCTGCCACTCCAGAGATTTGGCTGCTGCTACTACTGCTGATAGGGGGAGTAGGTGGTGCTCCAGTGAAAATCCTGTTCCAGCAACAGCCCCTTCCTCATAGCTCACCTTATACCTTCCCAGCCAATGCCCCTTGTTAAACAGAACAAGACAAGGAGGGAGCATGCCACTCCCTCAGCAGCATTTCTTGATGGGACAGCTCCCTTTTTCCTCCAGAGAGAAAAAAAAAAGGCTGTAAATGAGGCAAAAACATGGGTTGTCTGTGCTGGCCTACTCATCTTGTTAGGGAAGGAGATGATACAGCTGCTCCCTCCAACACTTGCTTTTATCCAGGTGTGGTGAAGAAAACTGGTCATCAGAAACATATATCCCTACTGAGCAAGGGAAATTAATTCATCCATGCTTCTACCTTATTTACCTTTTTCCATATGTCCTCAGGACAATCAAAGGACAATGATTTCTATTGACTCCAATTGGGTATGATAATACTCTTAAACTACTGCTGCAGTTTTCAACAACAGAAACCTCTTAGTTTTACCCATGACTGCCCCAAGAAGTTCTTCGCTGCACTCTGGAATCCTTGCTACAGCTCCTGCTGAATGCAGACCATCAACTACAGAAACACGGTTGCCCAGGTCAGAAGGAAGTTCTTCCAAAATAAAAGTATTCAGCAATAGACTGTTCAGAGTTAGTTAACTACCACAGCAGAAGATATTTTTGTTTAGTAAATTACTAGTTAATGGTAGCTAATCACTTAGAACCCTTTAGTATTATCTGTTCTTAAAAAAGAATTTCTTTAAACATGGTAGCCATCACTATCTGTAAACTTAGTGCTTCAGCATGGCACTTTTAATGATTTTTCTACTTAGAGAAAGATTTGTATAGAATTTCTTAGGGCAAAGGGAGAGGAAGAATACTTCATAAACAGTCTTCATTCCTCCTATAACCTCCTTGTTCAAGACGCAGAATTGCACAGCATTTGGAGTTAGAGTCTCTTTAGCACTTTGCCCTGGACATGGTCTTTTTAATAGTCAAAAAAATCTGTGGAGGGAACAGATGAATTAAAATGTTTAATGGCTGGTCTGCATTCTACTGAGTTCCACAGGGACCAGGTAGTTTTACATCCTATACCTAAACTTCTGCCGAAAGTGGTTTAGAATTTCCATTTCAATCAATGCATAGCTTTTATCAGTGCTCCTTCCAAAACCACATCCATTATATGGGGAAACTAGATTATATAAACTTGATTTCAA
The DNA here is from genome assembly GCA_013398175.1 of Climacteris rufus. NCBI lineage: Eukaryota > Metazoa > Chordata > Aves > Passeriformes > Climacteridae > Climacteris > Climacteris rufus. The sequence goes on along the minus strand of VZRZ01003489.1, from coordinate 605,930 downwards.
GATGTTAAATCATTGTCTGGGAAAGGCAAGCCTCTAATGAAGTTACACAGATTATTCTGTAGCATCAGTAACAGACTACTGTGTAATCCTCAGTATTGTCTCCTATCCAAAATTCGTTTTCAAATAAACCACTTTTTATAGAGAAGTTCGAACTGGAGATTTAGGGTGGCTTTGTGCAACAGTTTTGTTAGGAAAATTAACACCTTGGTGCTTTCTTTGTGGAGCTTTGGGTTTGAAATCTCTCTAGAGAGGAAGTTTGGGATGCTAGTCATTTTTTAATCAGTACTAGTTTCAACCAGCATCTGGAGTTGAAGATCCACAAGTAGGTACATATTGAAGAAATTCTCAGAGGAATTATCTACCACCAACTAAATATGCAAAGTTCAGAAAATTGCTTATCCTACCTCACTTCAGCTTTTTCAGAGATTTTCTTCTTCTAAACTAGCAAAAAAGAAATGCCAAGTAAGCAGGACTGCATGCTCTTCTACCTCCAAGCTTTAAAAGCACAATCGAGAGGCAACAATAAAATCCCTTTCTTTTTCAGTTCCCAAACTCAACACATGCACACCTAAAAACATATGCAGGTAAAGTATGTTCTGAAAACAACAGGAATACCATTAACTAGGAATGTTCAATAAGGTCCTACTTGGGCATGCTTACAGCTGGTCTGGGTATCAAAACTGTTAGGGACCAACATCTGCTCAGAATCCTGGAAAAATCAGGATCTTGCATACAGATTTGGAAGCAAAGCTCAGGTATGAGTTCAGCCATGTGGAGATTTTCTCAGCTTCTAAGGAAACCACCCTCCCTAGCAGACTATGATTGTTCAGTCAGCCCACAATTGCTACTTGTTGAAAGAGCATACAGACGAGAGGCAGAAGCAAACATTTAGTGGGGAGACTTGGGAGGAAAAAAGAAATCTGCCACTCACCAATTACTAGCTGTTCTGAACTATTACTTCAAGGACTTCAAAGGACTCCATTAGATTGATTCTTTAGCGGTGTTAGGCAAAACTAAGCCAAAACACTACACTAAAAATTACAAGTCACTTATTCTGATTTGCTATTGCTTTACAACAAATTCATTTTTTTCCTAATAACTGCAGTTTTCCTTATAGATGGCTGTTTCAACCTATGGGAAAAGGCAAGCTGTTTTGTATAGGTTACCATAGTGTTGGGAGTAGCAATATAGGTCCAGTTCCTACTTCACCTCACCTCTGGCAAGGATGGATATGCTGGCAACTACTCCTGCCCTACTGAGCAAGAAAGGAGCTGGAGTATGTAGGCAGCAGTTACCTGGAGGGGGAAGGAAGGGTTGCTTACATCAGTGCTTCTCCTCTCCCTACAGCAGCAACAGCATTCCTGTCCTGGCCTTCAACCTCAGAGCAGAGAAGCAAAACTTTGCCTTCACATCTGAGATGCCTTAAGTCAGCTCTGTGGTTCAAAGCAAGACAGCTCAAGGGAAGCATACTAAAAGCATTAATTTTTATATTTTATATCAATATATACAAGTACACAAACAGAACAACAATTTCTAGTTAAAAATTGTCTATAGCATCTAACAAACTCATTGTTATGCTGGGAGAAGCCATGATGAGGAATATTACTCTTTAATTCATAACAACCCTGAATAACAAAGTCATCCAAAATCCAGGGAAACATCACTTTCAATATTCTTAGCAAAACTAATTTATGTTAGTTGCAAGTAATTTTACTTTCTGGGGAAAGAATTCCACTTATATCATGCCAAAGACAATGGAAGGCCACAGGTATTCCTCAAGTAGGCTGGTTCCTTCCCTTCTGAAATGAGTCAATAAGAAACTAATTAGAAAGCCAAGGAGAGTTGCCCGAGTGGGGATACAGACTATAAGCTGTATCTGCACTATCACCTTTTGCCTGTTTAGATGTAAATTCAGCATTCCAGGTCCCAGACCACTTGCTGCCTAAGGAAATGGCATTAAATCACAAGTGAGCACAGGAAAGCTAGGAGGGAGAGATGGGAATGCCAGCTGCATAGATTTTAAACAATCCTTATCAGATCACTCTCAGAGCACAACACTTGTTCTCTCTTGCTTTATTAGCTGGAGGTATGGGGAATTTACTGGGAGTTAGCTGTGGATAAGAGGAAACTATTGATAAGAGAAAAAATAATATAAAATCCTGGAGACCCAGCTGGTGGGGATACCCAGTTTACTTTATATTCAGCAAGCAGGAAGATTTTCCCTCTCCTACTCACACAAACCCCCCTCCCCAAACAACCCTCCATGGCAAGTATCTAGTTAACAATGCTGTCACTTGTGTGGAGGATGAGCCTGCCTGTGAGTTCAGCTCTGCCCCATGGCAGAGGCATGCTTTATTACTGATGGAACAGTTTGCTGCTGATCATGGAATAGAAATAGATTTCATCTGGATATATATGTATGTCTTTGTTACTAGAAACAAAAATATCTATCAAAACCCACTGTTGCAGGTCTACACAAAGAGCTTCACACCCACCAAAAAAGAACAGGAGAGAAATTCAGTAATACTGTGGTGCAACTAGGAAATGGTAATGATAGTGTATTTATTCTCATGGAATAAAAACAATAGTGTGCCAAAAGCATACACAAGATTTTAACAATCACAATCAAGCAGAATCAGAGCCCCAAAGATCCTACATTGTAACAGAACCATGTATTTACAAATACATCATTAAACCAAATATTTATCTATACATGAGAGATGTCACCAAAGTAAGCTTTGGGTTTTTTTCATTCTGGAACTTCTACTTGCTGAGAAAAAACCTGTACCCTAGGGCACAATCCCTGTTCTTCCCCTCTACTTCCATTCACATCCATCCTTGTCAGTTCCTGCCCCTTTTTTTTATTCCATCCATCTTGCTTGTTCCTACTTTCTAATACCCTTGGTTGAATCTCAGCTCTGCTAGCCCCCATCCTGCCTACTAACTCTTCTCCCACGTACCAGTCACTGGTCTCCCTTCCTTCTCCAAAGACCCTCCCCCCTACTTTCTCTTCCACCTCCACCCTTCTTTCCAGCTCCTACGCCTCCCTCCTTGCTCTCCCCCCAGTTCCCCAGGCCTCTCCTGGAGTTTCTGCACCCAACCCACCCCCTCTGCATGCAGCCATGCCAGCTTTCCTTCAGGCTGCAATGGCAAGACCTCTGAGAAGACAAAGAGAAAATCAGTCCTGGCACTGCACAGTGCTGGAATGGGAAGAGATTAAACACAGAGAGCAACCAGTTCAGACTCCAAAGCCCTAAAATAAAGTGTATTCAGTTGAGCAGGCATCAAAAACACCTGAAGGGACAGACCTTGCTGCATGGACACAGGATCTTCACAGCCCCAGAGCAATGCGCACAAATGCACCTAGGCTTACAGCTCCTACCTGAACACTGCTTCCCTGCCCCCCAAACCTATAGCTGGTCAGAGGACTGAACACCTCTGGGAATCTTGTACTCAGCCATTAGGTTCTGACAAGTTTGCCTTGCTCTGCAGGCTAGCTTAGACTTTGAGAGACTTGCAAATTGACCAAAAATGGAGAACTTAACACAGCTTTACATAGACATGGATGGATGCCCTGACAAATGTCAAGTCTCTGCTTGAAAACTGGCTAGAGCTTCAGAAGCAAAACAGGTATGCATTTATTTCAAGATAGGCAAAACAGCTTTACTTCTTAACCTGGTTTTCAGAAATGGACAAATTTACTCTAAACTCTCCCGCAATGCAGCCTGAGGCAGATGCTTGACTTGACAAAATATATCCTAAATGCTTATAATTTGAAAAGTTTAATATAATTTAAAACGAGTTCATGCACACAAGCAAATCAAAAGAAGGAATTAATTTCACTGCTTCCCACGGGCAGGCAGGTGTTCAGACATGTCCAGGAGAGCTAGGCTCCATCACATGTAACCGTGACTTGGGAAGACAAACACCATCACTTCAAATGTCTCCCCCTTTCCTCCTTCTTCCCCTCATTTTATATAACGAGTATGATGTCATATGGTCTTGAATATCCCTTAGGTCAGTTTGGGTCACCTGTCCTGGCTGAGTCTCCTCCCAACCTCCCATGTACCCCCAACTTTCCTTACCAGCACAGCTGTACAGAAAGCAGAAAAGGCCTTGGCTCTGTGTAAGCTCTGCACAGTGATAACAAAAACATCTCTATATTATCAAATCTGTTTCCAGCACAAATCCAAAACGTAGCTCTGTACTAGCCACTATAAAGAAAATTAGCTGAAAACCAGCACAGTGGCTTTTGCTTTCTCTTTCCCTATTAAACTGTCTTTATCTTGATGCACGAGTTTTCTTGCTTTTACCCTCCTGATTTTCTCTGAGCAGTTGTGTGGGGCTTAGTTGATGGCTGGGGTTAACCCGTGACAGGGCTCTATAACAGAAAGCACCAGATTACACTATCTTCATTGATAATTAGAACATACACACAGCTTTTTGATTGCTTTTTCCACTTTCTTGCAGTTTTATGTACTGTAAGCCTCACCCTTGAAAATTCAGCCATCATTTCATGTCAGCACCCTTTTGTCCTGCTGGGGGAACACAGGCCAGCGTATTAGGTATTTAAACAGATTCAGTGACCAGCTTTTCAAGAAGGCACAGACTGTGATTCGTGTCAAAGATTCTCTGTATTTCTTCTCCCAGGTTTCTTCAAAATTCTGAAAAGGGTTATTTAGAAGATAAAGCATGTGAAGATATCTGCATGCGGTCAAAAGTAGCAAACAACTTGAAAGAGCAAGGAATTAAACAACAGCATGTTTCCTTCTTATTCAACGTTCCTGTGACAATTCATTCCAAGGATTCTTGGCTTACCACTGATGTTAGCATGATTTAATGGTGTTTAAACAGTGCACAAATGGCTTCTGCATTTCAAAACCGAACCTGATTATTTTGCCTGTCTCCTCTTCTGAGGAATGAATTTCAGAGAAAAGATGTAAAATCATTTTAAGGAATCATCTGTGTATGTCACGTGCATATCTTTATCATCCAGGTCTTCACAGAGCAAGAATTCCACATCAAAGGTTACTTTGTGAGGTTATTCACCAACAAGGTTTCTTTGGTGAAAATGGCACATTACACTAACTCAAAATTTCCATTAGTATTTATTTTAATGTGAAATATCTTAGGTTTCTTTGCAAACAAGGAAAAAAGTTAGCAAACATGCCGCTGCTTCCAACCAGGCCTCCAGGACCTTCATATTATCATTCTTATTATGATTAAGGGTGCTTTCCCCTGACTATCAGTCAAACCTGCAGTGCAAGGCAAAGCTGAACTGCCACACAACTTTTTGCATATGGGCTCTGCCAGACATTCTCAAGAACAGCATCGAAATATTTTTAAAGCTGTTACAGCTTGGCCTGTATTCTTCTCCTTCAATAATGTCAGCATAAATCTCAAAAATAATGATTCAACCTCTGAAACAAATTGATGTCTTTATCAGAACTGAAAAGTTACTTTAAAATGGGTCCTATAGATCAATACATCCATTAGAATGGGTCACAAGAACCTGTTCATAACTTTCTGTTGTGAAGGATATCACAAGATTAAATAGCCTAAGTCCAAACAGAAATGACCAAAGATTTACCTCATTGTCTTTCTGAGGCAGTTTCTGTTCAAACAATATAGGATATTTCAGCAACCTCTACAGTTCTGTGAAGGTTATGAAGATTCTGTGAAAGTAGCGCAAATAAAAAAATAAATGAATAAAACATGTCCAGTAACATGGAATTCTCTTTACTCAAACTTTCCTTAGTCAAACTTTTTAAAAATAGGTTATAAAGTCTGCTAATTATAGACTACTGAACCTCATTCAGTCAATCACAGCTCTGGATCCTCTCAGAATAAACACTACACTTCTGATATATGTACAATATTCTTCTTAATACCATTTAGCTCCTTATATGAGGAAGAGCATAACTAAGGTGCTTGATGCTGATCTATGCAGAATACTCATGTTTAAAGGAGTCACTGTCAATATTTCACATTGCTGGATGAAGCATAACGAACACTAATGAAGAACTTTGTCATGGTTTTCTAAAGAAGAAGTCTAATAGCCTGGGAATCCTGACACTGAACACATTAGTTCATTCAAATCTCGTTTCTCAGTCCTTCACCTGCAGCTACCCACCTTTGATTCTAGTCAGAAAAGTTAATCTATTTTTCCTCTATCAAATATACATATAACTCTGCTCTCAGGAGCCTGTTGCATGAATCCGGACCTTTCATAGACTCACAAGTACCTATCCAGAAGAGGCAAAGCAAAACAGACAACATGCAGTACCATACTTGCACAATGCAGCAAGGAAACAGGACATTAAAATTACATTGTTTCAATTGTTCAACACAGTAATTTTACATCCAACTATTAGTGTTTTCACACTCTGTAGTAGAGTTATATGTGCTTCTGTAATAATCCTTGTCTCTTTAGGAAGCTCCAGGAAACACACTTGTTGATTCACACCAGAGCAGAACATTATTAAATAAAACTAGCATTTGTTATGTGTGTGAATGGATGACAAAAAGCAAGTAAAGTGGATCCCAAAAGAGCATCTTTCTTATTTTTGCATCTCTGGTTTTGCTGAGCTCATTCAAAATGCATCCCAGTTACAAGAGATCTCACAACACAGCTATTACACTCTATGCATGCCATTCAAATTAGGTAATAAAACCTAAGTAGTAAGATTCTAAGTCTCTGTATTTGGTATTGCACAAAGACTCTAAAAACAGCTTTTTATAATATTTGAATGAGATGATCAGAATAACCCCAATAAATACCCCTAAAAAGGGGTAGCTCTTAGTAGCTCTGTCCTACTTTTAAAGCTTTTACTCCAACAGCAATGCTATTCTCTACCTCCCCTGTAGCAGATTGCAGTTTTCTCCCTTTGTAGCATGGCTAATAAGTTCTGGGTTAGAGCAGCTTAGACCTCAGGCTACTAGTATGTTGATATCAATTATGCAAAGCCCATTCATTTTGATACAATGTACTAAACTGCTGCTGTCACCACAGTAGAATGTGTGCTCAGATTGTTTTTTTGGATTTCTCCCCGCCTTTTCTTTTTTATCATTATAATGTCTTCAACCATTGGCAAAGTTGGCATTCTTTACTAAATATACTGTCTCCTACCTAGGATGCAATGCCCACTTCAAGATTAATCAAAACCAAGTTGAAATTCAGAAGCAATGAAAGCTTAAAGTATGAATTCTGTATATAGCATGAATTTTGTATGCAATGAGATTAAGAACTCAATTCATTCAGTATATCAAATGTGTAATTTGGTTACAAATGGCTATTCCAAGATTAGAGAAAAAAAATTCTGTAAAAGAGTAAGAGCTGCACAAATTACAACCACCTTCTCTAACCCTTGTTTTTAAATGGATAGACAATGTGTGTATTAACAAGATAATGAGATATAATTATTTCCCTATAAATTTAGGATACAGATGGATACCTTATAGTTCTTAAAAACTGGAAATGGCATTAGCTATCTCAGATTGTCAAATTTATGTTTCTAACAATCATCCATTTCAATGGCAATCATAATTCTTACATGAAAATATTATTTATAATAACAGAAAAAGGAACAACACTAAAAAAAAATTAAAACACTCGAGAGACATTGTGACTATGTACATGAGGCTTTTAAAGACACCTGAACCAATCCACTAATTCAAAGGCACTAAAATAGTTGGATTTCTCAAGGTGCTTTTCAACTTGCAACACTGGTAAGGAAGCTCTTTCTTTTTTAAAAAAAGTGAACCTTTCTCTGTCAGTTTAGTATGCCAAGTCAGATCAACATAGGGTCAGACAAGAACCAGAAAGGAGGAGGCAGCAGGACTACCCTTTTTGGCAATTGCAAACCATTTAATTTGCATAGCCAACTCATACAACCGTCACATCCTACCTTACTAAAGATTGTGAAAAACAACATGAAAATATACTAAAGCCACTAAAAATAATGAACTTAAAATGCACGATTCAACATTACATCTCACTCAGAAAATAACAGCCCTTAGAACTCTCTTTGAGCCCACAAAAGAAGTAAAAAGTTAGTAGCTAAAGAATCCCAAGTGGCTTATATGTTGCCAGGGAGATAAATTCAGAAAGAAACAGGAAACAATGCTTCAGTCTATAAATGTGAGGTACTAATGTGGAAGGAGGGGCATAATGTTCAACTTGCAAATCCTGAGCTTATACAAAAGACCCCAAAGAAAGAACACACAAGAACTCCTCAGGAGGACTGCTGAAAACAAAGTATAAGTCCTTCACTAAAAAACTGAGCATGTATTTCCAGGTACATTATTTCTGACAGCAAAGCCAATATCAAAAGTATCTGACTTTCCTGATCCATTCTTCATCTGCTTTCCTTCACCTCTCCATACACCTCTCCAAACACATACATTGTTCCCTGCAAGGTGCCAATGTGACTGAAATGTCCCAGATTAAAACAGATAAACCCCCCTTTTGATTAGATTTAATAACTGTGACATAAATACTTTCCAAAAGTAAGAATAATATAACATTTGAATACAGAATAGGGAAATGCTCAAACTAAGTCATACAGCACATAATGAAAGCCTGCAAAATTAGAAGGCAATTTCTCTCTAAATGTATGGGCCTGAGTTTCAAAATCTACATTTCTACTTGCCTCCTGGACAGGTGAGCAGACAGTGTAATTATTCTGAGCCTAAGTTACTCCTTCGTAGGTGTTCTTGTGAACTAACAAACAGAAAGCATGCAAACTAGGTGCAAAAGTAACAGCCCCTGACCAGCCAGATGATGAGCTTGGACACTGCCAGTTGCAGTCATCCTCAAAGTTATGCAAAGTCTAGGAAATAAAGAAGGTACAACAGGCCACAGGAGAGCTGTGCCCACTGTAAACACCAGGGGAATGTAAACATAGTGCAACATGAATGCTGTGGGTGTTGGCAGAATGCAGCTCTGCTGCTGTGGGACCAGCTTGCCAGCGCTGCAAAACTTGTTCCTTTCCCATCTCCCAGCCTCCCCCAAACCCTTTCAATTCAATCTCAAGCTGCAATGATCATTAAAAACAATGAGTACGTCTGGCGCAAGTAAACGTGCCTTGACTATCAACGATTCATTAAGTACCTGGCACTGGATCCATAATATGGGATTCTGACATGGAAAGAAAAGCTTTAGAGCTCATTCAAAAGTACGAGGTTTACATATAAAAGACTTAAAAGGTGTGTCTTTGTCTAACAAGTAAGAGAAGGCTAGACCCTTTGTGGCGATGTTGATAGTTTCATCCCCTGTATAAGCCAATTTTCCTATTTAAATACCACCTTTTCCAAATCACAGATAAATTAAGTCAACTTTAGTTAATGTGGTAATGATTTGTAGTGAGTGGCAGAAATTCCCCTGTAATTATGCATGAATTGATGTGTGATTTCCTAATGAGCTTAAGTGAAGAAATCATCATTTTGTGATAAATGCTTTATTTCTTAAAATGCTTGTAACACATTTCTAATAAATTTAATCAAGCAACTCGCACTCATGTAACATTTACAATTATTAAGTGTGCAGTCTTTTACACTGCCTTATCGCTTTGGCTGATTGCTGTGTGTTAAAGTTTAGCATTTCATAAACATGGTTATAACAACCATTATGTTATTTTGCTCAGAACCATGAATTATTTCATTTTGAAGTTAATTTACATTCTGTACAAGCTTTGTGCCTCAAAGGCAAAATTCTTTTGCCATTTACAAATAGATGTACACATCAGGAAATTAAATTAAGTGCTTCTACTTTTCAGGACACACCTTGTCCTTCAACATGTCATGTGAGGGACAGCAAAGTCTCACTATAGTAAGCTTATTACTGGATTCCAAATTTAAAAGAATTCCCAGAGTACAACCACTTCATCCCTCTGAAACATCCTTTATCAGCCACCCCCAGTCCTTCCAAATCTCCTGCGCTGAAAACCAGTACAAATTCAACTTGGTGGCAGAGATGAATTTCTGTGGGTGCTGGAGAGTCAGGAGGCTTTCTAAAATAACCTGAAGGCACCTTATCTTGTGGTCTCTTTACTAGGAATTTTTGGTCAAACCTTTCATTCTATAGCAAGCTGCTATAGGGAATGGATGACCTAAGGGGAGTCATAGTTCTAGAGACTTCTATGCGATGCCCCATATTTAAAGATTGGAAATCAGATAGCTCCTACAATTCCACACATTTAGGTGCTGGAACTTAGCTATCCCAAGTGTATCACGTGGGTTAGCAACTTGCTAAAAGGAGGTGTGCCTGACCAAGGGGAGCCTCCAACTCTGCTGTGCTTCTTCACACTCTCTTCACCCATTGCTTATTAGAGCTTCTGAAGAAAAATGTAGAAGAGGAAACTTTTCTCAGGATTCCACATCTGTAAGTTTTTGGGGGTTTTTTCCCCATTTCTCATTATAAATAAAAACCTCATAAACAAAGAATATTAAACTTTAAATGTTGAAACTGGCCAGTTTAAAATGCTGAATCAGTGTTAAGTGGTACCAGTAGTAAATCTCATACAAATTCCTTACACAAGTACTGTCCCTAAAGCTAGAAAATATATTTCAGAGAACCACACATTAGCACCTCAAAAGACAAGAAAATATCTAGCATTTCATACATACATACACACAATTTTTTGTTTTGTTGCAAAGGTGATCTGGACCCATATAAATTTCAATTGACATGAAAAATAAAAAGTAAACCTGTTGCCCTGATTTTTGCAGTTCTGGATGTTATCATTCTTTTGTAGCTAGTTTTTCACAGTTTTCTCTGTAAACATGGCCATGTTATTGTAACTGTATTTTATCACTTGCATTCCTTTCTCCTGGACACAGAACTTTGATGGACATTTCCTTTGACCACTGTAATTGAGGGAGGAAGAACTAATTTCCTCCAATGAATAGTGATTTCTAAATGCATATAAAAAATAAAGAAGGCGGGTCTTGCCCCCCCCTCCCTTCCTTCTCTCTGATCCTGGTAACAGGTGCCTCTGTCTCTTCCTTTTGTGTCATTACTGCGACATAAACCCATCCTGCTATCTCAAGAACAATAAAAAAGATCTTGGAATAACTACTTGAGCACTTGAGTTCCCTGGAACACATCATTAATACATAAATATCAGTGAATACATTGATTTTGGTTTGAACTTAGTAACTTACCAGTGAACCCAAGTTTTAATGATCTAGATCCAAAAGGATATTATTACAAGTTCAATTTCCTTAAAATACATAGAAGAATTGTAGTACGTCTTAGCAAGTTTCTCTCTTAAGAAGCTCTATACTATAGATGTGAATAAATCCATCTAGATTATAATCTTTCTTCCTATCTTTCACGTGAGGGTCAAAAAGGTGAGTGGCAGCAACAAACCGAAATCCTCTTCCTTGAGCAGGTATTCATTCCTCCCTCATCCTCACAGGCATTTTTCAAGTTTTTTCCCCCCACTGGTGTGAAGGTGAATCACAGAAGTCAGAATCACGCTTCAGACTATGTGCTGCCAACCTGTTATTGCCAAATTTTGTCCCCCGCAAAGCCAGAATATATTTCACAGCCTAATTCAGATCATTTAATCATCCTCCTTCAAATACCCAAACTCCTCCTCATATAGGTTACACTCCCTGATCGTATACCTTTTAAAGTTTTTATGTTACAATCAATAACAATGCCAAAGATTTACAAAAAAAAAAAAAAAAAAAAAAATAAAAAAAAAAAAACA